>CABFKC020000274.1:2844112-3365557 GCA_901699155.2 Streptopelia turtur
GATAATACATATAAATAGATAAGCACAGATCATTTATACCAGAGTTCATTGTTGTTACCGCAAATAATAATGACTAGATGTTTGCGATGTGCTTTTGTATAATGTTTACATTATTTTAATTTTGTGTGCTGGTTTTGACTGGAAATAAGTTAATTTTCTTCATGCAGTTAGAAACCTTTCTTTTTCATAGCTAGCACAGTCATATTTGGACTTAGTTTGAGAACAAGATAACACCCCAGCACAGAGTTAAGGTTTTTAATTGCTCTGGTCTGAGAACCAAGGACATTCTGAGCGCTCTGCTCACAGGTGTGAGGCATCAAGGAAGGGGGGGCATAGATGAGGCAGACCTTGACTGATATCCAGACTGATCAATAAGAATATTCCATCCCATTGGAATCATGCTTCATCTTTAAGGAGAGTTGGGATCTTCTGGTCTCTCTCCCTCTCTGGCTCTTTGCTCTTGGAGACCTGTTTAGGGGAGGTGTGTTTGGACTTTCTTAAATCAGCCTTTGCCATCCTGCCATTTTGCAGAGGCCTCTGGGTCTTTTCTGCCTCTTTCTCTTTTCTCTCTCTGGGACTGTTGGGGACCATGGTGTTGTTCCTGGGACTGCTTGGTGTGAATGGAGTTCATGAGTAACTGCACTGAGTATCTTTTATTTTTATATTCTATATTCTATATTTCTATATTTATATTTACTATTAGCGTCTTAGTATTTTGTTATTTTATTAAATTGTATTTTATCTCAGTCAAGTTTTTCCCTTCCCTTTTGATTCGCTCCCCTATTTGGGGGGTGGGGGAGGGGAGTGGGGGCGGGGGGGGCTCTGCCACTACACCCTTGGTTTCCCATAGCAGAGACTCAGGCATGGATTCCCGAAATTCTTCTTAAATAATTTATTTGTAGATACAGCATAGAGCAGCTTGAGCTGGCCGCCTCCTGAAGAGGGACCCTCAGCAGAAAGAAAAAAAACAAACTTGAGCAATTTTAGCCCCACAATACAAGCCCCCACTTCTGTAAACTCTGGGCCAATTGCAAAATTAGAGTCTGGAGTCTCTCCATTCTTCATTGGATCTCTTCATTTTCATCAGGTGGGCTGCCAATTAAAGTTCTGACCTTCAGTTGCTATTTTTCACCTGCAGCTGGAGAAAATAAGTTCTTGGTAATGGCCAAATAATTCTTCTGTTAGATGCTTGTTCTATTCCTTTACTCTTCTCCAGGGATGCAGCTCCCCTTATCTTGTAGCTTGAAGACTCTGAGGCCTCTTTTACTTAATGAAGCAGAAAATTCAGAGGTTTAAAAGTTTGTAGATGTTAAGCAAACTTACTTATGGTAAGCCAATTCTATATAAGCAGTTTCTAACCAAGTTCTATGAGAAGCAGTATAATCAATAATATATGTTAGAGAGTCACTCGACTCTGTTAAACTTGAGGTCAGCAGTGACAAGGTTGAGTGCCTGTGGACCAGAATCAGAGGGAAGTTCAACAAGGCTGACATCCTCGTGGGTGTCTGTTATAGACCGCCCAACTAGGACGATGAAGGAGATGAATTATTCTACAAGCAGCTGGCAGATGTCTCAAATCGACGGCCCTTGTTCTTGTGGGTGACTTTAACCTGCCGGATATCTGCTGGGAGCTCAATACTGCACAGAAGAGGCAGTCTAGGAAGTTCCTAGAGTGTATAGAGGACAATTTCCTTCATCAGCTGGTAAATGAGCCTACCAGGGGCAAGACCCCGCTGGACCTACTGTTACAAACAGAGAAGGGCTGGTGGGAGATGTAGTGGTTGGAGGCCGCCTGGGGCATAGCAACCATGAAAATAATAGAATTTTCAATACTCAGAGATGCAGGGAGAACCATTAACAAAACCTCTAGACTGGACTTCTGGAGGGCAGATTTTTGCCTATTCAGAAGTCTAGTTCAGAGCATACCCTGGGAAACAATGCTTAAAAACAAGGGGGCCCAGGAGGGTTGGACATGCTTCAAGCGGGAGGTTTTGAGTGCACAGGAACAGGCTATACCAGTGTGCCGAAAGGCTAGCCGTCGGGGTAGACACCGGCTTGGCTAAACAGGGAGATTCTGAATGAAATCAGAAATAAAAAGAGACTTTACCGACTGTGGAAAAAGGGCTGGCTACTCATGAAGAATTTATGGAAATAGCTAGATCATGCAGAAAAAAAAATCAGGGAAAACAAAAGTGCAATTTGAAGTTAATTTGGCCAATTCTGTCAGGGATAATAAAAGTCCTTCTTCAAATATGTTAACAACAAAAGGAGGGGCAAGGAAAACCTCCATTCTCTGTTGGACTTTGAGGGAAATATAGTTAACAAAGATGAGGAGAAAGCTGAGGTACTTAATACCTACTTTGCCTCAGTTTTTACCAGTAAGACAGGTGGCCCTCAGGACAACTCATCTCTGGAGGTAGTCGACAGAGATAGGAAGTCAAATAGGCCCCTTGTATTCCAGGAGGAAATAGTTGGTGATTTACTGAGCCATCTGGATCCTCACAAGTCTATGGGACCAGATGGGATCCATCCTAGGGTGATGAGGGAGCTAGCAGAAGAACTTGCCAAGCCGCTCTCCATCATCTTCCAACAGTCCTGGCTCACTGGGGAGGTCCCATATGATTGGAAATTGGCCAATGTTACCCCAGTCCACAAAAAGGGCTGCAAAGCTGACCCTGGCAACTACAGGCCTGTCAGCCTGACCTCGGTGCCTGGCAGGGTTATGGAGCAGATCATCCTGAATGGAATCACACAGCACCTTCAGGATGGACAAGGGATCAGACCCAGCCAGCATGGGTTTAGGAGGGGCAGGTCCTATCTGACCAACCTGATCTCCTTTTATGATCAGGTGACTCACCTGGTGGATGAGGGGAAAGCCGTGGATGTGGTCTATCTGGACTTCAGCAAGGCCTTTGACACTGTCTCCCATAATATACTCCTGCAAAAGCTGGTAGCCCATGGCTTGGACAAGTGTACTCCCTGCTGGGTTAAGAACTGGCTGGAGGGCCGGGCCCAGAGAGTGCTGGTGAATGGGGCTGCATCTAGCTGGCGGCCAGTCACTAGTGGTGTTCCCCAGGGGTCAGTGTTGGGTCCAGTCCTGTTTAACATCTTTATTGACGATTTAGATGAGGGGATTGAGACCATCATCAGCAAATTTGCTGATGACACCAAGTTGGGAGGGAGTGTCGACCTGCTGGAAGGCAGGAGGGCTCTGCAGAGGGATCTGGATAGACTGGAAAAATGGGCTGATTCCAATGGGATGAAGTTCAATCAGGCCAAGTGCCGGGTGCTGCACTTTGGTCACAACAACCCCCTGCAGTGCTACAGGCTGGGCGCAGAGTGGCTGGAGAGCAGTCAGACAGAAAGGGACCTGGGGGTACTAATTGACAGGAAGCTCAACATGAGCCATCAGTGTGCCCAGGTGGCCAAGAAGGCCAATGGTATCCTGTCCTGTATCAAAAATAGCGTGGTCAGCAGGACAAGGGAAGTGACCCTTCCCCTGTACTCTGCATGGTGAGGCCACACCTGGAGTATTGTGTTCAGTTCTGGGCCCCTCAGTTCAGGAAAGACATTGAAGTGCTGGAGCGGGTCCAGAGAAGAGTAACACGACTGGTGAAGGGACTTGAACATAAGACCTATGGGGAGAGGCTGAGGGAGCTGGGGTTGTTTAGTCTGGAGAAGAGGAGGCTTAGAGGTGACCTCATCACTCTCTATAACTACCTGAAGGGAAGTTCTAGCCAGGTGGGGATTGGTCTCTTCTCCCAGGCAGTTAGCAATAGGACAAGGGGGCATGGGCTTAAACTCTGCCAGGGGAAATTTAGGCTGGATATTAGAAAGAAATTCTTTACAGAGAGAGTGGTCAGGCATTGGAATGGCCTGCCCAGGGAGGTGGTGGACTCGCCATCCCTGGAGGTTTTTAAACTGAGTCCAAGTTTTTCCCTTCCCTTTTGATTCGCTCCCCTATTTGGGGGGTGGGGGGAGGGGAGTGAGTGGCTATTGTGGTTTTATTGCTAGCTCGAGTTAAACCACAACACTTTGTTACTTAAAATATTTCATATTGTGAACATGCAGCTGAAAGATATTTAAAACTTTGCAACAAGGACTTTTTATTTGAGCCATGTTTGTAGTGAGGAATTCTCACTGTGTTTGGGATCTGACTGTACAAATACTTCTTTGTTGAGAAGAACATGCATTAGAATTGGGATTTTATTATTAATATTAGGTGGCCTTTTTCTTTCTAGCTTTTAAATATTGGGCTCATTGCATCTGAAGCTTTCTGGATCAAATCTGTATTATTCAGATTTTAAACCTATTATATGAAAATTTTGATTTTCGTCCTTCTGCCTGATTCTTTGGTTCAGATTGATTGTATATTTGGCACACTGGATTTTTAGTATAAGGTTAAGTATTTTATACATCTTCATGAAGTGGCACAAAAATGTGTAATAGTAAAGAATTAAATGTTTCGATATTTTTCTTAAATATTTGCTTAATTAATGATCAGAGTGTATAATATACTCGCATAAGTACCTTGTATTTTACTCCTAGAACAAATGAAAGTCAAAGACATTTCAAGTGCCTGCCAAAATGCATTTTTAACTTTTGGTCTCATACTTCATCCTGTCATCCAAGCTGGTGCAGTAAATAATTTACTTTTAAATTGATTATACATTTTTCATATTAAAATGAGTTCTAAGACTTGTATTTAAATATTAATGGTTAGTATTTGGTGGGAGATAAAATGTTTCTGGTTTTATTTCTTCTACCTCAACATTTCCCATACATTTTTGTTTCAGTGTATTTATTCAATGCTTTCATATAGTGATATAGACAGTCCCTGAATGTGGAATGAGCTATATTGCTTCACTTATCTCATAGTCTGTAGTCTGATCTACACCAAACTGAACCTTTAAATTGCATATATTATTCAGAATACTAAATTTGGATGAAAGTGCTAAATTAGTTTTTCTTCTCTTCAAACTACCCAGAGTAATTCTTAGCTTTATGGTTAAATCTCGACTGTTCTCTAAATTCTGTGTGAGTTACCCTTTGCTTATCTACAGTTCACTGAAAGAACTTTTAAAAACAAGTGAGCATCTGTGGGAAAAATCTTGGCCTACTTTTCCATGTTTGCTTAACAGAAGAGAGCTGTGCATATGGAGACTTCTTTTTTTTCCATATTAAATTCCAACTTAAATGTCATCATAACCTCCTATAGTAGTTTTCTACAACAAACATGTTCTGCTCAGCATACCTGGTTTCAGTAGCTGGTTTAGTTCAATTTAGATTGCTTTAATGCTCTCACCCTCTTCTGTGCTCTACATACTTCTGAAGATCCATGTACAGTTTGGGGTCAGAGGACCAAATAACACAGTTTACAACAAAAATTGCTATAAATATTGCTTTACAAATTTACCAGTCTGGATATCTTCTGTCTTTCCTCTTGTTCTTCATGACAGATAATGACTATGTTAATACTAGGATTTCTTCATCAGTAAAGGAAGATGTACGGTTTTATCAGTGTAGTTTAATTATCCCCACACAAGTAAAACAACTTGTATTAGTAGAAGCATTGTTTTGCTGGTATAAACTCTGTGTATACCAGGAGAACCAGCTGGTATAGTTATGCTATGCATGTCAGGTGTCGTGGTTGAGACGGACAAACGACATAGACCAAGTTCTTCCAAGATGAAAGTAGTAGATGCCATTTATTGCCACAAGTGCATTTTTATACAGTTTTACCAATTCATGTGTCTCTTCACTATTGGTTACAAGGTACAGCAGTAACATCTCATTGGCTATTTTTGCTATCATCAATGTTACTCTTCTACTCCCTTATCTCTCATGGGTACATCCTTAACATCTCCAGATACTCCTTTACTCCCATCTTTCTCATGGGTAGGCCTTAATAACTTCAAGGCTAATTTCTGTTCCCATGCCCTCTGTCAGGGAATCCATGGACCCACCGTAGTCCCCCACAACTCTCCCTTTTTGTTTTTGTGCTAAAAAAAATGCCTTCATTGTCTGCTGCAGGGCCCTTTGCAGCAGAGAAATCATGCATGGCAACATTAGTAACACAACCACAGCAATCATCAAAACAATCAGTCCAGTTTTCACTACTGATAACAACAACCCTGAAAGCCCCCAACCACTAAACAATTTATTTAACCAATCCCATCAAAATCTTCACACCCATATCCTTGAGCTAATAACAAAAAGTCTATTGCGGCTCTATTCTGCAGTGTAGCATGTCTTACAGAATCTACATCTAACAAAAGTCCACTTAAAGCCTTAGAAGTTCTGTTAGTTTGCTTAGCTAAATAGCATCCTAATTTTTCTAAAGTATTTAAAGCTTTAGCTGTGCCAACACCAGGTACAAGAGATCCTAAAACTCTTAACCCTAATCCCCAAAAATCTACATTATCATCACATTTTGATTCATATACATGCAAAAAGTGTTTTTCTCATCTTGCTCTTCTGTGATCTATTATCATAAATACACTGGGCATTAAGAGAGTTAATCGTCCCAACATACACAGTCCTCCAACAGCATTAGAAAGAAATCCTGGCCAGGCTCTGTCTCCACAGATCAAGAATACACCATACAGGAGGTTTTGGGGTCGCTGTCCCACATTGTCAATGACAGCCCTTGGATTCTTCCGCGAGGCATTACACCATCGAGTTTTATTTCTATAGTCACCAAGGGTAGCATTAACATTTTGCAGTTTTATCCATTCATGTTCTTGTATATTGTTCTGACACTTTTCACAAACCAGCTCTATATATACCATGTTGGTATTATTACAGTTCATTGCAATGCCTTTGCACCAACTGCTATCTTGAAACAGTTGTATGATGCTGCTTTAGTCATCAAGGGTGATGCCAACCAAGCATGTGTGGAACGGGTTTTCCGGAGACGCCATAGCTAGGCATATAGAGTCCTGGTCAGTCATGTTGGCTAAAGTAATTCACATGTTAGTCTTTGTCTGTGCAGGCATCCAAAATGCAGCAGCTGCAGCAATCATAGTCAGGAAGATAACACAGGTTTCACATTTCGTGCCGGCAACCATTGCAGCCCTTGATCTGTGAAGACACAAGCATAGCCTCTCCCCCAGGTTATCAACTGATGTGGTCTTTTCCATTGACCATTAACTAGTGATTTGACCATAACTAATGTAGGTTCTTTCTGATGTATTATGTTTTTGGGTCATACTTGCAAAGTGTTTCATCACAGGGCAAATTTGGGCTGCACCACTTAGATATAAATGTTTCATCACATACAATGCTTTTGACAATTGGTTTTATGGTGTTTTCCCTATTTCTCCCCCCTTTTTGTTTAAACAAACAAACAAACAAACAAAAACACAAAAAACTAGTTCAGAATCAGATAGGTGAGTTGGACCTTGACTACGTACTCAAAATCACAAATCAAATTTAGAGGTTCCCCCTTAAAAAGCTCTAAGTAATGTAAAGCTGTGCCAAGTTCTGCTAATTGGGTTGAACCTTCAATAATTTATACAGAATGATGCCAATTGTTATCTTCATGCCAGACCTTTATGAGACTTCACAGAACCATCAACAAAACCTGTGCAAGTATGTAGGATCAGACCAGATACAAATATGGTCTGTGACCTGATGTTAAAGACTTGCAGGTTCTGCAGCAATTTACATTTATGCATGTCAAAAGCTGTGCTGTTAAGAAAATCAGCTAGTGCAATTTACGAGGACATAGATTGCAAATAAATAATCAAAATGAAATTTCACAAATGGTACAGATATGACAAAAGGATCATGGCCTATTAAGACTTAAATTCATTCCTTGCATTGCTTGATCAGAGTAACAATTGGTATATCAGTCTGTTAGCATTCTCATCATACTGTCCCACAATAGCCACAGGTTGTTTCTATTTTGTAGATATAAATAGACAAATCTGCAAGTCCAATTGAATGCAGCCAGCCTGTAAGGTTGTCATAAATTTATTCCTCAAAGTATCCAACTCCATTTTGGCTGTCATATTTATTGGATATGGTTTTCCCTTACCGGATCAAAGTCCTGTTTCAATTCTATCAGTGTAGTCTTTGCTTTATTGAAACATTGGCTGTTCATACTAGTGGAAATACAGCATTCGAAATTTCCTTGGAGATTTCTCACTTGCAGCAAGCAGATCTGCATCATACAAGCAGCTTCTTGTGGGACATGCAACTAAACAGAATTCCCAGAAAACGTTATTGGAGCTTACAATTTACTTAACAAGTCTTGACCCAAGAGAGGTATAGGGCTTTCCGGCAAATACAAGAATTCATGTATTAAAACTTTGTTCCAAATTTGGCATTCCATTGGTCTCAAAAAATGGCCTTTCTTTCATTCTCTCCCATGACCTCAAAAACTAACATGGTGAATTTACTAAGAAGTCTCTTACAAGTAGTTACCATAGAATAAGTCTATTAAAAAAATTTTTTTTGGTTTAATTTCCCAGCTTCATTAGAACTATGGATCCACTGGTGATGCCTTTAAATTTCACCCGCAGACTTCTTCATCCAGTATTACAGTTCTCTAGCAGTAACACTGCTGGGAGGGGGGGCACAGAGGGGAATAAAACCTCCCTCTCGCCCCCATCTGAGTTGGCAAGTCCTCCAGCCCAGCATGAAAACAAATCAGTTCAAACTCCACATGAAACCAGCCTGGCTCCACTCCACACCCAAATTAGTACCAGTCTGACCCAGAGAAGCACTGAGCACTCTGACCCCCCAAAGCTGACCAGTGTGAAAAGACTGACTTCAGCAAGGAGGTAAAATGATGAGCTCTTTTCCCCAGATGTGCTGGAACCTAAGAAACAAGATGGAAGCAAAAATAAACAGTACCAACAACCCCCGATTCAATGCTGAGAAGCAACGTGGTGCCACAACAAGGATGGATGACAACACTTCAGGAAAAAAAAGACAGAGTGGGGGAAATAAAGCCCCCCTTTCTCCGCTTATCAGTGGGCAAACAGATTTTTCTTTTTTTTTTTTCTTCTTTCTCTTCTTCTTGCAGTTCAGATGTAGCCAAGGCTACGCAGGTGGCATAATCGCTGGTACGAAGAGGGAGGCTCTGCCAAACTCCTCTGTTACAATGAGCTGAGTTTATCTTGCAGCTTGACACAGGCTTGAAAGTTATATTCAAACTGTACAACACAGGCCTGGGATATTTTGCTTTTTGTTTTCCCATTTCATTCCAACCATAATACACTTTATATGCAATTCCAAGTAGCTCAGCAATAGTTACATTCCTTAGCTCCATTTACCTTTTGCAATTCACAGATGTCAAAAACCAGCATATTAAACATCAATCCATTTTTACATTTTCCTAGATCCAAATCAGTTCATATTCCACCAACTTTTAAATACAACCTCATACAATACCAAATTCACATCCATCATAGCATTTAGGGGTTTGTTTTGTTTCTGTTTTTCTGGGTTTTTGTGTGTGTGTGTGTGGTTTGTTGTTGTTGTTGTTGGGTTTTGTTTTTTGGATTTTTTTTTATTTTTTTTTTTCCCAATGCGAATCAGAGTTTAACAATTTACAATTCTTTTCTGGTCTCAAAATTAGCAAATTAACTTACAGTACTATACTTCACCCAATTTTTTCCAAAGTTCTGCAGAACAACATTAACTGCAATACAGCACTAAAACCCAGAATTCCACATTTAAGCCACATTCGAGTACAGTATCGTTTCAATTTTTCTTTTATCAGAATATTTCCCCAAAAGTTACTCTAATGTGTAAGGATGCATCCTAAGGGGGAGCATGGTGGTATTTTAGCAGCAGAACTGGTTCCCATTTTGCAACTATCTCCCCAAACAAGATTCTTTTGGTACCAAATATATATATGCAAAATAAAATACTGAGCTCAGATATGAAAACCAAATACCAAGATCAAATATGCAGATGGATCACAGTTACACTTATTCGACACAATATCTCGATTTTTGCATTGCACCTTTGAACTGCTTACTGCCCAGCCAGGTGGAGGCACCGCTGGGTCTCCCTGACAAAACAGGTCAGTGCGTGCTGGAGCCCAATCGGCACCTGCCCCCCCACTGCTGCAGCAAGCTGGACTGGGCAAGGCTTTTATTAGTGTCTCATCTGGTGCGCTACAACTGTTATCCCAAAACCAGGATTCTTTACTTGGTGTGCATATAAAAGAGCCAAATATAGTACATCGAGATGAGAGACATCCTATCACAGAGTTGCTCAAGTCAGAATGCCGGAATAAAGGTAGCATGCTAGAAAGAAAAATAACAGCTACTACACACAAAATTTTGCCATCACATTCACGAATTAAAGAACTAAATTACTTGTGATCTTCTGTATTATCACAAAACGCACATTTTGAGTCCATGGATTCTCATTATTTAACAGTCTGTGAACTCACCGTACCACACAACAAAGACCTACTAAAACTGCAACATGCTTAAACAGATACCCACAAAGAAAACAGGTTAATGAGGAAAGCATCTTGCAGACGTCAGCAAGTTTACCTGTGTGTTATCAGCTAATTCTCTCTCAGCTTGTTGAAGTTCAAACCGTTCCACCTGTAAAACTGTCTGAAATGATCTAATGATCTCTTGTAGAGATTTATTTTGTCCTGCTCTTCTCACCTTAAAAACAACATTAATTGCAACAAAGTATGATACTTCAAGGTTCTATCCTCCAGCCACTTTTCCCATTCATCTAACTTACACAGCAGCCACCATTGTTCATAATATGGCACAAGATCTTCCTTCCTCATATTTCCAAGTGCTTTCCTATGCTTTAAAAACCTCCCAATACCGATTTCTTAGGAAAACGACTGAAAACAGTAGTTTCTGACCCCATCTCGTAAGTAAAAATCATGAGAAGAGGGAGGGAGGGAGGGGAAGCACCGGACTGCTTGCAGCATTAGTGGGAAAAGTGGGGAGAAGGTTTTATGGCGTACTTATACCACAAAGAAACAATTCTAACAACAACCAGTAAAATGATTAACTCACATTCCTGACAAGCTGCTTGATTTTCAGAGAGGCAATACACAGAAGCATGTAATATGTACTGTAAAACTCACAGATAACACCTTGATAGTAAACATTAGCATTCTCTATTGCTAATTTCAACACCAGTGCTTCCTTAGCTTCTAAGTTTTCAACCTGCTTATTTATGGCCTCTTGAAGATGGTCAATAAATGGCATGTAATTCTCATTGGGACCCTGATTAATAGTTGTAAATCACTTGGCTGCTTTGTCTGTTTCAGGCACCTTTATCATAGCTTGATATGCAAGGTCTGCTGACTGCCTCAGGATTTCAGAAACTAATCGTGCCTGTAGTTGTGGTGTGTCAATTAGTGTCTCTTCCAGGAGTTGGGGGATACCCGCCCCTTTCAACCAATCCCCATAGTTCCATCCTAAATGATCTATAGCTGTTACATTGCATAGGTCTAATTTTGCTTGAGTCTTTGTCCTGGTTTTGTTAAAAAACAAGTTTCTCTTTTAGTGAATTTTGCCTGGCAGCTAAAGCCTTCATATTAGCTGCATTTTCCTGGAGAACCAGACACATGTTTTGGTAAACCTAGCAATGGAATGCAAAGTTATTGATAAGCATGGATGGACATCTCACAAGAGAGGCAACGAGAAACAGGTGGTCAAGAAACTGACCAACTGTGTATAACATTCCATTGACGTGAATATTTCATATAAAAGTGGGAGATCACGAGAATCTTTTCCCTTTTCCTTCTTTTCCCTTTTGCTTATGGCCGACATTAGGAGAGGACCTTGCTAGTCGTCCCTGCGAACTGAGGCCTAGTGAGAGACTGAATCCAGCTCTGGTTGGCTGCAGAGTCTAATCCAGGACTTTGGGTGTCGGCTCTGCAGTTGCTGAGACTTTCAAGATTGGTTTTGTATACTTTGTATTATTTTCTCTATTCTTATTAGTAGCATTAGTAAAACATTTTTAATTTTTCCAACTTTCTTCTCTCTGTCATTATTTCCTCCTGATCGCCTGTCCTTAGTGGGAAGGGGAGAGAGGGAGGGGCAAAAAGGGGGAAGGGGGGGAGGAGAGGAGGTTAACAATACATCTGCCAGGGTTTTATTGGCACCCCGCAATCAAAACCCTCAACAGTCTTTCATGGTTTTTATCTGATCTTGGGGCAACACGTACACATACTCCTTCTCCTTTTAACTCTTCAAGAAAATGCTGCAGACCCTCATCCTCATCTGAGTCATTGGATAATGCAGACTTGAACGGTGCTGGAGAAACAGCAGTAACAGGGAGGTTTGGGGTTTGGAAGAGTGGTTGGGTGTTTTGTTTTTTTTTTTGTTTTTTTTTTTTTTCCAGATCTAGCCCAGGGAAGCCACCCCTCTCTGCTGTCTCTGCCTGTTCCCGTTGCTCTTTTAATCCTTTCAAAGTCTCTAGCAACAAGTGCTATGTCATTAACAGTTCAGTTGTTTCTTTTTATCTTTCAGTAGTGCTTTGCCCCATAGTATCATAGTCCTTTGTAAAGTCAATTCCAGAAGGCTAACACCCTGCTTCTTCAGAAGCAACTTTCATGTAGATAATATAATACCCTCTTCTTTAGATAAGTTCGACACCCCACCCCCCCCCCATTCCTGGTAGCTCACCAACTCTTGGGGTGGTGTCTTTTCAAGGATCCAGATCTTCGGCAGCTCCGCCCTGGTGCTCTTTCAGCTGTATAGGGCTCTGTCTCCACAGCTCTTCTTCAGCTGTCACAGCTTCACCGCTTTTTCTTCTTCATGCTAGATCCTCTTCATGCAGGATCACGTCGGGGTCACATATGTCGTGGCTGAGACGGACAAACGACACAGACCAAGTTCTTCCAGGATGAAAGTAGTAGATGCCATTTATTGCCACAAGTGCATTTTTATACAGTTTTACCAATTCATGTGTCTCTTCACTATTGGTTACGAGGTACAGCAGTAACATCTCATTGGCTATTTTTGCTATCATCAATGTTACTCTTCTACTCCCTTCTCTCTCACGGGTACATCCTTAACATCTCCGGATACTCCTTTACTCCCATCTTTCTCATGGGCAGGCCTTAATATCTTCAAGGCTAATTTCTGTTCCCATGCCCTCTGTCAGGGAATCCAGGGACCCACCGTAGTCCCACAGTCAGGAACCTCTTCACAAATCAAATTCACATGCCAGCAGGCTTAAAAATTTATTCCTTTAAACTAACCTTCACACACTAAGAATGGTCCTGTTGACTTTGCTGGAACTGCTTGAATGCTCATGACATGTAAACTAAAGTGTGCTAAAAGAGAGCTCTTGAATTCAGCACTGATCTCAGTAAGGTAAGGACATCACCTCAGCTGTTTGTGGGGTCAAAGCCTTGCTTTTCATTAAGTGGAAACAATTAAAAAAATATAAATCAAACCCATTCCCCATTATTAATTTTCCCCAATGACTACCTGTCCTGGTTTTGCTAAAAAACAAGTTTCTCTTTCAGTGAATTTTGCCTGTCAGCTAAAGCCTTCATATTAACTGCACTTTCCTGGAGAACCAGACACATGTTTTGGTAAACATAGCAATGGAATGCAAACATATTGATAAGCATGGATGGACATCTCGCGAGAGGGGCGACGAGAAACAAGTGACCAAGAAACTGACCAACTGTGTATAACATTCCATTCACGTGAATACTTCATATAAAAGTGGGAGACCACGAGGATCTCGTCCCTTTTCCTTATGGCTGACATTAGCAGAGGACCTCGCTACTCATCCCTGTGAACTGAGGCCTAGTGAGAGACTGAATCCAGCTCCGCTTGGTTGCAGAGTCTAATCCAGGACTTTGGGTGTCGGCTCTGCAGTTGCTGAGACTTTCAAGATTGGTTTTGTATATTTTGTATTATTTTCTCTATTCTTATTAGTAGCATTAGTAAAACATCTTTAATTTTTCCAACTCTCTTCTCTCTGTCCTTCCTTCCCTCCCGATCGCCTGTCCTGAGTGGGAAGGGGGGAGAGGGAGGGGCAAAACGGGGGAAGTGGGGGGGAGAGGAGGTTAACAATACATCTGCCAGGGTTTTATTGTCACCCCGCAATCTTAACCCTCGACAGATAGTTGGCGCCCAATGTGGGGCAAGAGAAAGGGGTAAATTTGGAGATTTTTGGCTTTTCTACTGCTCTGACGTACCTTTCAGTTTTCTTGGCACGGTGCCAACTCATAGAGTTGTGATACTCGCGCGTCTGTTTGCTTCGGACATTATTTAGTGGTATTAAGGCAAAGTGAATTACACTGATTTAAAGATGTTATGGCATAAGTTGTATCAGTTGTTTTCTACATTGTGCTCACTGATTCCATATCTGTGTTGGGCTTTCTTTTTAAATCGAAGTATTCATTATATAACAACAAGGAACTGGACAATGATCATGATGATACTGTGTGGTTTGTCACTGGTTTATTTCGTTATACTGCAGCCGCTAATGAATTTCTACTCGCTTCTGCTTTACCTTGAAAAGCCTCCAGGAGAGATTAAAGAGCAGAACGGCTCTGTGTTTGCTAATTGGTCAAGCGAATCTTTAGAAAGGCTGACTAACAATACTTTCGTTTTTTCGCTAGGAGAGTTTGCAAATGTTTTAGAGAATTTTGAATACCCTTGGAGTTTTGATAGAACTGTGATGGTGTTATCTGGTTTGCTGAATGTGTGTCAGTTTGTGCTTCTGTTAAGAGAAATGGCGTTCAACAGGAAGTTTGCGTCTCTTTGTTGTCCTGAGATTTGTGGTGCGTCTTCGGAAGCTTTAGCAAAAAGCTCTCCTAGCCACTCGAGAAAGAGCAAAACAGCAAAAGCTGCAGCTACTGCCCCCCCGCCAACGGCGGTTTCATAGACTGAAGGTACAGCTCCTACGCAGAATTCCTCTGTCAAGGACATTGCTGATAACGTTACTTCTCCAGCCTCACAGGCTAAGGCAGCCCCCCCTTCTTCACACACTGGGCACTGTTGCTGCTGTAACCACAGTAACTACTGTGACAGTCATTCAGACTCTGGAAATGAATCAAATGATGGTAAACCCATATCAGCATCAGTTGCCGGTTGTAAGAAAGTCACTAGAAAGACTACCCGTGCAGCAGGTGATGGCACAGGGCCAACATCAACCCAAGGGGCATCATCATCAGGACAGGGAGGAGATGAAGTGACCATCACTCGGTCCTTCTCTCCAGGTGAGCTGAGAGATCTGCGAAAAGACTTTAGTCGTCATGAAGGCGAGAATATTGTAACCTGGCTGCTCCAATGCTGGGACAATGGGGCAGGAACAATTGAATTGGAAGGTGGTGAAGCCAGGCAGCTGGGATCTCTGTCAAGAGATTCCACCATTGATAGGGCAATTTCAAGAGAGTCTAATGCCACTACTCTCTGGACCCGACTCCTGGCAGCTATGAAAGTAAGATTTCCCTACAAGGAAGATTGTATATCCAAGTTAGGGAAATGGAATACTATGGAGAGAGATATTCAGTTCCTGAGAGAATTGGCTGTACGAGAGATCATCTATTTTGAACCAAACAGCCAAGAGGGGACAGACCCAGATAGAATCAATTGTACACGACCTCTGTGGCGCAGATTTGTACAAAGTGCACCACCTGCATATGCTAAGTCATTGGCAGGAATGGTCTGGTCAGCTGGAGGTGTACAAGATATTACTGAAGTGATTGAGCAGCTCCGGAACTTTGAGGACAGCCTTGCTGGTTCTCTACGGGCTTGTGTCTCTGCTGTAGAGAAACTGTGTGAAAAATCTGATGACCGGTTTGAAAAGCTATTGCAAGAAATCAAAGAACTCAGAGAAGACACATACCATTCACGACCTGCACAAACCTGTTTCAGCTGTTAGGAAAAGGCGTTTCCAATCTCAAGAGAGAGGACAGAGGCAGCCCACAAAAAGAGGTTCACTGTGGTTCTTCCTACATGAGCAGGGAGAAAACATGAATAAGTGGCATGGAAGACCTACCTCAGAACTTCAAGCACGAGTACGTGAGATAAAAGGAAAAACTCCTAGGAAGGTGGCTGCTCCAGTTTACAAAAGGAGCAGAAGAGATTCTGATGCTCTTGAAGGAACCTCTAATTCACACCCAGAGACTGTGCAAAACAGAAATTAGAGGTGCCCTGCCTCCAACCAGGTGGAGGAAAGGGATAACAGAGTTTATTGGACTGTACAAATACGATGGCCTGGTACAACACACCCCCAGGAGTACAAAGCTTTAGTGGACACTGGTGCTCAGTGCACAATAATTCCTTCTAATTATAAAGGAACGCAATCCATCAATATTTTTGGAGTGACTGCGGGATCCCAGGAACTGACTGTTGTAGAGGCTGAAATGAGCCTAACTGGAAAAAACTGGCAAAAGCATCCCATTGTGACTGGCCCAGATGCTCCGTGCATCCTTGGCATAGACTACCTCAAGAGAGGGTATTTTAAGGACCCAAAAGGGTATAGGTGGGCATTTGGTATAGCAGCTGTGGACACTGAGAGAATTGAACAGCTGTCTGATTTGCCTGGTCTTTCAGATGATCCTTCTGTTGTAGGACTGCTGATGGTTGACGATCAGCAGGTGCCAATTGCTACCACGACAGTGCATCGCCGGCAATATCGCACCAATCGAGACTCTTTGATTCCTATCCAGAAGTTGATCCGTCAATTGGAAAGCCAGGGTGTGATCAGTAAGACTCGCTCACCTTTTAACAGCCCAATCTGGCCAGTGCGTAAGTCTAGTGATGAGTGGAGACTAACTGTGGACTATCGTGGCCTGAATGAAGTTACGCCACCACTGAGTGCTGCTGTGCCTGACATGCTAGAACTGCAATTTGAACTGGAGTCAAAGGCAGCTAAGTGGTATGCTACAATTCACATTGCTAATGCATTTTTCTCTATTCCTGTAGCAGCAGAGTGCAGGCCACAGTTTGCCTTCACCTGGAGAGGCATCCAGTACACGTGGAATGGCTTGCCCCAGGGGTGGAAACACAGTCCTACCATCTGCCATGGACTGATCCAGACCACGCTGGAGCAAGGTAAAGCTCCAGAACACTTGCAATATATTGATGACATCATCGTATGGGGCGACACAGCGAAAGAAGTCTTCGAGAAAGGTGAGAGAATAATTCAGATTCTTTTGGATGCTGGTTTTGCCATAAAACGAAGCAAGGTCAAGGGACCTGCACGAGAGATCCAGTTTTTAGGAATAAAATGGCAAGATGGCCGTCGTCAGATCCCAATGGATGTGATCAACAAAATTGCTGCAATGTCTCCACCTACTAATAAAAAGGAGACACAGACTTTCTTGGGCGTTGTAGGTTTTTGGAGAATGCATATTCCTGACTACAGCCAGATTGTGAGCCCTCTGTATCGAGTGACTCGTAAAAAGAACCAATTTGAGTGGGGCCCTGAACAACGACAAGCCTTTGAACAAATTAAGCGTGAGATAACTCATGCGGTGGCCCTTGGACCAGTTCGGACTGGACTAGATGTTAAAAATGTGCTCTACACCGCAGCCGGAGATAATGGACTTACCTGGAGCCTCTGGCAGAAAGCACCAGGAGAAACCCGAGGTCGACCCTTAGGCTTTTGGAGTCGAGGGTACAAAGGATCTGAGGCCAACTATACTCCAACTGAAAAAGAGATACTAGCAGCATACGAAGGAGTTCGAGCTGCTTCAGAAGTGATCGGTACTGAAGCACAGCTCCTCCTGGCACCTTGACTGCCGGTGCTGAGCTGGATGTTCAAAGGGACAGTTCCCTCTCCACATCATGCAACCGAAGTTACGTGGAGTAAATGGACTGCATTGATCACTCAACGAGCTCGAATTGGAAATCCCAATCGCCCAGGGATCTTAGAAGTGATTACAGACTGGCCAGAAAGCAAAGACTTTGGGATGTCTCCGGATGAGGAGGAAGTAAAACGTGCTGAAGAAGCACCACCGTATAATACTCTTTCAGAGACTGATAAGCAGTATGCACTGTTCACAGATGGATCCTGTCGTCTTGTAGGAAAACATCGAAGGTGGAAAGCTGCTGTGTGGAGTCCCACACGACAAGTTACAGAAGCCACTGAAGGACAAGGTGAATCGAGACAATTTGCAGAAGTAAAAGCCATCCAGCTGGCTTTGGACATTGCTGAATGAGAGAAGTGGCCAATACTTTATCTCTATACTGACTCATGGATGGTAGCAAATGCCTTGTGGGGGTGGCTACAGCAATGGAAGAAAAGCAACTGGCAGCGCAGAGGTAAACCCATTTGGGCTGCCACACTGTGGCAAGATATTGCTGCTCGGCTAGAGAGCCTGCCTGTGAAAGTTCGTCATGTAGATGCTCATGTGCCTAAAAGTCAAGCCACCGAGGAACATCTAAACAACCAAATAGCAGATCAAGCTGCTAAGATTAAAGTAGCTGAGGTGGACTTGGACTGGCAACATAAAGGTGAACTTTTCCTAGCTCGGTGGGCCCATGATGCTTCAGGGCATCAAGGTAGAGATGCAACATATAAATGGGCTCGCGATCGAGGGGTGGATTTAACTATGGACACTATTTCACAGGTTATTCATGAATGTGAAACTTGCGCCGAAATCAAACAAGCGAAACGGTTAAAGCCTGTATGGTATGGGGGGCGATGGTTAAAGTATAAGTATGGAGAAGCTTGGCAGATTGATTATATCACACTTCCACAAACACGTCAAGGTAAGCGTTATGTACTTACAATGGTGGAAGCAACCACCGGATGGTTGGAAACATACGCTGTACCCCATGCTACAGCTCGAAATACTATCTTGGGCCTTGAAAAGCAAGTCCTTTGGCGACATGGTACGCCAGAAAGAATTGAATCAGACAATGGTACTCATTTCAAAAACAGTATTATAGACAATTGGGCCAAAGAACATGGTATTGAGTGGGTATATCATATTCCATATCATGCACCAGCCTCTGGGAAAATTGAAAGGTACAATGGTTTGCTAAAAACTACACTAAAGGCCCTTGGTGGTGGAACCTTTAAAAACTGGGATTCACATTTAGCAAAAGCCACTTGGTTGGTCAACACCAGGGGATCAACCAATCGAGCCGGGCCTGCCCAATCAGAAATTCTACGGACTGTAGAAGGAGATAAAGTCCCTGTAGTACACATGAAAAACATGTTAGGAAAGGCAGTCTGGGTTACTCCTGCCTCAGGCAAAGGCAAGCCCATTCATGGGATTGTTTTTGCCCAGGGACCTGGCAGCACCTGGTGGGTGATGCTTAAGGATGGAGAAGTTCGGTGTGCACCTCAAGGGGATTTGAGTTTAGGTGAAAATATTCAATACTGAACTGCATGATGTGAATTGCCGTACTAACAGTGTTTAATAAGTGTCTTTCAGATGAAGACAGTGATGATGAAACCAGAGCTAGCTTCTTCGAGTGGCGCCTGACAAATTCCTCGAAGTTGATGTCTTTAACCCACAAACAGTGGTCATGAGATGCACTTGCACCATTTTTCCTGCCCTGGGAGACTGTCGTGACAAAATGAACTTAATGAACTTTTTAAAGGATGGTCCACTGATTAATTACTCCTGTGTATATATGTACATATGTATATATATATATAGTAGTAGTGATTAATTAGATTGTGTTGATAGATTGTATTGATAAGGTTTAAGTATTCAGTGAATGACATATTATAAGGGGTGGAATGTCCTGGTTTTGCTAAAAAACAAGTTTCTCTTTCAGTGAATTTTGCCTGTCAGCTAAAGCCTTCATATTAACTGCACTTTCCTGGAGAACCAGACACATGTTTTGGTAAACATAGCAATGGAATGCAAACATATTGATAAGCATGGATGGACATCTCGCGAGAGAGGCGACGAGAAACAAGTGACCAAGAAACTGACCAACTGTGTATAACATTCCATTCACGTGAATACTTCATATAAAAGTGGGAGACCACGAGGATCTCGTCCCTTTTCCTTATGGCTGACATTAGCAGAGGACCTCGCTACTCATCCCTGTGAACTGAGGCCTAGTGAGAGACTGAATCCAGCTCCGCTTGGTTGCAGAGTCTAATCCAGGACTTTGGGTGTCGGCTCTGCAGTTGCTGAGACTTTCAAGATTGGTTTTGTATATTTTGTATTATTTTCTCTATTCTTATTAGTAGCATTAGTAAAACATCTTTAATTTTTCCAACTCTCTTCTCTCTGTCCTTCTTTCCCTCCCGATCGCCTGTCCTGAGTGGGAAGGGGGGAGAGGGAGGGGCAAAACGGGGGAAGTGGGGGGGAGAGGAGGTTAACAATACATCTGCCAGGGTTTTATTGTCACCCCGCAATCTTAACCCTCGACACTACCACAGCTTTTCCTACGGTTACTAATATTGATGTGGTTATTGTCACAGGAAGGAAATAGAAGGATCATATATGAGGCAATACAAACAGAAACCTATTAGGAGGATTGATACAGATGAATTTATAATCTCCTGCTATTTATTGTGTCTCTTTCTTGATACCCGCAATATAATATCATGCTGGATGTTACTGAAAGACATTTAAAGAACAAGGCAATAATCAGGCACATTCAACATGGGTTCACAAAGGGAAAGTCCTGTTTAACTAATCTGATATCCTTCTACAATAAGGTCATCCACCTAGTGGATGAAGGGAAGGTGGTGGATATGGTTTTTCTGGATTTTAGTAAGGCCTTTGATACTGTCCCTCACAGCATCCGTCTGGACAAGTTGTCCAACTGTGAGATGAGCAGGTACATGGTGTGCTGGGAGAAGAACTGGCTGAAGGGCAGAGATCAAAGGGTTGTAGTGAACAGGACTGCACCTGCCTGGCGATTAGTCACCAGAGGTGTTCCTCAGGGCTCAGTTCTAGGGCCAGTTCTGTTCAATATTTTTATCAGTGATCTGGATGCAGGAGTTGAATGCACCATTAGCAAGTTTGCTTATTATACTACACTGGGAGCTGCTGTTGACTCTCTCAAGGGATGAAAGGCCTTGCAGAGGGATCTAGATAGATTGGAACACTGGGCAACTATCAATGGCATGAAAGTTAACAAGTTCAAATGCCAGATTCTGCACCTGGGATGGAGTAATGCTGGTCACAAGTATGAAGTGGGAGAGGAGTGGCTGGAGAGTAGCCCTGCAGAAAGGGATCTGGGAGTGCTGGTTGACAGTAGGCTCAATATGAGTCAGCTGTGTGCCCTGGCAGCCAAGAGGGCAAACTGCATCCTAGAGTGCATCATACACAGTATAATCAGCTGGTCAAGAGAGGTGATTATCCCTCTGTATTCAGTGTTGGTGTGGCCTTACTTTGAGTACTGTGTGCGATTCTGGGCCCAATAATTTAAGAAGTATGTGTTCAGAGGAGGGCAATGAAGCTGGTGAAAGGGCTGGAAGGAATGTCCTGTGAGGAGAGACTAAGGACTCTGGGTTTTTCTAGTTTGGAGAAAAGGAGGCTGAGAGGCAACCCATTTGGTCTCTACAGCTTCCTGAGGAGGGGAGGTGGATAGGGGGGTGCTGATCTCTTCTCCCTGGCATCCCGAGACAGGATGCATGGGAATGCTTCAAAGCTGCATCAGGGGAGGTTCAGATTTGAAAGTAGGAAGCATTTCTTTATGGAGAGGGTAGTCAAACACTGGAACAGGCACTGTCACAGGTGGTCAATGCCCTGTGCCTGTCAGTGTTTAAGAGGCATTTGGAAAATGCCTTTACTAACATGCTTTAACTTTTGGTCAGCCCTGAAGTGGTCAGGCAGTTGGACTAGATGATAACTTCAGGTCCCTTCCAACTGAACTATTCTATGTAATGTATTACAAAGCCAGGAGGTGCTCAGAATAATTGTGCAGAGTGCAGACTTTAACCATTAGTAACTCAAATTAATTGAAAGATCATTAATATAGCCTTAACTCCGTGTTGTTAGAGTGGCCCGGAGATGCTTTATTGACTCTATGTGCTTGGTTTTCATGTTGCTTTTTGCTTTATAGTAATTTTATCAAATGATGAAAATTGGTTACTTTAAGAGCATATATATGTCTGCAAAATACATTAAAAATACTACTATTTGTCAGGACTCTAAGACTTTTTTAAAAAATCTCAGCGCATAATTTCAGTTCATTCTGGATATTATCTCCAAGTATGTGGAGGAAAATAAGGTTATCAGGAGGAGTCAACATGGATTCACCAAAGGGAAAGCATGCTTGACTAACCTGAAAGCTTTCTATGATGGTATGACTAGCTAGGTAGATGAAAGGAGAGCAGTAGGTGTTGTTTACCTTGACTTTAGCAAGTCTTTTGACACTGTCTCCCACAACATCCTCATAGGTAAGCTCAGGAATGAGGTTGGATGAGTGGACAGTGAGACAGATTGAGAACTGGCTGGATGGCAGAGCTCAGAGGGTTGTGATCAATGGTGCAGAGTCTAGTTGGAGGCCTGTAGCTAGTGGTGTTCCCCAGGGGTCCAGTCTTGTTCAATCTAGTCATCAATGACCTGGATGAAGAGACTGAGTGCACCCTCAGCAAGTTTGCTGATGATACCAAACTGGGAGGAAGGGCCAACACACCAGAAGGCTGTGCTGCCATTCAGCGAGACCTCGACAGAGAAGAACCTCGTGAAATTCAACAAAGGCAAGTACCCCAGGTACCAGTACAGGTTGGGGGTGGACCTGCTGGAAAGCAGCATTGCAGAGAAGGACTGGGGAGTTCTGGTTGACAACAGGTTGACCATGAGTCAGCAATGCGCCCTTGTGTCCAAGAAGGCCAATGGTATCCTGGGGTGCATTAAGAAAAGTGTGACCAGCAGGTCAAGGGACGTTATCCTCTCCCTCTACTCTGCCCTAGTGAGGCCACATCTGGAGTACTGTGTCCAGTTCTGGGCTCCCCAGTTTAAGAAGGACAAGGAATTACTGGAGGGAGCCCAGCAGAGAGCTACAAAGATGGTTAGGGGTCTGGAGCATCTTTCTTAAGAGGAGAGACTGAGAGAGCTGGGTCTGTTCAGCCTGGGGAAGAGAAAGCTGAGAGGGGATCTTATTTATGCTTATAAATATCTCAAGGGTAGGTGTCAAGAGGATGGGACCAGACTCTTTTCAGTGGTGCCCAACTATAGGATGAGGGGCAATGAGCACAGACTGAAGCACAGGAGGTTCCATTTAAACATGAGGAGAAACTTCTTTACCCTGAGGGTGACAGAGCACTGGAACAGGCTGCCTGGAGAGCTTGTGCAGTCTCTTTCTCTGGAGACATTCAAAACCTGCCTGGACACATTCCTGTGTGATCTGCTCTAGGTGTACCTGCTTTAGCAGGTGGGTTAGACTAGATGATCTCCAGAGGTCTCTTCCAACCTCAACCATTCTGTGGTTCTGTAATTCCTACAATAATTTCATAGAGGAAACTGCTAATGAAAGAAAATCCAGAATTAAATGTAGGCTCTAAAAACATTTGCCAGTACCCTTTTTAATGATATTTAGACATAATTTTGTATATTTAATTTTTCATGTAATTAACTGCAAAATAATTTGACTTGCAATGGAAATAAGATTTCAAAATTGTGAAATGTAAGTTCAGAAATTTAATTCCCAGGCTGCAAAAATCCATCATATTTCTTTCAAAAAGACATATGTTGAATGACTGCACATACAAACGTAAGAGTGGAAATATGTTTAATATAAGTTGAAGCTGTTTTTATAATTTCACTGAAGATGCCTTTTTTTTGTTGTTGTTGAATGGTGGTTATAGACTCTCTTACTCTCTTTAGGCCCTGCTAGCGCCGTGATTTATTTCTGTTGCATTTACAAGCTCTGCTTGTTATAGTTAGCTGTATTTTGCTTTTGTAAACTGTATCCAAGATTCTCACCTTATCTTGAAATTTCACAGGTGGTATACAAGTTTTTATCTCTTAGTTTGAGAGTAGAGAACTGAAAATTAGTTCTGTTAGTTCTCAGTAAGTCCTTATCTTATCTTGAACGGATAGAATGTGCTGAGGATGCGCATCTAAGAAACCTGAGTATTTTACATGATTTTATAATGAGTATAGGAATAGTGCGCATGTGCAGTGACAAAAGGTGAAAAGTTCACGAGTGAAGAAGACTCCTTACTTCATCCTGAAGACCCCCTGAACGACCACCAGAGGACACTGCGCATGCTTAGAGTAGTTCCAAGGGGTTGCAACTGATATTGTGAAATAATGATGTAATCTGATGAATATGCAATACATACGTTGTAACCCTAATGAATATGTATGTAACCAAATTGTATAAATGTAGTGGAGTTCGAATCAGTGGTCAAAGCCAGCTTTGGGTGCGAACCCCTGGTTTCCCAGCGCTGAAATAAAAGCACCGCATATAACTACGTCCGTGGTTATGTGTCCTGTTTGCTAACATGCTCAGCATCACTAAGGTGCAGATGACCTTTGGTCTCTGCTCTGCTTGCAGCTGCAAGCCTGCTATACCCCCACTGCCTATGCACCTCGCTCACGGGGGCAGCGTTGCTCTAAAGCCTGTGGAATCAGGGTCACACTCATCGGCCGTTCCTGCCCATGCCCACAGTCAGAGGCCTGCAGAGGTGCCGACACCTGGCCATATGCTGCACACGGCCCTTCCAGCGGCCAGCTAGGGCCTCGCGGCGCCCGCCCAGGCTGGTTTGTACGACCACGCCCTGGGCCCGCGTCTCGGTGACCCGTTTCAGCAATACAGTGCTCAGCCCGGGCCGCAGCGGCTCGTACTGCCAGCCGAGGCTGCCGCTACCTCCCGAGTGCCCACCTTCTCCTAAGACTGTTCTCCTGAGTATCTGCTAGTGCCGGTAAGAGTAACGTTGTAGAGCTGCCCCGCCGCACGGTTAATTACGGCGGCGCCAGGGACTTCAGCAGGCGGTGCGTGCACTGGGGATTCCCCTGTAGCCCCCGCGCGGAATGTTCGGGATTGTTCCCGTGACGTCACGGCAAGGGGGTTCCCGCCAGCAGGGAGGGGTCGCACCCTGGGTAGCGGCTGGGAAGCTCAGCCCCGGACGTTCACAGGGTCGCGCCGCCGATCTTGTGAGGCTTGTTCGCGCAGAGGATTGCGGCTCGGAGCGGCGCCATTTTGGAAGTGAGACAAGGGGAGGGGGAGGATGAGGGGGAGGATGAGGTGGAGTGTGCGCGCGCGCGCGCCGCTCTCGTGTCCGGGGCTCTCACGGTTTTTGGGGGGCAGGAGAGGGGTAGTCTCTGCTAAGGGTGGTCTGGCTGTGGCGGGCCCCGGGAGGCGGCGGCATCATCATCATCATCATCATTCATCATCAATCATTCATCATCAATCATCCATCATCAATCATCATCATCAATCATCATCATCAATCATCATCATCAATCATCATCATCAATCATCATCGAGGCCGCCCAGTTCCTTTTCTCGCCGCGCGGTGAGGCCCGCCCTTGGGGAGGGCAAGGGTAGCTGCCCATGGCGCGGCGGCGGCTGCTGCTGCGGCGGCTGCTGCTGCTGTGTGGGGGTGGCGTGGCTGGTGAGTGCTTGAACGCGGGCCGCGGCCTCCCTGGAAGTCAGGGCAAGCGCCCAGTGCGGGCCGGTGGAGCCTTTCTTGAGGCCCGCCGCGGCGCTGCAACAAAAGGCCTTTGTTGGGGCCGAGGAGTTGGGGGGGTCTGTTCGCACGCTTCACAAGCAGGCAGCCCCGAAGCGGTGAGGCTTTCTCCAGGGCTGCACTGGAGGGTTCCCTAGGTGGCTCCCACCGCCTCCCGGGCTTGTTCTCTGCTTAAACTCGGTGTCCCTGGCCCAGGTTAGCGCCTTCTTCCTCAGGTGCCTCCTGCAGATCTATTTATCTTTTCCAATAAAATGATAAATGCTCCTTTCTGGTTGTTTTTTATTCTCGGAAATTGGAGACAGGAATACGTTTTCACTGATAGGCTGTTTTCTCCGATAAATATGCATGCTACTTTTTCCAGGATGTGAGTGAATGTTTAACTGAGATGTCTGTACTCAGGTTTGGCTGCCTGATTGCATGTGTGTTTGTTTTTTAAGATTCAGCTTTATGTACTTGTCTATTGCCAATTCAGATTTCAAAAGGCAAAACTGATTGTTCTGGTTCTTTTTCCCGTAGGCAATTTAGGTTACAAAGAGGGTCCTGGACATTTGGAACCTTTTGCTTCAGCTGGTAGGAAGGAAAAAAGGGGGAAACCGTCCTGCACCAGTTGCTTCTTGTGAAAGGGGAGAAATATCAGACACTGATCTGGGATTATTTGTCCAAGTGCTTCTTCCTGAAAAGGCTTCTGAAACGATCGTTAGGCATATGAGAAGTGAAGTGGAAGTTTGAAGTCATGAGCTTTTTCTTTCTAGAAGTGTAGTGCACCTCACCCTTGGATGCTTTTGTCCATGTGGCATGTATACACAGCTAAATTTGTAAAGTTCTGAATAGTTTGGCTGCCAAAATGAAGTGCTGTTTTGTTTTTAATTACTTTTTCCTTCCAAGCAATGTTTTTTTCTGAGCCAGAGGTATAACCAGTTTTGTGAACTGGCTCCAAATTAAATGCAGACTGAGTCACTGCGTAGACATTGCTGAAAAGTTTCATGGTGGATATTTTTACCCTTATTTTTTAGATTTTCTGATATAGCCTTCTGTCATTTTGTAGTGAGACCTATTTTCTAAATTAAGTGTTTAATATTAATTTATTTATAATTTTTCTTTTATATTTTAATATTTTTTGTTGAGAAATGTTGTTGCCAATAAGCAATATGGTGGTATCGAGAGAGCTGTTATTTACAAATGCCTCTGTTACCCAAAGCTAGGAAATGTTCCTCAGTTTAGATGTGAAATTTGGATTTTTTGCTTCACAGTTTGTGGTGTAAAAAGTGTATTTATTTCACCTGTAACTGATGCTTCTTATAGTGAATGTACATGGAATAGATGAGAAGAAGCTGTCAGAGGAAAAAAAAAAAAAAAAAACAAACAACAACAAACCAAACTTCTTAAGGCAGAGGCTTGGCAGATTTTGGAAATAGCCTTGTGCAATCTGTAAGCAACAAGGATGGGTAGCTGATTTTTGTGAGGTCAAATCTATGTCAAACAGCTACAAATGTAGTATTGATAAGAACTCTGGATAATATCTCAACGAAAACAAACTGGAAAAGTATAAGTCATGCAGTACTAACACCTTGTGCAGTCCTCTTGGATTAGGTAAGTGTTGTAGTGTTCATAAATCAATTTACACTTCACTAAACATTTTATCAGTAGAATGGTTAAACCAGTAACTTATTGCCTAGAGGATGTTGGGGTTTGTTTTTTTTTTTTTTGGAGAATGTTGAAATGAGCTTGCAGAATCTAATTTTTACTTGCTGTTTTTAATAATTAATGGAATATTTTGAAGAATTTGAAGAATACATGTATAACTACAAAGATAAATTTGTAAGTATGTGTGATTTTTTTTTTTTTTTTTGGGGGGGGGGGTGTGATTAAAAAATATGTACATCTAGACTAAAATCTGTAGGTAACTTATCCTTCATGTTAGTATTGTGAATTCAACAATGAGTCGTTATACTTATTGAACAAGTCTGCTGGTTGGCTTATGCATCTGTCTTTCCATTTGCATTAGACATGATAATGTAGCATTGTTTTTTTTGTTTTTTTTCCGCTGTTCTTTGTCACTTATGGGAGCCAGATATTTATTACCAAAATTAATTTACTGCCTGTGCAAACTGGCTTTTTAATGTATTGATATTTTAAGGTTGGGTTCAGAGTAACTTCCTATTCTGTAATGGGAATGAATGAGTCTGATTGATCTGAAAATATACCATAATACTCCCCCCTCCCCTTTTTGGAAGGATTCAAAACAAAATATAGTGGTGAGCCAACCAATTTTACATGTTATTGTTAGATGTATTGCTTCTCCTTTCCCCCTGTAGTGGTTAGATGTTTCTGAAGATATAGTTTAAAGGTTGAAATTAATATATTTTTTCTAGGTTTGCTTTTAGCTGAATTACTCCTGCCTCAAAGAAAATTAAGATGGACAGAACAACTTAATTCAGAAGTCAGTGGTAATTTTACTAAGTTCTATCTCCACTATTTTACCATTATTCTTAAAGTTTTAAATAATTAAATAATTATTTGGTAAACTGTAAACTGAGTGTCTGGTAAAGGTGACACTTTTACCTTAGTCATGACCTTTTCCAAAATTTTTCAGAGCTTCTGCAATACTGAAGTATTAATAATAGTGAACTAATGAAAAAAATGGTTTTCTCTAAGGGCACTGCAAAGATGTTTGGGAAGATGTCTTGTGTTAAAGCCTTGTAGAAAAGTAATTTTAAGCATGTGAAACTGTGTCTAAAGATTACTACAGTTTGTTGTATTTGTTGTTTTTTTTTTTTCTTCCCCTCCCCTGTAACTTTATTTTGACCATAAATGAAAGACTTACACCTAAATAAGTATTTTTAAATTCTTGGGTTCACTGAAGAAGTTCTGTTCTTTGTGTTGTCTTGTCAGTACATAAAAGTTGACCTGGCTTCAGTATTTTGCTTTCTTTGAATGGCTTTGCTGTTTTGTTATTTTAACTTTTATTTCAGTTTTGTTGTTTTGAAAACATGGAAACTGTGCAATGTGAATAGGAGTCTGTTTCTCTAAACCAGGGGTGTCAAACTAATTTTCAACAGGGGGGCACATCAGCCTCGCGGTGGCCTTCAAAGGGCCGAATGTAATTTTAGGACTATAAATGTGACTACTCCTACAGTCCTAAAATTACATTCGGCCCTTTGAAGGCCACCGCGAGGCTGATGTGTCTCCCAGTGAAGAAGAGTTTGACACCCCTGTTCTAAACTCTTGTGGCTGTGGCTCTTCTACATGGAATCTGAGTGTGACTGGGATTGACTGAATGAACTGAGCCACATGTGAAGGAACCGAACTAACAGAAAAATCTTCCTTGTTCTTTTAGTTGCATTAGTCTGTTTTGCTTGAAAACACTAGGTGAATGGGAAGAATTCTGGTGTGTCTATTTTATCAGATTTTGTCTATTATATGGCCGTAAACATAGTAATACAAGTACTACTTAAATCACAGAGAAAGTGATGTCTATCTTTTTTCAAGCTATTAACTTTCAGTGCTGTGAGACACTTTTACCTCTTGACAAGAGGTTCTCACTGAAATCAAGGAACTGTATTCCTTCTACTTACTATTTTGGGTGACATCTTTATCTGGACTGTTTATCTTCTGGGTGTTTTGAAGACTTTGCTTTTTAGCTTTATTAAATTAACTCTTTACATCTTTCTGGTTGCTGGTAGGATAATTTTTTTCTTTTTGCCATGTTTGCGCTAGGGAAGTGCAGTTGTTCTGATTTGTATGTGTATGTATTTGACACAGATTCAGGCATGTTTTACAGCTGTGCCCTGAGGAAAATACCACTTGGGTGAAGACCACTGAGGAGAAAATGCCTAGCATGCTGGTCCACTTCAATTCCGTCATCAGTTTTTTATTTGTATAATGCTGACAGTCTGCTAAGTTTGCAGACAACTATGAAGATAAGCTCCTGAGATCTTATACTTTAAGCCTTGATGTAAACATAGTTTTTGTACTGGAATAACTGGCAGCAGCTTGGCTCTTTTACTGATGCTCTTATTCTGTTAGAATCCTAAAATGGGTACATTTGTACTGAAAAATTGCCTTGAATGGTGTAGCCTGCTCTGCTGTGTGAAAAAACTGCTAGTGGTATCTTCTTCTAAGTGCAAGCAGAGTTCAAACTTGCAGCAAAGCTTAAATGGAATTAAATCTGTAAAATGATACAAAGAATTTAGCTTTGTTAGCACTTCACAAGCTGATGTAGAATCACAGAATCATTTCAGTTGGAAGAAACACTCAGGATCATCAAGTCCAACTATAACCTAACTATAGCACTAAACCATGTCCCTAAGAACCTTGTCTAAATGCCTTTTAAACACCTCCAAGGATGATGACTCCACCACTTCCCTGGGCAGCCTGTTCCAATGCCTGACAACCCTTTCTGTGAAGAATTTTTTCCTAATATCCAATCTAAACCTCCCCTGGCACAACTTGAGGCCATTTCTTCTTGTCCTGTCAATTGTTACTTGGGAAAAGAGACTGATATCCACCTTGCTACAACCTCCTTTCAAGTAGTCGTAGACAGCAATAAAGTCTCCCCTCAGCCTCCTTTTCTCAGGGCTAAACAGCTCCAGCTCCCTCAACCACTCCTCATAAGACTTGTGCTCCAGGCCCCTTACCAGCTTCATTGCCCTCCTCTGAATTCTCTCTAGTACCTCAATGTCCTTCTTATGATGAGGGGCCCAAAACTGAACACAGTATTCAAGGTGGGGCCTCACCAGTACAGAGTACAGTGGCACAATCATTTCTTTAGTCCTGCTGGCCACACTATTTCTGATACAAGCCAGGATGCTGTTGGCCTTTTTGGCCACCTGGGCATACTGCTGGCTCATATTCAGCTGGCTGTTGATCAACACCCCCAGATCCCTTTCTGCCAGGCAGCTTTCTAGCCCTCTACCCCGAGCCTGTAGCATTGCCTGGGATTGTTATGACCCAAGTGCAGGATTGAGAACTTGGCCTTGTTAAACCTCATCCAATTGGCCTCAGTCCAATGATCTAGCTGGCCTAGATCCCTCTGTATGGCCTTCCTACCCTTCAGCAGATCAATACTCCCACCCAATTTTGTGTCATCTGCAGACTTACTAAGGGTGAACTCAATCCCCTCATTCAGGTCATTGATAAAGAGATGAAACAGAACTGGTCCCAATACTGACCCCTGGGGAACACCACTCGTGACCAACCATCAACTGGGTTTGGCTCCATTCACAACTCTTTGGGCCTGGCCCTCCAGCCAGTTCTTTATCCATTGAAGAGTACACCCGTCCAGGCCACGAGCTGCCAGCTTTTCCAGGAGAATGCTGTGGGATATGGTTTCAAAGGCTTTACTGAAGTCTACACAACATCCACAGCCTTTTCCTCATCTACTAGTTGGGTCCCCTTGTAGGAGATCAGGTTGGTTAAACAGGACCTGCCTTTCATAAACCCATGTTGACTGGGCCTGATCATATGGTTCTCTTGTATGTGCTGTGTGATGTTACTCAGGATGATCTGCTCCATGACCTTCCTCGGCACCGAGGTTAGACTGGCAGGTCTGACAAGTTGCCCACAGATCCAGCAGGGCTCCTTCCTTGGTAGGCTCACTAACCAGCTGCGTCAGGAAGTTGTCTTCCATGTACTCCAGGAGCCTCCTGCATTCCTGTAGATGCACTTCAGCCGGACCATTGATTCCGCCACCTTTTTCTGGTGAGAAGCCCTAGATCCCTTTTGGCCAGCATTAAGTGCTTCCACGGTTTCTGACACATCGACGACCCTCGTGTTTCTCTTACTGCGTGGTTCTCCATCCCCTACCTCCACTGGGACGGCAGATGAAAGGGCCTCGCTAGCGCTACCCTCAAATGCTGCCAAGTCGCCCTTGGGTATGCCTCTGCCACACCTGGTTTCCTTCCTCCTTCAAATCTAGTTAAAAGCCTTCTCAATAAGTCCTGCTAACTCCTGCCCCAGGATCCTTTTCACCCTTTGAGACAGTTGCATCCCATTTGTCACTAGCAGGCCAGGTGCCGTGTAAGCTGGCCCATGATCAAAAAACCCCAAATTCTGACAGTGACACCAGTCCCACAGCCAGGTATTGATCTGGTGTGTCTTCCTGCATCTTTCCTCATTCTACCTAGCAACTGTGGGGACAGAGGAGAACACTACTTGTGTTCCTGATCCCTTTACCATGTGTCCCAAGGTCCTGAAGTCTCCTGATTGTCTTTAGTTTTCCCTTTTCAGTTTTGTCACTGCCTACCCGAAAAATTATTAAGGGGTAATAGTGTGAGGGCCTAACCAGGGCAGGAAATTTCCTTTTTATGTCTTTAACCCTGGCCCCAGGGGGGCAGCAGATTTCCCTAAGAAGTGGATCAGGCCTGCATATGGGGCCTTCTGTTCCCTTTAGAAGGGAGTCTCCTACGATGAGAACCCACCTTTTTTTCTTTGTGGGAGCTGTTTTGATGGAGGGTGCAGGGTGACTTATCCTCTGCGGCACCTCCAACTTAGCGGAACCACCTCCTTCAATGTTGTTGTTTGGTTCCACTTGCAAGGCCTTATGCCTGTTTTGCAAGGGAACTTGAGAGGGTGGGGTGGTCACAGTAGGGACTCTCCTTCTGTGCCAGGCAGGAACTTGCTGTCGTTTCCTCTTATTCCTCAAGTCGATGCATTCCACATCCTGAGCCTCATGCCTGTTGACCAGAGGCACCTGGGAAGGTGAGGTGGGTAAGGGGGTGTTTCTCCTGCCACCCCAAGTGTGGACTTTCTTCTGTTCATCCCTTTCCCTTGACCTGCCTTCTTCAGTCAGGCAGGGGAAGGATACAGGAATTCCTTGATCTTCGTTTCTTGCTGGTGGTCTTACCTGCTCCTGGGAGGCCAGAGCTTGATCCCACTAGTTGATTTCCTTTTCCAGCTCCCTGATACTTTTTAACCTTTCCATCTCCTCTCTCAGTTCTACTATCAGGCTGAGCAGGTCATCCACCTCATACAACTGTTCTTTATTGCCACTCCATACCAGTGAGAGGCTCTGGCATGCTCTGCAGCCTGAGGTCTGGGTGGCTGCATGTTCTCATGGCAGCTCTTTCTGAGTTGCTGCCTCCTTCCTGTTGAGTACAGAGTACTTATCTTTGCCCCGAGTGGATACCATAGTTGGCTCCTTCTGTGAGGGCGACGACAACCAAGTGAGGTAAATCATTTGAGCTTGACGAGCTTCCTTGCCCTGCCTGCATGAACTGCTGTGTGAACCGCTTCATCCCTGTTTGCTGCGCTCCTGGTCACTTGTGCTCCCTAGGAAGGTGTTTAAATGTCCCCCAGTTGTTCCTGGCAATGCCCCTTCCAGGTCAGCCTCTCTCATGAGATCAGCTGCTTTCATGGTGATTCTCTCAGCATGACTGTGGCTCTGCGATCTCCTCCTTGTCTTTTCAATCCATGCCCAGCCTCAGCTCTTACTGTAGCCCCTGCTGTGCACGTCGATGTCATGGTCCATTCAGTGATGGACTCGTGATGGTTCGTTTACCTTGATCTCGAAGCGCAAAATTAAGACAACCAAAATGCCAAGGGGTTATTATTCAATCAAACAGTGTTACTTTATTATTTTGCCCGTAAAGCGGCACGCGATAGCGAGAGAGAGTAAGAAAAAGGAAAAGGGAAAAGAAACGGGGAAAGAAAAAAGGAAAATAAAGTGGGAATGAGGATTGCTTTACCACCAGATGAGTTCCAGAGGCGTCCCTCTGATCTCCGGTCCCGTGGAGTCCTGCCGGTCCTCCGTTGTGGGTTGGGATCCTCTGGTGGGGAGATCTCAACAGTATCCGTTCGGGAGTCATCTCTTATGCTTCTTCACCCCCCCCTCGCTCTCATTGTTTGAGGCCGGTCTCCACCTTGATTTCACAACCCAGGCTTAAACTGCGCAGGCTCGAAAGATCCATACTTTCTTTTGCCAGCACTTTCATGGCCAGCATTCAGGGGTCTTTCTCTGGTCCATTGGGTGACCTCAGGACCCTTGGCGAGCTGGGCATGCTCCTTTTCCTTGGCCATTGTTTGAGGGAGCAGGTGGGAGACAGGTGTGACTGAGGCTGCAGGTGAGAACACATCTTCTGGACAGCAGCTATCGTCCCTGGGTCAAATAGATCCTCATAACAATCCCTTTCAGGAGGCGGGGACTGGTTTGGACGAAGCAGCAGGCGAAGTCCATACAGCAGCCATTGTAAGCAGCAGCCCCCCCGTATCGGAGAAACCAGTGCAACACAATGCTTCTCCTCGGGCCTCTCTCCAAGTCATTGTCCATGCGTTCTTTCTGTCAGGGCCTCAGTTCTCTCAGTTCCTGATGGCGATGGTCAGGCAAATCTTCAGACCGACTCTTACAGTCGGTTCACCACATTTGAATCTCTTGCGGTTGCTTTGTAGCTGCTGCTCTGTTCGTTGCTTGCCACTGACTGTACTTTAATCCCTTTTTTTTTTTTTTTTCCTCTCCATTCTAGTGAGATTTTTCTGTTTAACATGTATGGATAAAACAGTTTGACAGGGATAGTTCATCAATAACGTCTGGGGAAGTTGCTCTTAGTTCTTAATTTTTTTTTAGAACTAGGTGTAAATTCTGTCCTGCAAGGAGAACTATTGGCAGACCTTATTATAAACAAACTTGAAAGAGAATTTGCATGCTTTTTGGTTTGTTTTTTGTTACTTTGTGGTCTTGAGCATTAGTATTACACAGTGACTGATGATAATGCCCGATGTCATGCTATCAGCTCTTCCACAATCATCTCCTTTCATATTTTGGGTAAACGTATTCTGGGAAACAGCTGAAATTATATAGAATTGTTTTTCTGCTTTGCGTCAGTCTTTAATAGTAAGACCAGTTGCGCTCCAGGTACCCAGCCCCCTGAGCTGGAAGAAAGAGATAGGAAGCAGAATGAAGCCCCAATAATCCAAGGGGAAATGGTTAACGACCTGTGACATCACTTCGACACACACAAGTCTTTGGGGTCAGATGGGATCCACCCAAGGGTTCTCGCAGAGGTGCTCACCAAGCCACTTTCAATTATTTGTAAGCAGTCCTGGTTAACCAGGGAGGTCCCAGTTGCCTGGAAGTTGGCAAATGTGATGCCTATCTACAAGAAGGGACAGAAGGAGGATCTGGGGAACTACAGGCCTGTCAGTCTGACCTTGGTGCTTGGGAAGATTATGGAGCAGATCATCTTTAGTGTCATCACATGGCATGTACAGGACAAGCAGGTGATCGGGCTCAGTCAGCATGGGTTTATGAAAGGCAGGTCCTGCTTGACTAACCTGATATCCTTCTATGACAAGATGACCCACTTAGAGGATGAGGGGAAGGCTGTGGATGTTGCCTACCTAGACTTCAGTAAAGCCTTTGATACTGTTTCCCTCAGCATTCTCCTGGAGAAACTGTTTGCTCATGGCTTGGATGAGCATACTCTTTGCTGGGTAAAAAACTGGCTGGTAGGCCAGGCCCAAAGAGTTGTGGTAAATAGAGTTAAATCCATTTGGTGGCTGGTCACAAGTGGTGTTCCCCAGGGCTTAGTATTGGGGCTAGTTCTGTTTAATATCTTCATCAGTTATCTGGATGAGGGGATCGAGTAAGTTTGCGGATGACACAAAGTTGAGTAGGAGTGTTGATCTGCTGGAGGGTAAGAAGTCTCTACAGAGAGTGGGCTGAGGGCAACTGTATGAGGTTCAATGAGGGTCCTGCACTTGTCACAACAACCCTATGCAATGCTATATGTTTGGGGAAGAGTAACTGGAAAGCTGCTGGGTGGAAAAGGACCTAGGGGTATTGGTGACAGCCAGCAGTGTTCCCAGGTGGCTAAAAAGACCAATAGCATCCTGGCTTGTACCAGAACTAGCATGGCCAGCAGGACTAGGGAAGTGATCATCCCTCTCTAATCAGCACCGGTGAGGCTGCACCTCAAATCCTGTGTTCAGTTTTGGACCCCTCACTATAATAAAGACATTGAGGTGCTGGAGTGAGTTCAGAGAAGGGCAACTAAGCTAGTGAAGGGTCTGGAGCACAAGTCTTATGAGGAGCAGCTGAGGGAACTGGAGGTGTTTAGCCTGTAGAAAAGGAGGCTGAGGGGAGACATCACTCTCTACAACTACCTGAAAGGAAGTTGTAGCGAAGTAGATGTCAGTCTCTTTTCCCAAGTAACAAGTGATAGGACAAGAGGAAATGGTCTCAAGTTGTGCCAGGGGAGGTTTAGATTAGATATTAGGAAAAACATCTTCACTCGAAGGGTTGTCAGTCATTGGAACGGGCTGCTGTCCTGTCCCACCAGGTGGGATTAGGGATGAGTTAACTCTGAACACGCTACACATCCTGTCTCACCAGGTGAGATCAGATGTGAGTTAACTCTGGGTATTTCTGCACGATAATGCAAAGTGAATGACAGACAGTCACTTGAGAGGTCCAATTCAATTATGAATTTACTAAAAGCACTTGGTGGAATACAAATTACAGCTATTAGTGGCTTGGCAAAATGATATTATTATATCACAAAACTCAGCAAGGCTTTAGCAGCAGAACTTAAAATGATATTACCTTTATATGGTCAAAAAGAAGGAAAAGAGAGAGAGTGAAGGAAAACTAAGATATCAGAGAGAGAGGGGGAGAGTAAGATATCACCGCTCCACAGGTCCATTGGTCCCGTGACGTCCTCTGGAGGGAGGTGGACGCGTTAAAGATTTTGGTACACGCCACCACCTCATGTCACATGTGAGGTTGTTTTATAACCTAGTTAAAGTTCACAGTACTGACCAGAAGTGAGTTGCTTGGCCCATCAGGGGTAGCTGTTGGTTCATGGTTTCTTCTAGAAATTGGTTGTCTGAAAGGTGGTTCATCTCTGTCATCCCAATTAGGCCATGAGGCCTTCACAGTGACACTGTTAATTGCCTCCATCTTAAAAATCTATGTTTCATTTCACAAAACCATAGGAAAGAAAAGATAAGGTGTCTGCCTCCACAACCATCTATCTTTTCTGCTCAAAGTATCAAAAACTAGATGTTTAAGGCATAACATCATCCTTTGTTTTAATTGGGATGGGGGGAGTGCTTCAAGGTTGTCACAGCTGCCTAGGGAAGTGGTTAAGTCACCACTCCTGGAAGTTTTCAAAAGACATGTGGATGAGGTTCTTAGGAACGTGGCTTAGTAGTGGACTTGGCAGTGCTAGGTTAACAGTTGGACTCAATTATCTTAAAGGTCTTTTTCCAACCAAAACGATTCTGTGATTCTATATGCTCAGAATATTTTAAAACTGCCATCTTTTTCAACTGCCTTTTCTTCAGATTCATGTGAAGACTCCCAAGTGCAAAAGCATTCCTGGTGATTTTGTTACATAATGTATGCCAAACTGAGTGATGATGTTAGTACACTAATGCTTCAGCTTTTGGACTTTTGAACCTTGCAGAGCATGAGAGATTAGTGTTTATCTAGCTTTCCACTGAATGGTACTGAATGGTGTAGTATTTCAAGCAGAAGGAACCTGGTTGTAGTTTACCTTGAAATATCAAGTAATTCTGTATTTTACAAAATACTTAGCTTTTTTAATTTTACATTTTGGTACAGCGTAAGAAGGAAAAGCTTTTTTGGATAAAACCGATGATCAAGGTATTCTAAGCCCTCTCATTAACTTTGGCTCTTTGTAAAACATTTTCTAAAAGATCTTTTGATTTTTGTTACAATAATATTTGATTTACAGAAGTGATATAAACCCTGTTGCTTGTGAACCATATCTATATACAGAAAGGGGAGCATATGATAAGGATCAGGGGTTGAGATGTTTAGAACACCAGTGTCCCACCAAGTCTGCTAACATTCTAGATCCTTATGCAAAACAAAAGTAGTGAGTGCACTTTAGTTGATTCATCTTTACATAAGGAACTTGAGCCCTAAGTAGAAATGAAGGTGGTTTTTTCTTAGGTATTTTGTTTTGGTTTTGGTCAGTCACTGTAAAGCTAGGTTTTAGGGCTGTGTCTGTACTAGAAAATGTGTTGGCTTTTTATAGTTAAAAAATTGACTGTTACAGTTAGATTCCATACACTTCTCATACCCTGTCATATTGTCACAGAGGCACCCCAAAGTCAGTTTTAGGCAGACAACAAGTTCCAAAACAGACTTTATTCTAGCCGGAAAAGTGCAGCCAATAAACCAACTAGAAACAGGGTTTATACAATTAGCACTCCAACAACATAAAATACAGGTTCAGATATCAGTTGAGGATATTATTGGGGTACAACAACATAAAAATAATGAAGATCCACAGCGTGCATGCATACACTCACAAGAAACAAAACCAGAGCCCTCTGACTCCAGGGTACCCACAAGAAATAATCATTCGCCTGGGTTAGGCAAGGACTCATTCAAGGATATATCCAGTCAATAACCACTCACCCAAACAAGGAGGTGAGGCACTCTCAATCCCGGGAAGTCTCCTTAGATGGCATCCCAGTCTAAGGAGAGGGCTCCAGTTCACAGACCTGCAGCTCCAAGATCACTCCAAAGGGGGGGGGGATGGGGGCTTTGGCGGGAACCTCGTTTTATAGTCTAGTCAGATCTGGCTGTGGGCACTACAGCATGGTCCAGAAGCTTTGCAGCTACTCTGGGCACCTCCTCTGCTAACAACCCTGTCAACTGACTGAGGGTCCCACCCCTCCTGTCTCAGCAGCTGGTGGAGGTGAAGTCACCCTGCCCCGGGGTGTCTGTATTTATCGTGTCTGTAGTTGTGGTGTGTCAATTAGTGTCTCTTCCAGGAGTTGTGGGATACCTGCCCCTTTCAACGAATTCGCATTGTTCTGTCCTAAATGATCTATAGCTGTTACATTTCACAGAGTTCTTTTGCCCAGTTCTCATCCGGCGACTCCTTCTGCTCTTTCGTAGGAGTTAGAGGGTTAAAAGACAGTAAAAGCAGACTGGTAAAATTGGTAAAAGGACTGATAGTCCACTTGTTTACGACTTTAGCATTCTCATCTATCACAGGTTCTTTGAGCAAGTTGTCTGACTCCAATCCTCTGGACTTGCTGTTCTCACCAGGCTTAGATGATGGTACGGGAGGCCACCCGCTCGGCATTTTTCCTCCCCCCGCCCCAGACTGCTGTATCATCGGGGTTGCCGACAGCGCAACAGGGGATGGAGTGGGGAGGGAGTCAAAAGACACGATCCGGGTAAACTTCACAGTCATTTTTAGGTTTGTTATCAGGCTGCAACGCTGGAAAAATTCTGGCAACGGTAGCCCGCTCAGCCTTAAAGTCTTTTAAGGTGGAAATTTTAAGCTTCGATGTAGTCGCTAATGATTTAGTTTCTTTATCATCTCCATTGCTGACCTTATTCCATAATTTCTGCCCTTTATCATCCCAAAGTTAACGTTTAAAAGCCTTCTCGTTTTCTCTTGGGTAGCCATTAATTCTATACCGAATTAATAGTCTACATATGTTACTTTCTTCTTATTTAAGTCCTCTCATAGAGAGAATAGGCAGGAGGAGTTTAACTATGGCTTCTTCCTCAGAGGATATATTTTGCCCCATAACTTCACTCTCCTTCCTCCCGCTCCCAGCCGCTCACCCTTTACGGTGACTTCTTCAATTAATGCGGAGCGTCCATACCCTCCGCCCGGTTCTCAGTCCATCTGATCCGCCTCCGGCTGGGCCGCTCCAGGCTTTTCCCCAACTTCAGTGGTACGCCGTTCAGAGTATCACGTCGGGGTCACCATTTGTAGGAGCGAGATAAGGACTCAGCAAAACCAGTCGATTCAATGTGAATCACGCTAAGCCATTTATTACAGAAACAAGTCTCCTTATATACGTAACTATATTCTAATCACGCGTCCACGCTCCAAGCATGGATTCGCTAAATGAGTATCGTGGGCTGTCCGTGCTCTGGAGTCTCACTGATGATATGTCCGATGATTCACGCCACGCCAGGACCCCGGTGATTGTGGAACGCCCCTCTTTCTCACAGCAAACTCTGATCTCAGCTTCTTGAAGAGGCCTTGAGATTCCTTTGAGCCTGACTAATTCAGAAACAGATCTTTATCTATCAAAACCCCTCCACAGGGGAGGATGCGACTATCAACACCTTGGTACCACCCTAGGTGTGTACCTGGGGACAGGCACAGTGGGGCACAAAAGGTGTTAAAAGAGCCATCAATTGTCCCATTGAAGGCTCCAGATCTCGGGGGATGTGCAACTGCCACACATACTTATGTCATAAGATTTTTGGAGGTATTCAAATTTTCAAATTTGGTGGAGGACTTTGTTCTATCCTGAGTGTTCTGCAGGAAGCCTTAGTTCTCATACTTTTTTTTTTTTTTTTTTTTTTTTTTTAAAGGATGAGGCAAGAAGATAAATTAAAAAAAAATGAATGGATATGTTATTATTCCTGATTTTCCACTGTTAGAATACTCATCAGAACAGTTCTGTATTGGATGGTGGAGACAGTGAGACTAAAACTGGAGATTTTACTTGTTCTGCAGTAGCACAAGTTGAGAAAGAAGAGGCTTCAGCTTAATTGTTTGGAACTTGAACCAGTGGGAGAGAAGACCTTCAAAGGTTCAACTCCCTTTCCTTTTACTGGAGGTGTGAGTCTTTGACAATAAATTTTAGAGAACCAAAGTACTCAAGAGAATTACCCAATCCAAACTTAACCTTGTTTGTAAATTATCATATGTCTGTAAACCCTCTTCTACATTGAAATGTAGTGGGGGGATGACATGCACATTTTCCCTTTCAAAGTGTTAAAATGTTTGTTATAAAGATTGAAGCTTATTCTTTTGTTATGGCTATGCATTTACATGGAGAGAAAATAAGGGAAATAAATAATCTTTAGCTCAGGTAGTTGTCACACTTTTGCAGCAATTTGTGATCAGTAGAAATGTTTCCATTTTCAAAACCTCCTTAAAGGTTGGGTTATGGATTGAATATTTTTTTTCTCTTTTATTAACATACAAATTATGGATAGCAAAATAACAACTTGAAATTAGCTTGTTTTGCTTTGTTCAAACTAAATGAATGACAGAGTAAGGAAGATCTCTGTTATGCTGTGTTTTTGAAGAGGAATAAAAGTTGACATGTATAGGGTTTAAACAAAAGTATTATTTAAAGCTTACACTTACCAACTTCAAATTAGCACTATTCTGACTAGAGATAACAGGGAAGGATATTTTATCACAAGCAATTTTCAGTTTAAAAGAAAAGGTGGGTTTTTTTGTGGCAGAAGGAAAAACTTGTGATTGAGTAGATTATCATAGTGGTCTGCTTGGTTGAGAAAAATCCCGAATTACAAAGCAGAGAGACTGTGTAGTCTGATGGTTAGGATTTTAGCATATAGTTTCTTTGCCTAATTCAGAGCAAAGCTTTGTAGTTCTATGGCTGATGCAAAATAGGTGAAGTCAGCTTTTCAAGCTGGCCCAAGATGGGAGAACTGAAGGATCAATTTATTCTGTAGCTCCATTATTCCAGAGTTGCTTTGTTTTAGTGCAAACTTTGCCTGCTGATGATGCTTCTTCAGGAAAAAAAAATGACCTTGGCAAATAGCTTTCTCTTTTTGTTGTTGTGAAATGCAGTAGTGAACATTCAGTTTTAATCTCCCCACAGAAAATTGTGTGCCTCCCTTCCCTTCTTGTAGGTGGCTGCTCTTTTTCTAAGATGTCATACAGACTTGCTTATTGAGCCTCTCTGAAATTTATATATGTTTGGTTTGTCTTCCTGACTTAATGAGGATGTCATACACTTGCTGTAGCTCATTACCAAGGAAGCAATGCAGGAGTAGCAACAGCCTTGAGACACTGAGTACTTTATAAACTTTTATTTTTTCACTGTCATAACAACACATATTTTGATTCTGATGGCTTACGACCCCATTGTTAGGGAAGTTTATTTTCCCTTGTGTTGCTTTTTCCATGCAAGAGACGGAACCTGACACACCAATGTGATGTTCACAGAGTTCACTTTATTGTCAGACCGGGCTAGCTTTATACCAAAGCTGCCCTGTCCACGCACCTTGCAACAATGTGATTGGTTGTAACTCGTGCTATACAATAACGTGATAGGTTGCATGTACTGTCCACGCGCTCTGCACGTGTGTGTCCGGCGATTGCTCATTCATTGTTACCTTCTTATGGGGCTCCTTTCATTTCTTTTGTCTCTGGCTTCACCTCTCAGCCAGGCTGGTGACAACCCCATCCCCCCGGGGGATACCAAACAAGGTATCCAACCTAAAAAACCCAACATCTTCTGTTATATTCATGTTCTGCAAATATTTTATCTTTTTATCTTTTAAGTTCAAACATCACATACAATCAAACTCTTCATAACTGTGACCATGGCCAATAACAAAAAATTAATCGCTGCTCTGTTTTACAAAGTGGTATTCTCAACATTGGTTACATCCGTTGCTAAAAGCGATAACACCTCTGAGGTTAAGGGTTGTCATCATTGCAATCGGTTTCTTCTTTGTTAGCTAGCCAAGGTCTCACCCACTCTGCTGGGATCCATGAATTTTTATGGTTACCTGTAGAAACACAGGCATATCCCATTCCCCAGGTTATTAATGACATAGGACCTTCCCATTGTTGTGTTGTTGGATTAAACACACTAACCTTAGGTACATTTTCAGAAAAATCCTTGACATTTTTGATATGGTGCATAACAACAGGTTCCATTTCAGTCTCACTTTTAGGATTAAGCCGGTTCAGCACATACAATGCCTTCATCAATACCTCTTCTGGACCTACACTAATTCCTCCTTGTTTTTTCAAAACAGACAAAAGATTTTTCAAGGTGCGGTGTGTTGGAACGATAAAGGACTCAGCATTCCGATTCAATGTGAATCACGCAAAGCCATTTATTACAGAAACAAGCCTTATATATGCAACTATTCTCTGATCACACGTTCACACTCCAAGCATGCATTCACTAATTGGATATCATCTATGTTCACAAGCTGTCCACGCACTGGAGTCTCACTGATGACAGGTCCGTTGATTTACGTCAGGTTGAGTCCTTGTTATTGTAGAAATGCCTCTCTCCCACAGCAGGTCCTGTTTTCAGCTTTTGAATTGGCCTTGAAATTCCTGGCTGGTTCAGTAACAAATCTCCATCTAACAGAAACCCCTCCACCATTCCCCTTTTTGTTCTTGAACCAGCCAGGCCCCATTTACAGCATGCTGAATCATCTTTGAAATACACTGAAATATACAACACATGATTAACACAATAATTACAGTTACATATAATGCAATTAAGCCTTATTTAATAAGATCAACTACCCACTTATTCCAAAACTTATAAGCTATATGTCAAACCTTAACTTTACTACGGCAATCTTATTAATGTACTGTTCTAGTTTGCCTAAAGCACTTATTAATAGATTCAGAATAATCAAACAAGTTAATACAGCACAAACATAATCCTAATGTTAAAAGTAGAAAATTTATAACTGCATGATTTTGTAGAGCAACATGTCTAATACCATCAACATTTACTATTAATTGCGTTAGTATTTCAGTTAGATTAACCTATTTAAAAGATCAATAGCTTGACTTTGATATGTTTCCTAAAGCTTTACAAGCTGCTAGACTAGAGAGAAAGAGTGCAGTAGGTACTATGGTATGAATGTCTCATAATTTTACCTCATTTTTGCATTGACTATCTAAGTGTAATATCGCCCTTTTGGCTCTCCTGCTGCTTGTTCAAATTGCCATTCTCCGCAGAAGGTACACCACTTGCTTGCTAATACGCTTCTGGACCACCAGGTCTGTGAGCATCTATAACACTGAATTAGGATCCATGGGTTACATCTGAAACAGTTTTCACAACTTATCTCCCTCCTGTCCATCTGCATCCATTGAATCTTTGTTGTCTTTATTCAGCCATGGCTTGACCCATTTCGTGGGAATCCACTTCGATCCTTGGCCTGTAATGACACAAGCATAACCTTTTCCCCAGGTTATCAATTGATGTGGCCTTTTCCACCGACTAGTGATTTGACCATAACTAATGTAGGTTCTTTCTGATTTAGCATGGTTTTGGGTCATACTTGCAAAGTATTTCATCACATACAATGCTTTTGACCATTGTTTTTGTGGTGTTTCCCCTACTTCCCCCCCTTTTTTTTAAAACAAACAAACAAACAAAAAAAGTTCGGAATTGGATACGTGCATTGGATCTTGACTACGTACTCAAAATCACAAATCAAATTTAGAGGTTCCTCCTTAAAAAGCTCTAAGAAATTTAAAGCTGCGCCAAGTTCTGCTAATTGGGTTGAACCTTCAATAATTTATACAGAATTATGCCAATTGTTATCTTCATGCCAGACCACTACAGCTTTATGAGACTTCCCTGAACCATCAGCAAAAACCGTGCAAGTATGTAGGGTCAGACTAGATACAAGTATGGTCTGTGACCTGATGTTAAAGACTTGCAGGTTCTGCAGCAGTTTACATTTAGGCATGCCAAAAGCTGTGCTGTTAAGAAAATCAGCTAGTGCAATTTACAAAGACATAGATTGCAAATAAAAAAAATCAAAATTAAATTTCACAAATGGTACATATATGACAAAAGGATCATGGCATATTAAGACTTAAATTTATTCCCTGCATTTCTTGATCAGAGTAACAATCGGTATAACAGTCTGTTAGCATTCTCATCATACTGTCCCACAATAGCCAGAGGTTGTTTCTATGTTCTGGATATAAATAGACAAATCTGCAAGTCCAATCGAATGCAGTCAGCCTGAAAGGTTGTCATAAATTTATTCCTCAAAGTTTCTAACTCCATTTTGGCTGTCATATTTATTGGATATGGTTTTCCCTTACTGGATCAAAGTCCTGTTTCAATTCTATCAGTGTAGTCTTTGCTTTATCGAAACATTGGCTGTTAATACTAGAGGAAATACAGCATTCGAAATTTCCTTGGAGATTTCTCACTTGTAGCAAGCAGATGTGCACCATACAAGCAGCTTCTTGTGGGACATGCAACTAAACAGAATTCTCAGAAAATATTATTTGAGCTTACAATTTACTTAACAAATCTTGACCCAAGAGAGGTATAGGGCTTTCTGGCAAATACAAGAATTCATGTATTAAAACTTTGTTCCAAATTTGGCATTCTATTAGTCTCAAAAACTATCACGGTGAATCTACTAAGAAGTCTCTTAAAACTAGTTACCACAGAATAAGTCTATTAAAAAACATTTTTGTTTAATTTCCCAGGTTCATTAGAACTACGGATCTGCTAGGGATGCCTTTAAATTTCACCCCCAGGCTTCTCCATTCAGTATTACAACATCACTGCAGTGGGGGGAGAGAAAACCCCCCCCTTTCACCACTTTAAAAGCGGGCAGCCAGGTTTTCCCTTTTTTTTTTTTTTTCTTTCTCTTCTTGCTGCAGTTCAGATACAGGCAAGGCCACGCAGGTGGCATAATCGCTGGTATGAAGTAGGAGGCTCTGGCAAACTCCTCAGTTAAAATGAGCTGAGTTTATCTTGCAGCTCAACACAGGCCTGGGATATTTTGCTTTTTTGTTTTCCCATTTCATTCCAACCATAATACATTTTATATGCAATTCCAAGTAGCTCAGCAATAGTTACATTCCTTAGCTTCATTTAACTTTAAAAATTTATAGATGTCAAAAGTCAGCATATTAAACATTAATCCATTATTCCACTTCCCTAAATGCAAATGAGTTCATATTCTAGCAACCTTTAAATACAACCTCATCCAAGTTCACATCCATCATAGCATTTAGTTTTCTTTCCCATACCTCCAACTAGCACACAAATTAAATGCAAATCAAAGTTTAGCAACTTAAATTATTTTCTGGTCTCAAAATTATTAGATAACAATATGAGCAATAACTCTAATGTGTAAGGATGCATCCTAAGGGGGAGCAAGGTGGTATTTTAGCAGTGGAATCGGTTCCCATTTTGTAATTATCACCCAAAAAAAATTATTTTGGTACCAAATATATATATATATGCAAATTAAAATACTGAGCTCAGATATGAAAACCGAATACCAAGTTAAAATATGCAGATGGATCATAGTTACACTTATTCGAGACAATATCTCAATTTTTGCATTGCGACTTTGAACCGCTTACTGCCCAGCCAGGTGGAGGCACTGCTGGGTCTCCCTGACAAAACAGGTCAGTGCGCGCTGGAGCCCAATCGTTACCCGCCCCCCCCCAGCAAGCTGGACTGGGCAAGGCTTTTATTAGTGTCTCATCTGGTGCGCTACAACTGTTATCCCAAAACCAGGATTCTTTACTTGGTGTGCATACAAAAGAGCCAAATCCAGCACATCGAGATGAGACACAGCCTATCACAGAGTTGCGCAAGTCTAGATACCGGAATAAATCTAGCATGCTAGAAAGAAAAATAACAGCTGCTACACACAAAATTTTACCATCACATTCATGCAGTAAAGAACTAAATTACTCACGATCTTCTGTATTATCACAAAACGCACATTTTGAGTCCATGGATTCTCATTATTTAACAGTCTGTGAACTTAACGTACCATATAAAAAAGACCTTCCAAAACTGTAACATACTTAAACAGATACCCACAAAGAAAACAGGTTAATAAGGAAAGCATCTTGCAGACTTCAACAAGTTTTCTATGATCTGTGTGTTATCAGTTAACTCTCTCAGCTTGTTGAAATTCACACTGTTCTGCCTGTAAAACTGTCTGAAATGATTTAATTATCTCTTGTAGAGATCTATTTTGTCCTGCTCTTCTCGCCTCAAAAACAACATTAATTGCAACAAGGTGTTATACTTCAAGATTCTATCCTCTGGACACTTTTCCCAATCATTTAACTTATACAGCAGCCAACACTGATTTCAATATTTCACAAGATCTTCCTTCCTCATAATTCTGAGTGCTTTCCTATGTTTTAAAACACCTCCCAATACCGATTTCTTAGAAACACAACTGAAAACAATCATTCCTGACCCCATGTTGTACGTAAAAACCTTGAGAAGAGGGAGGGAGGGAGGGAAGCACAGGGCTGCTTGCAGCGTGAGTGGGAAAAGTGGGGAGAAGGTTTTATGGCACACTTAGAAACAACTAGTAAAACAATTAACTCACGTTCCTGACAAGCTGCTTGACTTTCAGAGAGGCAATACACAGAAGCACGTAATATGTACTGTAAAACTCGCAGATAACACCTTGATAGCAAACATTAGCATTCTCTACTGCTAATTTCAACACCAATGGTTCTTTAGCTTCTAAGTTTTGAACCTGCTTATTGATGGCCTCTTGAAGATGGTCAATAAATGGCATGTAATTCTCATTGGGACCCTGATTAATAGTTGTAAATTATTTGGCTGCTTTGTTGGTTTAAGGCACCTCTATCATAGCTTGATATGCAAGGTCTGCTGACTGCCTCAGGATTTCAGAAACTAATAGCGCCTGTAATTGTGGTGTGTCAATTAGTGTCTCTTCCAAGAGCTGGGGGATACCCGCCCCTTTCAATGAATCCCCATCGTTCTGTCGTTCTGTCCTAAATGATCTATAGCTGTTACATTGCATAGGTCAAATTTTGCTTGAGTCTTTCATGGTTTTTATCTGATCTCGGGGCAACTCGTACACACACTCCTTTAACTTTTCAAGAAAATGCTGCAAACCCTCATCCCTCATCCTCAGATAACACGGACTTGAATGGTGCTGGATGATCATTAGTAACGGGGGGTTCGGAACAGTGCACATTCTCGGCAATACTTTCTAGCATCATAATTATTCGTATAATCTGAGTCCCCAGGTGCATCCCTTTTCCCGTCACGATCAGTGTGACCACATTGCTGACTGTTGGATTCACTCGCTAATAGCTGATCTGATCTTTCACAGAGTTCTTTTGCCCAGTTCTTATCCGGCGACTCCTTCTGCTCTCTCGTGGAAGTTGGAGGGTTAAAAGGCGGTAGAAGCAGATACAAATTGGTAAAAGGACTTGTTTTTACGACTTTGGCATTCTCAGCTTTCACAGGTTCTTTGGGCATGTTGTCTGATTCCCATCCTTTGGACTTGCCGTTCTCATCAGGGTTGGGTAATAGTGTAGGAGGGCACCCGCTCGGCATTTTTCCTTCCCCCGCTCCTAACTGCTGAACCATCGGGGGTGCTGAAGGCACAACAGGGGATGGAATAGGGAGGGTATCAAAGACACGAACTGGGTAAACTTCACGGCGACTTTCAGGATTCTTATCAGGCTGCAACGCTAGAAAAACTCCAGCAGCAGCAGACCGTTCAGCCTTAAAATCTTTTATAAGCTTCCACGTAGTTACTAGTGATTTAGCTTCTTTATCTCCATTGCTGAACTTATCCCATAATTTCTGCCCTTTATCGTCCCAAAGTTCATGTTTAAAAGCCTTCTCGGTTTCTCCCGGGTAGCCGTTAATTCTACACCAAATTAACATCTACATATGTTACTTTCTTCCTATTTAAGTCCTCTCACAGAGAGAATATGCACGAGGAGCTTAACTACGACTTGTTCTTCAGAAAATACGTTTTGCTCCATAACTTCACTCTTCCCTCCTCCTGCCCCCAGCCGCTCACCTTTTCAGGTGATCCGTTGACGACTTTATCCCCGGAGCATCAGTACGCCTCCGTCCAGTCTTCAGTCCAGCTGAACCGCCTCCGGCTGGGCCGCTCCAGGCTTTTCCCCGATCGTAGTGAGACGCCATTCAGAGTATCATGTCGGGGTCACCATTTGTTGGAATGATAAAGGACTCAGCATTCCGATTCAATGTGAATCATGCAAAGCCATTTATTACAGAAACAAGCCTCCTTATATATGCAACTGTTCTCTGATCATGCGTTCACGCTCCAAGCATGCATTCACTAATTGGATATCATCTATGTTCACGAACTGTCCACGCGCTGGAGTCTCACTGATAAAAGGTCTGTTGATTTACGTCATGTTGAGTCCTTGTTACTGTAGAAATGCCTCTCTCCCACAGCAGGTCCTGTTTTCAGCTTTTGAATTGGCCTTGAAATTCCTGGCTGGTTCAGTAACAAATCTCCATCTAACAGAAACCCCTCCACAGCTTTGTGCACACTCAATAATTGCCTGGCCAGTAGAATTATAAGGCACTCCGAACAGGTGTTGTACCTTCCACTGGACGAGGAAGGTTGCAAGTGTGTCAGAACGGTATGCGGGACCATTATCTGTTTTGATTTGTGTAGGGACACCCATGACAGCAAAAGCTTGTAATAAATGACATTTTACCGCTTTTGCATTTGCTGAGGTCAAAGCTGTAGCCCACAGCAGTCCTGAACAGGTATCTATGGACACATGAATGTACTTTTGTCAGCCAAACGGTGCAAATTCAGTAATATCAGTTTGCCATAACTGACCTGGCTGCAAACCCCGAGGATTTACTCCCTTTTGTTGCAGAGGCACTATGTGGGCACAATCAGGACAAGCTGCAATAATGGATCAAGCTTGTTCCTTGCTAAGTGCAAACTGTTTTCGGAGTGATGCTGAGGATTGATGAAAGAATACGTGAGCTTGTCTGGCTTGTTCAAAAGGAGATATATCTGTTACTGCCACAAGTTTGTCTATAATGCTGTTTCCCTCAACTAGACCACCTGGTAGGTTAGAATGGCTTTTTATATGCATTATAAATACTGGCGCTGTCCTATAATCTAACACATTCCACAAATCTAATAATGCTTCAAACAACAAGGAGTTGGAAACTCGCTGCAAAAGCACTCTATGTATTCTTTGTACAACTCCCATAACATAAAGAGATTCTGCTACCAGATTAACTGGGCAGTTATGCCATTTTTGCGATGCTGCTAAGCGTACTGAGGGCAGTTTCTTTTAAGATGTCCTGTCTGTCCGCACGTAAAACATGCTAGGCCGCGAGAAGAAGGACTTCGGCCTTTCATTGCAGGCTTAAGTGCTGTAGCCAAGGCCGCAGCGTGGGCTCGAGCATGTGTTTTTGCCTTTTCTACCTCCTGTTGCAAAATCGGTACCCGTGTACAAGCTTCTACCATCTCTGCCAAAGAAGCAGTTTTTCCCAAAACGGCTAATATCTGTTGGCATTGGGTGTTTGCATTCATCATGGCCAAATCTTTCCCCACAGCAGCTTTTGCCTCTGGAGTCAGGTTAGGAGAAGCATCTATAGCTTCTTTTAAATGGTCCACAAACTTCATATATGGTTCCCCAGGATCCTGCTTTATTGTAGAATAGGGTGGCACAGGGTTACCTATATTTGGCAATTCTTTCACTGCCGCCAGAGCAAGCCCTTGCATTTGCTGCAAAATCCTTGGATGAAGTGCTGCCTGAGTGGCACCATCCGCATATTGCCCACGACCCAGTAATTGGTCCATGCTAGGTAATCGCAAATGGATCATCAGCTGGTAAATGAACATTTTCTAACACTGCCAATTCCACCTTCCCCTGCCACTTGTCCAAGAACAGCAAATACCCCATTGGGGGAAGCAATAACTCCATCAATGCTTTAATGTCTGTTGGAGTCAGTACTTGCCCCTTGAAAAATGAATTTGTTAGCTGCATCACATGCTTATTATCCATACCATATTGCATAACTGCACTTTGCAATTGCTTAACCATTTTCCAATCAAAGGGTGACCACTGCCTTTGTCCTCTGTTATCTATGTGCACCGGCATTGCTGTAATACTACCAGGTAACATAATCCCTTCAATGGTTGTGTTATAGTGAAATATGTCTCAGGAAATTTAGAATAACTTTTATTAAAGATAAATCAGCAAAACATCGCGGAGCAGCCGGGGAGTCACTGCTCCACCCAAGGCATGCAAATTGGTTACAGAAAAAAAAGTGTTTTTATACCGTCTGTAAGTACACACCCCCGATCTTCTTCCTGATCGGTTAGCTGGGTTGCTATGCTGTCCTCGCACAGCAAAGCACATCCCCCTCCCCATGAGCACACAACATTTTCCCGCCAAAACTCGCAACAACAGAATGTGACAAACTATGGCGGTTTAACATCTACATAACTCAGTAAATCGTTAACCACTAATATATTCCTGGTTTGATTAGCAAATTTACTTTAGTTATGCAATTTATAACAATCCCCCCTTTCTTTTTATCCTTTAATTTGCTGATCAAACCGTGTTACAGCTTCTTGTGCTGCATTTAAGACAGTATCATTTTCACCTTTTTCCAAATACTGTTGTCTTATTACCATGAGTTGTACTGTATTGATTCTGTTTTTAACAAAGGTTAAGAACTTATTGAGAATACATGGTCGAAAATTCAAAACTAATATTAATATTATCAAAGGCCCTAATAGAGTGGAAATCAAGGTCGTTAGCCAGGCTGATTGATTAAACCAGGATTCGAACCATCCTTGCTGAGCTTCTCTCTCTCGCTTCCTTTGTGCCAACCCTTCTCTTACTTTGGCTAAGGAGTCTTGTACGACTCCTGTGTGGTCAGCATAAAAACAACATTCTTCTCCTAAAGCTGCACATACCCCTCCTTGCTGCAGAAATAATAAGTCTAACCCTCTTTGATTTTGTAAGACTACCTCAGAGAGGGAAGTTAAGGATTTCTCAAGATAAGAAATAGATTTCTCAGTCCTTTCTAAGTCTTCATCTACAGCTGCTCGGAGAGAGGTAAAACCTTGTTGTTGGTGAACTAAAGATGATATCCCCGTTGCAGCCCCGGTTACACCTAAGCCTATTAATGTGGCCATGGTAATAGCTGTTATAGGTTCTCTCTTCTGGATCTTATGATTTTCAGTACTCCAATGCATATACATACTTTCCTCAGAGTGATAAAGTATTCGTGGGACCACTAAAACTTGAATACAAAATTCAGTATTGCTATTAATCAGTCTCAGTAATACACATAGGGTTAATCCTGTTCTGGAACATATCCACCATCCACCTGTTTCTGGTATTACCCATTGATGTGAAGCTATCATTGTTGTGTCTATTCTATAACTACAAAGCTTTTTTCTTGTAGGTGGCACTTTTCCTAGGCATGTCCCCTGTCCCCTTACATGTTGAAGAGTGATTCCCACCTTCTTTTGTTCCCACCTACAGTAGTTTCTTGAATTAGATAGTTTATATGTACCGTTTAGGGCTATTCCTTCATAAAATGGAGGTTTAACATCATAACACAACCAGCAGGATTTGGTCATGTTGAAGTCAGTATTATTCAAGGTTTTGTAGGCTGCCTGCATTAGTTTGGACAGAGGAGTCTTCTCCTCATCTATATTAGGGTTCTCAGTCGGGGCTAAGATTTCCTTAAGGAGAGATACAACTGTACCATTTTCTTTGCTTTTCCTCTCTTTATCTTTTCTTGTGACTATATTTGGCCCTACAGCTTGTGGTGCTGTGGTAATTACTTGTTTACTAATTTGTATTAATCCCCCTCTGTCCGTTCCGGGTTCCCAATATCTAACTCCCCAGGTTCTTCCCATTAGCCATCCTTGATCTTCTGGTTGTAAAACTGTGAGTATTAAATATTTACAGTTACTGAACCCTACCCTTCCTCCTATTGAATCATGTCGAGGAGAGTAACATCCTGAAGGTCCCCAGGTTGTGGTTAGAAACTTATCCTTTACTTGGAGGTCCCCAGGCGGATGCAATAGTTTCACAACCCCAATAGGCACAATAATAATGATTAGGATAGTTACAATAACTTTTTCCTGGATTAGAGGCAGGACAAAAATAGTAAGGTTTCCGGTTTACACAGGGTTGTATAGGCACTAATTGACAAAGAGGAACAAAAAAACTAGGAGATCCTGTGGTTATATTTTGCTTAATTACAATTTGATCTTCCCGTCTTTGAAGGATCCATTCATAAGGTTGATGTGGATTATTAAGATTATTTCCACATATTGCATCTATTCTTATAAGAAGAATTAAGCCAATTTTTAACATTTGACGGCCCAGTATTGCTGTCGGGCTACAGGACAATCTTTATTATGGCCAGGTTTCACACTTTGGAAGCTCTTGGAAAATGGATGTATAATCCCACTGAGCATCTGTAGTAAACTCAACATTGAATTCCACCTGATTAACATGCTCCACTGTTTTACCCTTCTGCCTCCTTTGCCTGCTGGGTTGCTGCCGGCAGCAAGGTGGTCCATCTTCTCGGCAGCAAGGATATTCTTCAGGAGCCCCAGGTAGGAACTTCTGTTCATCGTATCTTTTAATTACAAATTTTCGCTCTCTAGTTTTTATCGGGGATAGATTGCAAGGAATCTTGACCACTCTCTGACACACTATTCGGAGTGGCTGACCACAACTTTGTAGTTCTTCTCTGACTCCTTTCTTAAAGAGCTCCCCAAAAACCCCTTTGATCCCAATAATCTTGGCCCTCAAAGTCTAGTTTAAGTTGTCCTAGCTTGCCAGCAATACAGCCAGTAGTTCGAGTTACTTTAAGTTCCTCTCGCATACATTCAAGACACAACCCTCAGGAAATGTTATTGTAACTGCAATGGTAATAACACTTTTCTTTACAATATATATACAGAAGGAAAACAATTACAATCACTTTATCTTGGTATGTTGCATATGTCTGTTTGATATTCCCCGTTCCAAAATTTCCTTACGATTCCCTCAGGGTGATTCGCCCACCGGAACGTTCCTCTTTATTTTCACTCAAAGGTCTCCCGGTTCAGATGTGACAGTCCATCTAGCGGTAGTTGACTCTACTGGTCCTTTGACCCGAGATGCGTGAGTCCAGCCTCGCTCTGCTGTGCGAATCGCAGTATCTGTAGTGAGAAGAACAAAAAGGCCCTTCCCAACGGGGGACCAGTGAGCTCTCTCCAAGTTTTTATTAATACTTGATCCTCTGGCTGGAAGTCACATCCCTCAGCCTCTATCTTGTGTAATTTCCTACAGATGTTAATAAGCAGCATATTAAGCATCGATCTCTTACATTAAATTTAGATCTGAATCAATGTATCCCCGAAACAACACTAAATTGAAATACAACTAATCCTAGAACTTTATATTCAAATCACTCTCCCCCACTAATTTACAGATGCATCTTAAAAGGGAGAGCAAGGTGATATTTTTAGTCTCAGAACCGGTTCCCATTTTGTAATTATGTCTCTAACAAAATACTTTTGGTACCAAATATATACAAACTAAAATACTGAGCTCAGACACACAGACCACATACCAAGTCCAAACATACAAACAGATCACAATTACATTCATTCAAGACAATACCTCGATTTTAGCATTGCGCCTTTGAGTCACTTACTGCTCAGCTGGGTGGATGCACTGCTGGGTCTCCCTGACAAAACAGGTCAGTGCATGCTGGAGCCCCATCAGCACCTGCCCCCCCTGCTGCTCCAGCAAGCTGGACTGGCAAGGCTTTTACACACAAAATTTTACTATCCCATACAACAGGTAAAGACTTACAAAACTGCAACACATTCAAACAGATACTCACAGTAAAAGAAAATTCACAGCTTTAAATTGTTCTTGTTGCGGAGGACCCATTCCTAGTTTAGTTTTTGGTTTAGTAAGGGTTTAAAGTTTCGTTGGGTCCCCAGCAAGTAGAGCCCCTGACCCCCCTAATCTTCTTTAAATACTTTTTCATCATACAAACATTTCCTACAATGCCTCTGTAAATGTCCCTTCTTTTTACAGTAGAAGTACTCTATTTCTTTTGGAAAGGCCCCTTCTCGTTTCTCTAGTGTACCCTGTCCTCTGTTCCCTTGGGAAACCCTAGGTCTTTGATCCCTGGTTCCTTTTTGTCCTTCTCTTACAGCGGCAACTAATATTCTAGCTTGTCTTTTCTGAGTCTCCTCTCCGTACATATACTTTTTGTGCTTCCCTCAATAATTCATCTAGACCCCTTTCTTGCCAGTCTTCGATCTTTTCTAATTTCTTTCTAATATCTGTCCAAGATTTTGCTACGAACTGTGTTTTAAGAAGTGCTTGTCCCACCGGAGATTCGGGGTCTAATCCTGAATATAGTTGTAAGCTCTTTCTTAATCTCTCCAGCCACTCAGTAGGTGTCTCATCCTTTTTCTGATGTTCATTAAAGGCTTTATTTATATTTTGCCCCCTAGGGACGGATTCCCTAATACCCTGAACTATCATATCGCGTAAATGGGACATATGATTTCTGTGTTCTTGATTCTGATTGTCCCAATTAGGCCACTGGAGCGGCCATTTTGTGTCTGCGCCCGGACCATACTGATGTCTCTGGTCCCAATTCCTCATTCCTGCTCTCCTAATCATATCCCTTTCCTCCATAGTAAATAAAATTCTTAAAATTGCTTGCATTTCATCCCAAGTAGATAGGTTTGGGCCCAGGAATTGATCAAATCTCTCAGAAACCCCTAAAGGATCCTCTAGCAGGTTCCCCATTTCCTTTTTAAATTCTCTTACATCTCCTGAGTTCAGGGGGACTGATACAAACCCTACCCCTGGCTGTGGCCCTCCCATAGCAATTTCCCTTAAGGGATATAACACATTCTCTGGTCTTTCTCTAGTTTGACTCCTGGTCACTCTCTTATTTTCACTTACTAATGAAGTGGATGGGGGGGGGGGCTCAAGGCTAGGGTATATTGATTTGGGAACCGAAGGGGTAGGAGGATCAGAATTTGAAGGGGGAATAGGGGCAGATGCAGCCGGAGGTGGGATATAGGGCGGGGGTGATAATTGTGAATCGTCTATCTCCCAGCCCTTTTTCTTCTGTTCTTTTTCTCTTTTAATGTAAATAGATGAATTCTGGTGTCAGATCTAATCCATAAACTGGCATATTTGCTTTCTTCCAAGCTAAACAGTTCTTTACTATTTACATAGATACTTAAAGCTTGGCAAATCCAATCCTCAAATGATCCAAATACTGGCCAATATAAATGGTCCCTCCTGATGTTTTCCGCCCCAAACCTCAATACAATAGTGTACCATCTTTTCTCTCGATTTCCCTTTTCTAGATGGGTAATCATCCCAGAATTTTATCATGATACCTAAGGGACTATCTGGTGGAATCTCAGGTAATTTAACACTTGTGTCCCTTATGGGGTCGGAAGATTTACTCTTCTTTTGCCTCATTCTCCTAGGGTTCTGGGTCCTTAACCTAATTTAACTCGTCCCTGGTTGTTCTTATAAGGGTGTTTTGTAAGGGGGTTTGGATCTATTACCCACCCACAAAGCCTATAGGAATCGCTTCGGTCCTTCACCGGCCAAGTCCCTCGCGGGAGATTGGAACCGCGGTTAGAAGACCTCCGCACTCGCTTCGGAACTAGGTTCCGTCTCAGTCACGCTCTCACTCTCACACAAACAACCAACTCCCACCCAACTGAGTAGGATCACCTATGGGGACTCCTGCCCCATCTTCCGAAAGTGCCTTTTCGCACTTCGGGTCCCTTCCCCGACCGGACGGATTCACTTACTTCGTTTGGCTCTTCGCAAGCGAAAATTACGGGTTTTCGATTCCCAACCAAACAGATTCCACTTCTTCGTTTGGCTCTTCGCACGCGAAAATTACGTGTTCTCGATTCCCGACCAAACGGATTCACTTTCACTCTGCTGAGTCTTCATCTGGGTGTCGGTGCACAGACATTATGGGGAACTGCAGTTTTATTCTTTTTCTCACTTATCTTTGGTTCGGATATCCAGGGTCTATGACACAGGACCCCAGCCCCAGGACCATCCATAGATGGGGGCGCCCTTCCTGGAGATAGGATCCTGCAGCACAGAGGACTGGATCCGAGTCACGGCACCAAATTGTTATAGTCAAATATGACTCAGGAAATTTAGAATAACTTTTATTAAAGATAAATGAGCAAAACGGCGCTGGGCGGCTGGGGAGTCACTGCTCGAGGATTATCTCTACCCTGATGCACAGGGGCAGTACCCAAATTATCATTACTATCACTGCTATACAATTCCCTTGTGTTTCCCTGTGGATCAGTGAGTCAACGCATATTTGCAAACCGATCTGCTGACCCAGTCTCCAGCCCTTTTCCATATCGCGCTCTCAAATATTCATCTGCTTCTCTTATAGACCACATCCCATCTTCAACACATTTTCTAGCCCATTTTTGTATTTGCTCCCTTTTAATACGGTGCTCCTCAGGAGTGAGGTCCAGTTCCACCCACTCCCATTCCTGTTTTCCCCGTTTGTCACATTCCCTGCCAATTGCTTCCAACCTGTCCCTAATTGCATCTGACGCCTTTTTATATGCTATTAACTGCGAAGTTTTACTGTTACTGCCATCTAGTCGCTTCATAGCTTTTAGAACATCTTGCATCTGGTGTTCCTGCCGTCTCAGTAAGTCCTTCAGGCTCTGCACGTGGCTCTCTGCGGCGATTAGAGACGACGCACACTGGGACGCAGACAGAAATTCATGCAGAGGCAGAGGTCTTGTTCATGAAGGAGCGCAGAGCCTGGCCTAGCAGAGAACTGACTTAAGCCTCGGCTCAGGCCGACTTCTTTATTCACCATTAACAATTTATAGGATTTACAGGTACAGGCCTGAACTAAGATGTTTACAAAAAGGTGTTTTTCCACTAATTGTTATTAAGAACACACTAAACTCATGTGATATTTGTCTCACTTGTTTTTCCACTCATTCACAGACATTCACACATCCCAGGCACTTGGGGGCGGTTATCCGGCCCGAGATACCATTCTCACGAGTCTGGGCTCCAACTTTTTACAGTTATGAGAAAGATACTTCAAAGTAATCTGTCCAAGGCCTTTTATATATTATTATGTTAGTATTATGTCTTCGACCATCTGGATGATCATGTTAGTATTGATCTTCCTTTATCGTCCAGGTGGTCGGAATCGCACATCTTGTTTTCCCACATTTTACTTTCCAACAGCTCTCCTCCTGGAAGTCAGGGCGATTCTGCAGTGCTCCCTCCTGGTGCTCCATCGGGTCCTCTGGCAAAGGCACGTCAGCTGGATTAACTTGTCCTGGCTTGTTGAAACTTGCTGTTTACTGCCATTCGTCGTCAGAGGCAGGCAATGGCTCAAAGGGTGCAGAGGGTATAATTTGCTCTCCGCTCCAGAACTCCAAATCTGATACGGGACATACCAGCGGTATCGATTTTTCGGAGTTCTCAGAGAGGGGGCAGCTCGCGGCGGGCGGCTCCGGGGGGACGGCACACACCTCCGGCTCCCCTGAGACTTCCTCCATCAGCTGCCTGACCTCCCGCCACGGTCCGGCGAGGTCGCAAGCCTCGCGGCTCCCCCTTGTGACCGCTTCCCATAGTTCAGTCCCTATGTCCTCCCATGTACCGGGAGAAAAAAATTCGTTCGTCGATCGGACACACCCCTTCCGCTTTGCGAATAGTAAAAGACGCTCCACCGCGTCTTTTTCCAAAAATCTTCCTGTTCGTGCAGCCAGCTGCAGAATACTTTTCACTATTACTTTTTCTTCCGCGGATGCCACGTTTCCCATGCCTCCTGATTCCCCATAGACCTACTTTCCGCTGACCTCGCCGTCCAGGTGGCTTCCTCGCTTCTTCACTTCCGGCAATCTTGCTTCGATACGAAGTATCACGTCAGGGTCACCAAAATGTTGCTTTTTCCATGCGAGAGACGGAACCTGACACACCAATGTGATGTTCACAGAGTTCACTTTATTGTCAGACCGGGCTAGCTGCCCTGTCCACACGCCTTGCAACAATGTGATTGGTTATAACACGTGCTATACAATAACATGATAGGCTGCATGTACTGTCCACGTGCTCTGCACGCCTGTGTCCGGCGATTGCTCATTCATTGTTACCTTCTTATGGGGCTCCTTTCATTTCTTTTGTCTCTGGCTTCACCTCTCAGCCAGGCTGGCGACAACCCCATCCCCCCGGTGGGGGGGAGGCTCTGCCTCTACAAACTATTACCTACAGCTTTATTGAAGTTCTTGCCCAGAATGCTGTTCCCATCAAAGTCAGTGGTAATTTTAATATTACAGTTCTTCAGAAAAGAATGAGTCAATGAGCACTTGTGTTTTAATTTTCCAAGCTGTTTAGCACTTTTCAGTTGCATTAAAGTACACTGGACACTAACTCTTGAAAAATCAAATAATTAGAGGTTATACATCCTGTGATGCAAATTATAATGGTCATTTCTTTAATATAGTAAAATCCCTTTGTTTTATTTGTGTAGGTAGACACACTGAAATCCTGAAGCAATTGAAAAAGTCATCTTACCTTCCTTTTCTGGAAATGATAATACATATAAATAGATAAGCACAGATCATTTATACCAGAGTTCATTGTGTTACCGCAAATAATAATGACTAGATGTTGCGATGTGCTTTTGTATAATGTTTACATTATTTTAATTTTGTGTGCTGGTTTGACTGGAAATAAGTTAATTTTCTTCATGCAGTTAGAAACCTTTCTTTTTCATAGCTAGCACAGTCATTATTTGGACTTAGTTTGAGAACAAGATAACACCCCAGCACAGAGTTAAGGTTTTTAATTGCTCTGGTCTGAGAACCAAGGACATTCTGAGCGCTCTGCTCACAGGTGTGAGGCATCAAGGAAGGGGGGCATAGATGAGGCAGACCTTGACTGATATCCAGACTGATCAATAAGAATATTCCATCCCATTGGAATCATGCTTCATCTTTAAGGAGAGTTGGGATCTTCTGGTCTCTCTCCCTCTCTGGCTCTTTGCTCTTGGAGACCTGTTTAGGGGAGGTGTGTTTGGGACTTTCTTTAAATCAGCCTTTGCCATCCTGCCATTTTGCAGAGGCCTCTGGGTCTTTTCTGCCTCTTTCTCTTTTCTCTCTCTGGGACTGTTGGGACCATGGTGTTGTTTCCTGGGACTGCTTGGTGTGAATGGAGTTCATGAGTAACTGCACTGAGTATCTTTTATTTTATATTCTATATTCTATATTCTATATTTATATTTACTATTAGCGTCTTAGTATTTTGTTATTTTATTAAATTGTATTTATCTCAGTCCAAGTTTTTCCCTTCCCTTTTGATTCGCTCCCCTATTTGGGGGGTGGGGGAGGGGAGTGGGGGCGGGGGGGCTCTGCCACTACACCCTTGGTTTCCCATAGCAGAGACTCAGGCATGGATTCCCGAAATTCTTCTTAAATAATTTATTTGTTAGATACAGCATAGAGCAGCTTGAGCTGGCCGCCTCCTGAAGAGGGACCCTCAGCAGAAAGAAAAAAAACAAACTTGAGCAATTTTAGCCCCACAATACAAGCCCCCACTTCTGTAACTCTGGGCCAATTGCAAAATTAGAGTCTGGAGTCTCTCCATTCTTCATTGGATCTCTTCATTTTCATCAGGTGGGCTGCCAATTAAAGTTCTGACCTTCAGTTGCTATTTTTCACCTGCAGCTGGAGAAAATAAGTTCTTGGTAATGGCCAAATAATTCTTCTGTTAGATGCTGTTCTATTCCTTTACTCTTCTCCAGGGATGCAGCTCCCCTTATCTTGTAGCTTGAAGACTCTGAGGCCTCTTTTACTTAATGAAGCAGAAAATTCAGAGGTTTAAAAGTTGTAGATGTTAAGCAAACTTACTTATGGTAAGCCAATTCTATATAAGCAGTTTCTAACCAAGTTCTATGAGAAGCAGTATAATCAATAATATATGTTAGAGAGTCACTCGACTCTGTTAAACTTGAGGTCAGCAGTGACAAGGTTGAGTGCCTGTGGACCAGAATCAGAGGGAAGTTCAACAAGGCTGACATCCTCGTGGGTGTCTGTTATAGACCGCCCAACTAGGACGATGAAGGAGATGAATTATTCTACAAGCAGCTGGCAGATGTCTCAAAATCGACGGCCCTTGTTCTTGTGGGTGACTTTAACCTGCCGGATATCTGCTGGGAGCTCAATACTGCACAGAAGAGGCAGTCTAGGAAGTTCCTAGAGTGTATAGAGGACAATTTCCTTCATCAGCTGGTAAATGAGCCTACCAGGGGCAAGACCCCGCTGGACCTACTGTTTACAAACAGAGAAGGGCTGGTGGGAGATGTAGTGGTTGGAGGCCGCCTGGGGCATAGCAACCATGAAATAATAGAATTTTCAATACTCAGAGATGCAGGGAGAACCATTAACAAAACCTCTACGCTGGACTTCCGGAGGGCAGATTTTTGTCTATTCAGAAGTCTAGTTCAGAGCATACCCTGGGAAACAATGCTTAAAAACAAGGGGGCCCAGGAGGGTTGGACATGCTTCAAGCAGGAGGTTTTGAGTGCACAGGAACAGGCTATACCAGTGTGCCGAAAGGCTAGCCGTCGGGGAAGACAACCGGCTTGGCTAAACAGGGAGATTCTGAATGAAATCAGAAATAAAAAGAGACTTTACCGACTGTGGAAAAAAGGGCTGGCTACTCATGAAGAATTTATGGAAATAGCTAGATCATGCAGAAAAAAAAATCAGGGAAACAAAAGTGCAATTTGAAGTTAATTTGGCCAATTCTGTCAGGGATAATAAAAAGTCCTTCTTCAAATATGTTAACAACAAAAGGAGGGGCAAGGAAAACCTCCATTCTCTGTTGGACTTTGAGGGAAATATAGTTAACAAAGATGAGGAGAAAGCTGAGGTACTTAATACCTACTTTGCCTCAGTTTTTACCAGTAAGACAGGTGGCCCTCAGGACAACTCATCTCTGGAGGTAGTCGACAGAGATAGGAAGTCAAATAGGCCCCTTGTATTCCAGGAGGAAATAGTTGGTGATTTACTGAGCCATCTGGATCCTCACAAGTCTATGAGACCAGATGGGATCCATCCTAGGGTGATGAGGGAGCTAGCAGAAGAACTTGCCAAGCCGCTCTCCATCATCTTCCAACAGTCCTGGCTCACTGGGGAGGTCCCATATGATTGGAAATTGGCCAATGTTACCCCAGTCCACAAAAAGGGCTGCAAAGCTGACCCTGGCAACTACAGGCCTGTCAGCCTGACCTCGGTGCCTGGCAGGGTTATGGAGCAGATCATTCTGAATGGAATCACACAGCACCTTCAGGATGGACAAGGGATCAGACCCAGCCAGCATGGGTTTAGGAGGGGCAGGTCCTGTCTGACCAACCTGATCTCCTTTTATGATCAGGTGACTCACCTGGTGGATGAGGGGAAAGCCTTGGATGTGGTCTATCTGGACTTCAGCAAGGCCTTTGACACTGTCTCCCATAATATACTCCTGCAAAAGCTGGTAGCCCATGGCTTGGACAAGTGTACTCCCTGCTGGGTTAAGAACTGGCTGGAGGGCCGGGCCCAGAGAGTGCTGGTGAATGGGGCTGCATCTAGCTGGCGGCCAGTCACTAGTGGTGTTCCCCAGGGGTCAGTGTTGGGTCCAGTCCTGTTTAACATCTTTATTGACGATTTAGATGAGGGGATTGAGACCATCATCAGCAAATTTGCTGATGACACCAAGTTGAGAGGGAGTGTCGACCTGCTGGAAGGCAGGAGGGCTCTGCAGAGGGATCTGGATAGACTGGAAAAATGGGCTGATTCCAATGGGATGAAGTTCAATCAGGCCAAGTGCCAGGTGCTGCACTTTGGTCACAACAACCCCCTGCAGCGCTACAGGCTGGGCGCAGAGTGGCTGGAGAGCAGTCAGGCAGAAAGGGACCTGGGGGTACTAATTGACAGGAAGCTCAACATGAGCCATCAGTGTGCCCAGGTGGCCAAGAAGGCCAATGGTATCCTGTCCTGTATCAAAAATAGCGTGGTCAGCAGGACAAGGGAAGTGACCCTTCCCCTGTACTCTGCATTGGTGAGGCCACACCTGGAGTATTGTGTACAGTTCTGGGCCCCTCAGTTCAGGAAAGACATTGAAGTGCTGGAGCGGGTCCAGAGAAGAGCAACACGACTGGTGAAGGGACTTGAACATAAGACCTATGGGGAGAGGCTGAGGGAGCTGGGGTTGTTTAGTCTGGAGAAGAGGAGGCTTAGAGGTGACCTCATCACTCTCTATAACTACCTGAAGGGAAGTTCTAGCCAGGTGGGGATTGGTCTCTTCTCCCAGGCAGTTAGCAATAGGACAAGGGGGCATGGGCTTAAACTCTGCCAGGGGAAATTTAGGCTGGATATTAGAAAGAAATTCTTTACAGAGAGAGTGGTCAGGCATTGGAATGGCCTGCCCAGGGAGGTGGTGGACTCGCCATCCCTGGAGGTTTTTAAACTGAGATTGGACATGGCACTTAGTGCCATGATCTAATAAATGGACTAGAGTTGGACCAAGGGTTGGACTCGATGATCTCTGAGGTCTTTTCCAACCCAGTCGATTCTGTGATTCAGTACACTAAGGCAGTCTATTCCTGAACACCCATTTATAAATTTTATTCTAAAAATTTTGACAGGGTGAGGGTGGGTTATCAAACAAGTGTGTAGCTGAGGGGTGGAGTTAAGGCTCCACATGCAGTTTGTGGTGTGCTGTACTTATGCTAATAATAATCTGTGAGGCATTAGGTAAAAGATTATAGGGTATGTGTCACTTAGATATGCATATGTGTTAATTTTAGATTTTCTGTAAACTATGTGCATATATCCATGTGCTTTTAACATGTATTCTATTCATGGATTTCTCTATGCAAATCAATAGACTGAAGTCTTAAACTGATCTTCAGGGAGCATCAAGAAATTTGAATTCGTATTTCTTTTCTAACTTTGGGAATCCATGTCTTGAAGCTTCCTTAATTTTTTTTTTTTTTTCTGTTAATAACTTCTCCACTCACAAGCTTTAAGTATTCCTACCTACTTGAGTTTATATTGCCTCTTATTTTAATTTTCTTCTAACATTCTCTGAAATACCTGGTATCACAGAAACTGCTTCCTGTAAAATAATTTAGATCATCCACAGAATATGAGAAGTATAGAAGCTAAAAATGCAAATGCATTTTTCCTTGTCTCTGGTTTCTGATGAGATGGGTTCAACTGACAGGGTTGTTGTTTGTTTTTTTTTTTTTTCTAATTTTAGCATTATTTTAAAATTTGTTAGACAAATTAGTGTAGGTAGTTTCAGACAAATAGTGTTATCAAATGTGTCTTGCCAACAGTAGTGAAATGTCTTAAATACTGAAGGCAGCTTACTGGGCTAGGGAAATATTTTTATTTTGTATACTGAAGAGACCTTCCTGAAGTTGGATCTGTTCAGTAGCAATGGGACTATCTTTCTTCTGCCAGCTAAATACTGGTTAGACAAGTTAAACAACATGCCCTTAAAATTGGGTGGGGATGATTGCTGATCTAATGTCCTTGTCATCTTAAAGTTCTGCTGTGCTTTTTTCTCCACCCTCAGTGGAAAAGGATCAGATTAGGCAACACTTAAATAAGATATACATAAGTCCATGGGACCTGACAGGATGCACCCATGAGTACAGAGGGAGTTGGCTGATGTCATTGCAAGGCCATTCTTGATTATCTTTGAGAGGTCATGGTGATTGGGAGAGGCTCTTGAGTACTAGAAGAGAACAAATGTCAATCCTGTCATCAAGAAAGGTAAGAAGGAGCATCCAGGGAACTACAGGTTGGTCAGCCTCAGTTCAGTCCATGGGAAGGTAGAAACCATTTCCAAACACATGAAGGACAAGAAAGTGAGTGGGAGCAGTCAGCATGGCTTTATGAAGGGGAAATCATGTTTAACCAAGCTAGTAGCCTTCTACAGTGAGGTGTCTAGCTTGGTAGATGAAGGGAGCAATGGATGTTGTTTATCTTGACTTCAGTAAGGCTTTTGATGAAGTCTTCTGTGACACTCTCATAGAGAAGCTGACAAAGTATGTGTCAGAGAAGTGAACAATGAGATATATCAAAAACTAGCTGAATAGCCAGGCTCAGCCTGTCAGGGTTGTGATCAGTGGCGCAAAGGCCATTTGAAGGAAGTCATTAGTGTTGGACCACCAGGGTTCGATACTGGAGCCAGTACTATTTAATATCTTCATTAATGTCCTGGAGGATGAGTCAGAGTTTACCCTCAGCAAGTTTGCAGATAATACAAAATGGAGAGGAGTGGCTAATACACTAGATGTGCTGCCATTCAGAGGAACCTGGACAGGCTAGAGAACCATACAGAGTATCCTCATGAAGTTTGGCAAGGAAGGGGGAAAATGCTAAGTCCTGTGTCTGGGGAGTAGTAGCTACATATGCCAGTACATGCTGAGGGCTGATCAGCTGGGAAGCAGCTCTGCAGAGAAGGACCTGGGGGCCCTGTTGGACAGCAAGCTGACCATGAGCCAGCAATGCATCTTCACAACAAAGGTGGCCAACAGCATCCTGGGCTACATTAGGATGAGTGTTGTAAGCAGGTCGAGGGGAGTTCATCCTTCTCTACTTAGCACTGATGATGCTACATGTTGAGTGCTGTGTCCAGTTATAGGCTCCCTGGTACAAGAAAGATATAGACTTAGTGGAGTAAGTCCAGTAAAGGGTCACAAAGTTGATTAAGGGACTGGAGCATCTTTCCTATGGAGAGAAGCTGATATTCTTTTTCATCTTGTAAGGAAGATTTGATTCTCAGTCTTTCAGAACACTCTATGGATGTTATATTTTAATTTTTCAGAAGATACTTTCCAGATTTAGAATTAGTAAGCCATCAAAATAATTTTTCTTCCAGACATGCTGTTTGGATATTTTTAGTGTTGTGTGAATAGACAAATAGAGAGAGAGAGAGAGGATTTCCAACACTAGAAAGATCTGATGAATGGAAGTGAAGCTAGAAGAAATTCTGGATAAAAGATCATATTTATAATGGAGCAGGAGTGATCACTTAAATTATTTTTTGTGTAACCAGTTTATTCCAGACCTCAGTATCCTTTGTTTTCTTGATAATATGTTTAAAGGCCAGGATGGAGACATTTGTAAAGGAAATTACTATTGTTCCACTGTGTTAGCAGGAGCAGTGCAGGAGACATATGAATTTCTAGTATATGAAGGAAGTCATGTTAGATCAAAAGGGTTCCAGTGTTTTGAGTTGGAGACTTGGGTGCTTTTTTTGTTTGTTTTAAGGCTTTGTCAGTTCTAATTGTTTCCAGCATTTTATAAATGCCAGGCATGGAAACAAAAAAGTCTATGTCTGTCTGCTTGCCTTATCTTTTTGCTCCATGGCTTTTGCCAACACAACTACTTCCTGGTTGAGAGCTGCAGGTGGGTTAATAAATGCGCCTGATTCTGTCTGTAGTGATTCTACTGTTACCTTGTTTGTAATTAGTCTGGTATGTGCCTGCACTGTATTTCTATTTTTTTAATGTGCTACGCAGAGATATGAGCTGGACTAACAGCTGCTTGCTAGGATTCTGCAGTATGCTTAGCCTATAATGCCCTCTCTCACGCTTCTCTAATGGTTAGAAACTACTACCATGTATTGCCAGTCTGCCTATTTGGTGAAATTGTTCAGGAGTGAAGGAGGGTGAAATCTGTAACTGGCATAGTTGTGATGGCAGGAGTCCCTAATTTAGGACAAATGGTATGAGAATGAGTAAGCATTGTATGTGGTCTGGTGGTTTTTCTTCCCCTTTCTCTCCTGGTAAATGTAGGGGGGAAAAAAAGAGTTTTTTAAAACATATATATTTACTGCAAGAAACTACACAAATTTTATTAAAACATGAGAAATTGTGTTCGTTAAACCTGAGATGTATTCCATAACACTGTTTTGGATAGTTTGTTCGACTGGATTTCCTTGATCTATGTATTTCATGCCCCTGTTTTATGTGCTAACTGCATGAAGATTTTTAGATTGCATACAAAACTTAAATGTTAGTCATTTTGGCTGTTGCACGTTTTTTCCCAGTAATAGTGAATTAAAGGTTGCAGATAATGTGAAAATTGTAACACAAGATGAAGCTTTAAGAAGCACTTTGCTAAAGTAATCTGAAAGTAAATTAATCTGAAAGTTCATGAATACAGGGTGTTTTCTGCTTTTGTACCATGTTGAATTCTATCTGTGTTATTACAGGAAAATTTGATTTATATGTTGGTTGTAGTGCATGGTCTTCACATTTTAAAATTTTGGGTCTTAAACACTTTATCAATTTAAAGTAGCAGGGGAGAGGAAAAAAACTTGCTGAGGGAATAGTATTCTCACATGGTTACCACTTAAGATGGGAAAAACTGGATCAATTATTACAATGTTGTCTTTGTGTACATGTGTTGTCTTACATGTTAAACTCTTTAGTTACAATTATTAGCTTCTGACTTATAATCATAATAGGAATTGACAGGTTCAAATATTTGTGTTAAGTCTTAAAGTTCTTCCAGAATTTTGTTCTTCTGATCTTTAAAACTGTGTGTCTGGCCTAAATGTATTACGACCGGCATCTTCTTGTGATTCTTGCAGTGTTTTAGATTAAAACACCTCTTTTCTTGGTGGAATTTACTCCTTCAGATGTTTAGAACCAGTGTTAAAAAAACATCTTAGGTCCTAATTTTGTGAGGTAAAGTAAACCCAAGTACTTTTCTTAGATATTTCTTGTCCCTGATCACTGAAAAAGTTCATTATTGCACTAAATAAAATTTTAAATTTCTGTGCTGTTATTCTAAGTGTGATTTTACTTGTATCTTTTCCTGTGATGATTTATAAATGAAAAATGCAGTGCAGGGAAAATTGACTATACTGTTTAAGGTTTGATTTCTTCATTTAATTTGATAAACAGAAGCTGAAGTAATAATAGTTGGTTTAGTGCCATCATTTTTGATGTTTTTGCAGAGTTTTGGGAGTTGACTCTAGCTGTTTTATCTTAGCCTTTTGGCAGTAGTCTTGACTTCTGATTCATGCAGTGGCTTTTTGCTTCCCTTTTCTCAGCATGTTACTACTACTTCTAAAACAGAGGCAATATATTAAATTTTCCTGAATGCTCTTCAGATGAGTCAGATAAGTTTCTTGAAAAAGTCAGTGTTTCCAGATCCTTTAAAACTGGTGAAAAATAATTTCTGTCACAAAAGGACCTTATTGATTCAACCATAAAAAAACACCCAACAAACCAAACCAAAAATACCCCCCCCCCCCCGCCAATCAAACAAAAAACCCCAAAACAAATTAAAAAACCCCTACCTAGTCCAACCTTTTGGATGTTGGATAAGCATACTTGTTTCAGTGTGCAGTGTTCTTATTTCAGCTGCTCATGTGGCTCAAAGTGGGCGACTGAGTTATATTTATGACAAATTTCTTCACTGTACATCCTTTGCAACTAGCCGTTCATTATTCCTTGGCATTCATTGCCTTATAATTTAAGATCATACTTCACAAAACTGTAGACTTAAATTTTATGGGATTGAATATTGGAATAATTGTTGCATGTTACCTGAAACAAAATGCTTTACAGACTTCTCTCGGATATGCCTCACAAGAAGTAAAATTTAAGAACAGGTTTTTTTCTTTTCTGTAAACTATTCTGCTATCCATAAAACAGCTACATATAAATTTTATCTAAAGTTATGGGCTATGAAAGACTTTCTTTTCTGAAGTCGCTACACAGTACTTGTATCAGACACCACAGACTGTTGCTGAGATTAGACTATTTTGACCAAATGTAATTTTAAAAAAATATATTAATTTTTGTCCTTTCCTGATCTGCTGTGTGTTTCCCAATTTAATTATGGATAGGGTATTTGTGCCTTTTAGAAGTTAGTGAGTAAATAAGGTTTAATAATGAAAATACTTGATTTTCCTGTGTCTAATTGCCAGACCAATAGTATGTACAATCAAATGAGAGAAAGCGTTTTCTTCAGTAGTTGCTTTTCTTGGTAGTCTTTTCTTCATCAAAAGTCTTTGTGGGCTTATTGAAGTTTGCAGGTATTTTACTGCTGAATTTGAACTCTGAGTATTGTTTAGTTTTGGCCCAGACTTCTTTCTTTGTCACTTCACTATACTGTTTAGGAGTAAAGAGATTGACTCATCTGGCTCAGCATCACCATCAAAACCCTTTTTAGAGCTTTTAGTTGGAGAACTGAGAACATGGGGAAGACTTGAATCTGTTTCTAGAATAATTTTTTGTGGGAAGAAATATACACCCAGTATCAGTGAGCTGTGGACAAATTTTGGTTAAAAACCCCTTTCCAATCCTTAGATACTTGGTGATCACCAAGTCTCACCCCAACCATTGATTTATGTGCAAAGGTAAAAGGTTGGGATGTTAGTAAGTTAAGAATAAACTGTTTTCATGGCAGTTGGATAAATAGTAGTGTTAGGAAGCTTGACTAGTTTTCTAAAAACAGTAAGGCTAGTTTATTAAGAAATCACATTGTTAGTGCTTTTGTTGTCCCCTACCTAAGATTCACCAATAATTTGATAATACTTTTTGGATCTTTTGTTATGTTCTTATTTGGTAAAAATCTAATATCTCAATTTGTATTTTAGACTGTAAGTGTATTGGTCTAAAGATTTTGTTGTTGTGCTCATCTTCCAGTATTGATACCGTTCTTGGTCCTTTGTAAAAGTTTCATGATTCTCTTGCTTGGAGATGAGAATTGTATCTGAGGGAAGGAGAAAAAAATATTTTTCTTGCTGTAGTCTGTTCACATTTAATTTGCCATCAGTAAAAGTGAACTTGGTTCCTGTTAGAAAGATAAGCCATTTTTGTGACAGTTCTGTGACTTAAGAACATACTTCTTTTTTCTTTTTTTTTTTTTTTAACTAGTCCAACATAATCGGATTCTTCAGAAAATTTCTCTGGAGTTTTTTTTTAAGTTAATTTAGAGGAGAGTGTTGGATGACTTCAGTAGAGTTATTTAGAACAAGTTATTTGGGTGACACATACTTTTAAAATGGTCTCTATTTAAGGATAAAGAATTTTGTGCATCTTGCCTTATAGTTTAACTCTGGTATCAGAGGTACCTAAAAACATTAGTATGAGCTCACTGCATAAAAAAGAACCATCAGCCCAACTAAGTAGCACAGTTTAATGCTTACAGATGTGCTATACTTCTTTTTAGAAAATGGAACATTCTCCTCTGTCAGTGGAATTCTTCATTAGTCTGGTTCAGGCCAGAATACAACGACAATTATCAGTTATCAAGTTCATATTCCACAGCTCTTACTAAAACTTACTGAAATTACAGCAGCTTTAAAGTGAACTATATCTGTGTTAACTGGCTAAAAGATCTGCTCTCTGTTGTGCAGAGGTGTGGAATATACATTTATTTGAGTCTCCCTGTAAGATGCACATGGATGTTAATTATGTTTTCACTAGTTGAATTTCTAATAGTGTGTATATCATACTTAGGATACTTTTGAGTCATTGACAATTTTGCAGTACCTAGCTGCAGAGCATGACAGACACGTAGAGCATCCCGACACGTAGGAAGTCAAGGAAGGGAGCCAGGAGGTGGTTAAACAGGGAACTGCTGGGCAAGCTCAAGTGGAAGAGGAGAGTTTACAGACCATGGAAGGAGGGGCTGGCCACTTGGGGAAGAATATAAGGCTGTTGTCAGAGGGTGTAGGGAGGCAACTAGGAAAGCTAAGGCCTCCTTAGAATTAAACCTGGCGAGAGGGGTCAAGGACAACAGAAAGAGCTTCTTCAAATACGTGGCAGATAAAACTAACACCAGAGGCAATGTAAGCCCACTGATGAATGGGGTGGGTGCCCTGGTGACAGAAGACACAGAGAAGGCAAAGTTACTGAATGCCTTCTTTGTCTACTCTGCCAGAGGCTGTCCTGAGGAGCCCCGTACTGCTGAGGCCCCAGAGGAAGGCAGGACAATGGAGGACTGTGCCTTGATTGGTGAGGACTGAGTTAAGGAACAATTAAGCAATCTGGACATCCATAAATCCATGGGTCCAGATGGGATGCACCCACAGGTGCTGAGGGAGCTGGCTGAGGTCATTGCTGGACCACTCTCCATCATCTTTGCCAAGTCGTGGGAAACAGGAGAGGTGCCTGAGGACTGGAGGAAAGCAAATGTCACTCCAGTCTTCAAAAAGGGCAAGGAGGAGGACCTGAGTAACTATAGACTGGTCAGCCTCACCTCCATCCCTGGGAAACTGATGGAACAACTTATCCTTGGTGCCATCTCAAGGCATATCAGGGATAAGAGGGTCATTAGGGGCAGTCAACATGGCTTCACCAAGGGGAAGTCGTGCTTAACCAACCTCATAGCCTTTTATGAGGACATAACCAGGTGGAGAGATGATGGCAAAGCAGTGGATATGGTCTACCTTGACTTCAGTAAAGCATTTAACACAATCTCCCACAGCATCCTTACAGCTAAACTGAGGAAGTGTGGTCTGCGTGATTGGGTAGTGAGGTGGACTGCGTATTGGCTGAAGGAAAGAAGCCAGAGAGTCGTGGTCAATGGGGCGGAGTCTAGTTGGAGGCCTGTATCTAGTGGAGTGCCTCAAGGGTCAGTACTGGGACCAGTACTATTCAACATATTCATCAATGACTTGGATGAGGGAATAGAGTGTACTGTCAGCAAGTTTGCTGATGACACCAAGCTGGGAGGAGTGGCTGACACACCAGAAGGCTGTGCTGCCATCCAGTGGGACCTGGACAGGCTGGAGAGTTGGGCGGGGAAAAAATTAATTAAATATAACAAGGGCAAGTGTAGAGTATTACATCTGGGTAGGAACAACCCCAGGTTACAGTATAAGTTGGGGAACTATGTGTTAGAGAGCAGTGTAGGGGAAAGGGACCTGGGGTCCTGGTGGACATCAGGATGACCATGAGCCAGCGCTGTGGCCTTGTGGCCAAGAAGGCCAATGGCATCCAGGGGTGTATTAGAAGGGGGGTGGTTAGTAGGTCGAGAGAGGTTCTCCTCCCCCTCTACTCTGCCCTGGTGAGACCACATCTGGAATACTGTGTCCAGCTCTGGGCCCCTCAGTTCAAGAAGGACAGGGAACTGCTGGAGAGTCCAGCACGGGGCAACAAAGATGCTGAAGGGAGTGGAGCATCTCCCTTATGAGGAAAGGCTGAGGGAGCTGGGGCTCTTTAGCTTGGAAAAGAGCAGACTGAGGGGAGACCTCATTAATGTTTATAAGTATATAAAGGATGAGTGTCAGGAGGATGGAGCCAGGCTCTTCTCGGTGACAACCGATGATAGGACAAGGGGGTAATGGGTAAAAACTGGAACACAGGGCGTTCCACTTAAATTTGAGAAGAAACTTCTTCTCAGTGAGGGTAACAACACTGGAACAGGCTGCCCAGGGAGGTTGTGGAGTCTCCTTCTCTGGAGACTTTCAAACCCGCCTGGACACATTCCTGTGTAACCTCATCTGGGTGTTCCTGCTCCGGCGGAGTGATTGGACTAGATGATCTTTCGAGGTCCCTTCCAATCCCTAACATTCTGTGATTCTGTGATGATTCACATAGCCTTGTAATTCAGACAGTTTCATCCATTTCTTTGCTTTCTGTGCTATTTTTCAGCTTCAGGTAATATAATTTGCATTTTCTTGCATTCTCTTGCTTACTGAGAGATATTTTCCCACCTGTGGAGAGAGCATGGGATAGAAAAAGTACTCTTGGGTTTTATCTTAAGCCTTTGTCTTTTCTTGCCCATTTTCAAACTAGAGAATTTTACTGGATTGTGACAGTATTTCTGGACATGTAAGCACTGTTTCCATTAAATGTAGAGAAAATATGGGGCTTGTGGCGGTCCTGAGCATCTAGTCTTTTATTAAGCAACTTTAATATGGCCTCTAAGATTGACTTTTAGGTACTAATTTGAAAAATCAGCTGCTTCTAGGAAGGTAATGAAATAGCTCCTGCAATCCATTCTAGATAGTACAGGAAAATATTTCAACAAGCTAATTTTGCCACAGCTTTCCGATCAGACCTTACGCATCCCATTTATAAGAGGATACAAAGGAGTGAATGTCACAGTTGTATTTTCATGATACCTGTGATATATTTGATTAGTGTGACACTTTGGTAATAAAAGTGCAGATGTGATGATATAAATGAGATGAAGCTTAGATTCTTAAACCAGATCTGTGTGAGAAGATAATACCAGAAAACAGAAGGGAAATAGTGATCAATACACCACAAGTGTGATCCTCTTGTAAGATAAGCATCTGAAAAGCACTAATGTATTGTTTTTTACAATTACAGGGACTTGCCATGAGGTGCTGAAGCCTTGTTTCAGTGATTTGGAGAGACTGGACCTAAATGGCGCAGCATGACTTTGCTCCAGCCTGGCTTAATTTTCCTACTCCTCCATCAACAAAGGTATGTTCTTTGCTGTTCTTTTGAACAGGCAGTCTAATTATTTGAGAAGTCTAGATGTCATAACTTCAGTCACAGTAAAAATACAAATCACTTTATGAATATGTGAAGGGTGATAACATGATATCTAGCAAGTCTTGCTGTCATGATTTAAATAGTTGGACTTTGGTTGTCAAGCTCCTACCTCTGGTAGGGGTTTTTGCTTGAGCATCTGAGTTCATGCAAATAAGTATGTGCTTGGACACATTGTCAGAGCTGTTGTTGGATTGATTGCCTTCATCAGGAGTTTGAAATTAATTATAGTATTTTGTGATAGAAGAACCGAGACAGAGTCATGTGCTTAATGTTCTTGCTTGTGATTTTGTTCTGTGTCCTATACGTTTTACAGAAGTGTTATCCTGTCATCCAAGTGATTTAAAAAAATGCTTTTGAAATATTCCTGAAATGGCTCTTCAGTTGCTGATGGGATGCTTGTTACTACTGGTAGTGTGTGGCAAATAGTTGTGCATTCTTTTCATCTAGACTACTGTTACTTTATACAATGGGACAGCATGGAAAAAAGAAATAGCAATTTCTGAATCATTAGGATTTGTAAGTATTGTAGGAAGTCTTGAATATGTCTGTCTCATATAAATGTTTCTTTTTTTCTGTCCTATCCTTCTGCTCTTTCGTGACTTGTATGAATGCAGAAATAGGCAGCACTGGATATTTCAAACTCCTGTCATGTTTTATTTTCCTGTTTGTAGACCTGTTGTCTTCATTATCTTTTGAATGCAATATCCATATCTGCAACTGTGAGAGTGGCATTGTCTTGCTTTAATGTATTTATGTGAATTTCTTGCTGTGTTTTATGTCCATGGAAAATGTTTAACCTTTATAAACTTATGGAAATAAGCTCATGCTATTGTTAAATGCACAGTCAGCTGTCAGTATTAGTTGTATTCCCATTGTTTTACTTATATATGTCTACACACACACGCATACACACATGCATTTTTTAAGTCAGGTCATTGAATGTCCTTATTTTATTGCTCTATTCATCTTTCTTTTACACAGATCTAGCTAGCTTCTGTGTTTTTAGTATAGTCTATCAGCAACTGTCAGTTGCTGTTCTGGGAACATCAGGCCTATCTGTTCCAGATTGGTTCCTGCAATCTGTTTGTTTTCACTCTACTTGATATCTGAGATATTCAACTCTCTTGATCTGCTTTTTTCAATTTTAATACTTTTTCAATCAGAAAAGTAATCAGAGCTTAGTTTAATATGTTGTCACAACTGCAAAACAATCTTTCTCCATGTATATCAAGTATCTGCTGGAAGAGTTTTACCTGCATACTTAAAATGTCAATATAGCAGGATAAAAATAAGTTCCAGTACTACTCTAATATATCTGGGGTGTGGGTCGTATTTGTCACCTCATACCTGAATTGTGGGAAATTTCATTGCAAGCATATGTTGTGGATCCTGTTCTCTACCATGAGTCTTTCCCTCAAGGAGTTTAGATAGACATTCTTTCATCTCTTCCAAAAACTCTGTAGTTATATGCTTTCTCCATTATAGTCTTTGTGCTTCATCGTTTGAAATGCAGCTTATTTCATTGCGTTACCTCCTCCCTCAATGATCAGCATATATAAGAGCACATTTGGATATTAAACACTTGAAAAGTCTTTTTGGTTCTACCTGGTGTGTAGTAATTCCTAGTTTACAGAATAAGGCTTATCCTGTCATTCCTCTACAAGACATGTCTCAAATGTTGTGCCCCCCTGCTTCCTTTCCCATCTGTTTCCTAGAACAGATGTTTATTTCTGCTTCACATATCTCAGCAAAGCAGCTGAAGAGAAGAGCAGGTAAGAGGGATGGAGATGAAAAGGAAGAATGGGGTAAGGAAGGCGTCTCATGTTTCATGCAGAATGGAGCTGGGATAAGGCTACGGTATCAACAACATTTAGACTTGAGAAGGAGAAACTGAACTCTGCCCAGTCAGTTTTTATTTCCCTGAAAGAGGTGCTTTTAGGAATCACATCTTTATGAGTTTGGTTTCCTCCTTGATCCTGGGTGGCCGAGGCTTTCCCTTACATAGCATTAGAAAAACCTGATGCCAGGAAACTGGGATTGTGAATGGGTTTTCTTAATGTGATTTATACAGATTACAGCTTGACCAAAATCCATCTCATAGAATCATAGAATAGTTTGGGTTGGAAGGGACCTTCAAAGGTCATCTAGTCCAACCCCCCTGCAATGAGCAGGGACATCTTCAACCAGATCAGGTTGCTTATATCCCTGTCCATCCTGGCTTTGAATGTTTCCAGGGATGGGGCATCTACAACCTCTCTGGGCAACCTGTTCCAGTATTTTACCACCCTCATTGTAAAAAATTTCTTTGTAAAACAAACAAAAAAAACCCCAAACCAAAACAAACAAAAAACCCCCCAAACCAAAACAAACAAACACAAACAAAAAAACCCCTCACCTATTGCTGATGATTTCCTCTTAAGGATAAGCTTTTATATCATCTCCCTGTCACTAATATAGCAAAGTCTACTGAGATAGCTGGGTATCCATTGCTCTGTAGCTTTAGTTCAGGTCTGAAACTAATATATTTGCATCAGTGCAGTATTGCAGTTGAGAAGGTAGAAATGGGGAAGTATTGTGAATAGTGAAGTCATTGTGTGATATGGATGAAATTTATCAGAAAGGATTGATGTAAAATATATATGGGAAGATTGCAGATCATGGAATCATAGAATGGTTTGGGTTGGAAGGGACCTTAAAGATCATCTAGTTCTAACCCCCCTGCTGTGGGCAGGGACACCTTCCACTAGACCAGGTTGCTCAAAGCCACATCCGACCTGGCCTTGAACACTTCCAGGCATGGGGCATCCAGAACTTCTCTGGGCAGCCTGTTCCAGTGCCTCACCACCCTCATGGTGAAGAATTTCTTCCTTATATCTAATCTAAATCTACCTTCTTTCAGTTTAAAGCTGTTGCCCCTTGTCCCATCACTACACGCCCTCGTAAAAAATCTCTCTCCAGCTTTCTTGTAGGTCCCCTTATGGTACTGGAAGGATGCTAAAAGGTCTCCCGAGAGTTTTCTCTCCCCCAGGCAGAACAACCCCAACTCTCTCAGCCTGTCTTCATAGGAGGTTTGCTCCAACCCTCTGATCATCTTCATGGCCCTTCTCTGGACTTGCTCCAACAGGTCCACGTCCTTCTCTTGGGGGCCCCAGAGCTGAACACAGTACTCCAGGTGGGGTCTCATGAGAGTGGAGTAGAGGGGAATCACCACCCTTGACCTCCTGGCCATGCTTCTTTTGATGCATCCCAGGATATGGTTGGCTTTCTGGGCTGCAAGTGCACATTGCTGGCTCATGTTTAGCTTTTTGTCATCCAACATCCCCAAGTCCTTCTCCTCAGGGCTGCTCTCAGTCCATTATCCTCCACCCAGCCTGTATTTGTGCTTGGGATTGCCCTGATCCATGTGCAGGACCTTGCACTTAGCCTTGTTGAACTTCATGAGGTTCACACAGGCCCACCTCTCAAGCCTGTCAAGGTCCCTCTGGATGGCATCCCTTCCCTCCAGCATGTTGACTGCACCACACAGCTTGGTGTTGTTGGCAAACTTGCTGGAGGTGCACTCAACCCTACTGTCCATGTTGCCAACAAAGATGTTACACAGCGCTGGTCCCAATACCGACCCCTGAGGAACACCACTAGTCACTGGTCTCCACTTGGACATTGAGCTGTTGACTGCAACTCTTTGAGTACGACCATCCAGCCAATTCCTTATCCACCGAGTGGTCCATCTATCAAATTAGACTGGTAAACTCAGTAGTTTTTGAAAGCTTACTATTACTTCATGTTAAGCAACAAGACTTCTTATACATCAACACAAATCTGTGTTGTTTTATTTCTTGGCTGGTTGAATCAAGTCATATAATTTCTCAACTTCCAGAAATTGCCACTTGATTTCCTGCTGATTACAAAGATTACTGTTGTCTTTACCACAAGAGACTTGATAGATTGATAACTCCATCATGTGGGGAAAATGCATACTGCATGATCTTTGCATGCAATTTAGAGACTGAAGATGCATTATGTCAAGTACAACTCAAACAAAATATACAAAGCATTGTCAGTTATAGTTTGTAAAAATGTGATTGTTCTTCAAAGTTCATACAAAAAACAAGAGTAAGTTAAACTCCAAAGGCAATATTAGAAGGTGGTTGTATGTAAATGACCACATGAAGCTATTTTCTAAAATTTCATGTATGATCAACAGATTTGGAGCCTTTGGAAATTTTGCCAGCTTATTCAAAGTTTGTTTATAAGGAATTATTTTTTACTTAAATATTGAGATCCATTATGATAATCATAGAATCACAGAATTGTTTTGGTTGGAAAAGACCTTTAAGATCATTGAGTCCAACTGTTAACCTAGTACTGTCCCTAAACCGTGTCCCTAAGAACCTCATCTACGCATCTTTTGAACACCTGTAGGGATGGTGACTCAACCACTTCCCTCCGCAGCCTGTTCTCATGCCTGACAACCCTTTAAGTGAAGAAGTTTTTCCTAATATCCAATCTGGTGCAACTTGAGGCCATTTCCTCTTGTCCTATCACTTGTTACTTGGAAAGAGAGACCGACACCCTCCTTGCTACAACCTCCTTTCAGGTAGTTGTAGAGACTGATAAGGTCTCCCCTCAGCCTCCTTTTCTCAAGGCTAAACAGCCCCAGTTCCCTCAGCTGTTCCTCGTAAGACTTGTGCTCCAGACCATCAGCTTTGTTACCCTTCTCTGAAATTTCTCTAGCACCTCAATGTCTTTCTTGTAGTGAGGGGCCCAAAACCGAACACAGAATTCAAGGTGCGGCCTCAACAGTGCCAAGTACCAAGGGACAATCAGTTCCCTAGTCCTGCTGGCCACACTAATTCTGATACAAGCCAGAATGCTGTTGGCCTTTTTGGCCACCTGGGCACGCTGCTGGCTCATATTCAGCTGGGTGTCGACCAATACCCACAGGTTCTTTACCACCCAGCAGCTTTCCAGCCAGTCTTCTCCAAGCCTGTAGTATTGCATGGGGTTGTTGTGACCAAAGTGCAGGACCCAGCACTTGGCCTTGTTGAACTTCATGCAGTTGGTTTCAGCCCATTGATCCAGCCTGTCCAGATCCCTCAGGCAGATCAATGCTCCCACCCAACTTGGTGTCATTCACAAACTTACTGAGGGTGCACTCAATCCCCTCATCCAGATCATTGATAAAGAGATTAAACAGAACTGGCCCCAATACTGAGCCCTGGGGAACACCACTTGTGACCAGTTGCCAACTGGATTTAACTCCATTCACCACAACTCTTTGGGCCCAGCCATCCAGCCAGTTTTTTACTCCAAGCCATGAGCAACCAGTTTCCCTAGGAGAATGCTCTGGGAAACAGTGTCAAAGGCTTTACTAAAGTCTAGGTGGAAAACATCCACAGCCTTTCCCTCCTGTTACCTAGGAGTGCTGATAAATGATGGAAAGTGGCTTGGTGAGCACTTCCACCAGCTCTGTCACAACTCTTGGGTGGATCCCATCTGGCCCCATACACGTGTGTGTCCAAGTGGTGTAGCAGGCTGCTAACCATTTCCCCTTGCATTATGGGAGCTTCATTCTGCTCCCCCTCTTTGTGTTCCAGCTCAGGAGGCTGGGTACCTGTAGCACAACTGGTCTTATTATTAAAGACTGAGGCAAAGAAGGCATTAAGTACCTCAGCCTTTCCCTCATCTTTAACTGTGTTTTCCCCTGCATCCACTAAAGGATGGAGATTCTCCTTAGCTCTCCTTTTGTTGCTCATGTATTTATAGCAACTTTTTTTTTTTTTTTTGTCTTTTACTGCAGTAGCCAGATTAAGTTCTAGTTGGGCTTTGGTCCTTCTAATTTTCTCCCTGTATAACTTAGTGATATCCTTGTAGTCCTCCTGTGTTGCCTGCCCCTTCATCCAAAGGTCATAAACTCTCCTTTTTTTTTCCTGAGTTCCAGCCAAAGCTCTCTGTTCAGCCAGGCCAGTCTTCTTCCTGCCAGCTTGTCTTTTGGCACATGAGGACGGCCTGCTCCTGCACCTTTAAGATTTATATCTTAAAGATTGACCAGCTTTCCTGATCTCTTTTGCCCTTCAGGACAGCCTCCCAAGGGACTCTGTCAACCAGGCTCCTAAAAAGGTAAAAGTCTACCCTCCACAAGTCCAAGGTAGCAGTTCTGCTGACCCCATTCCTTCTTCAGCAATCAAAACCCCTATCGTTTCATAATTGCTGTGCCCAAGATGGCTTCCAACCATGACATCATCCACACACAAGTCCTTCTCTGTTTGTAAACAACAGGTCCAGTGGGACACCTTTGTTAACTACTTAGATATTTTGATAATTTCTTGTCATTTTCTGTTTTTTTTTTTCTCTCTTTCCAAGTTTGTCAAGGAAATAGTTCACTTCCCAGGTCTCAAATTGAGAAGGAATCCCTTTTCATTTGACTTCTATACAGTTTGGAAATACATATCTATTGCTTACTTGAGTTTGAATTTTAAGCAGTAGATTTTGAACAGCACCTTGAGCTCTGCTGAGGCATTGTTAGTAGAACTTAGGTGTCATTTTTTTGTGTGATTGTCTTGTGGTTGTGGAGGAGAAGGAAATAATTCTCTTCAACATATTTTATGAAGTAGTTTAACCTATTACTGTGACTTTTTTGTTTGGTTGGTTTTTGTTTTTCTACTCACTTTGACCAGTGGAATACTTTAAATATTAATATGGCTTGTTTAGATGTTAATGGATAATAACTATTGAAATAAACTTGGGGCTTTCATTTTCAAACAATGCACCATTACTGGGTTTTTTTGTTGTTGGTTTTTGTTTTTTGGTTTTTTTTTTTTTGTTGTGGTTTTTGGGTTTTTTTTTGTTGGTTGTTTTTTTGTTTGTTTTGTTTTTGTTTTGTTTTTCCCTGAATGTTACTCAGTCTGGAGAGGGAGAGAGCTTCAGTCAGGAAAGCTGATACTTTTGGTACAGTAAAGTTGATACTCCCTGGAATCACTAAGCTTACTTTGCTCACATAGTACACTTCCACATTTAGGTGCATTTATGCATTTGTAGATAATATGGTCCTGGGAAGTGTTGGATCTCTTGTACATGTGCAATACAATGGAAATATGCATGCACAGTATGTGCTAGAGGGAAGGGGACTTTGCTTCATCTGTATCAAAGGTTGGCTGTGTGGCAGGGAAGTGCCAGGTAACACAGCTCTCTGCTGTCACTCACTGGGATATGTGGCATGTGTAACACTAAGGCTAAGCACTACTTGTACAGAATGAAATTTTATTCTTGATTTTTTAAGGTCTAACAGTGAAAGAAATATTATAGTGTTAAAATAGTAAAGCCGGATAGAAGCCATAGAGAAGACAGCTGCTCTAAGACATGATCTTTTTTGGTTAGGTATGAGTTCTAGTCAGGATATGTTTTGACTTCTGAGTGCTGTTCTCAACATAAGATTTTATTTTATAAAGTACTTCCTACTGGTATATTAAAGATTTACTACTTTAAAATTTCTATAATACCTACTTTATAAGCTGATAATATGAAGTATATTTGAGAATCTGTACACTTTTGACTCTAGGTTTTACTCGTATTTCATAACTAGTTACATTTGCATTATTAAGTTATAATGACAAGGCTAATAAACTGGGCCTTTTTTGGGTAGAGCTGCCTCTGGTCGAAGCAACTCCTTGCTTTCTATGTAATGCACATGTGTAGTCTAACCACTCAAATTAAGATCCCAGATTTCTTTCCTGCCTTCCAAACTGTGATCTCATATCCTTTGTTACCTTTTTTATTTTTCCTCTGCTGCCACACATCACTTGTGCTCTGTTCTGTTGACAAACCAAAATAAACACTTGGGTTTTTAATTTGTGTCACAAGCATGGTCCTCAGCACTGTTTTAGTGTCCTGGAGTGGAAGATATAGCTTCTGCTACCATGGGAGATAATGACATAACTCTGAACATATGCATACTTGAGAACTACTGTATTATCTGCCATTCATAGTCCTTTTAAAAATGGATTGTATATACCACAAGTAATGTATATATTACAGTTCGGATAATTCAGCTTTGTTATTAATCAGATATCTCGGGTCTACCACTTGTACTCCTTTACAGTCATCACTGAACTTAGAGAAACATTCTGAAAACTTTTTGTGGACAGAGAATCATTATGAAGCAAATCACAGAAGACACAACTCTTCAGATGGGTGTGATTCTAACATTGGATGGCCTAATGGAGGTATAATTTAGCTTTCATGGAACATTTAAAATAAGTTTACACTGTTGCTTTTTAGCTCTTTGGCTAGGAAAAAAGTCTGATGATAATAGCTGTCCTATGCCAAATGCTGTATTCTGTAATAGAATAGAGGTAATGGGAAGACAGATCTTCTGGGAGACAATGTGATGACTAAGTTCTAAGTAGTGTGATTCCAAGTGTACTTTTCCCTTAAGAAGAAGGTGGTCAAGTTAATTCTCTAGCCAGCAACATATAAGTGAGCAGCCAGAAAAAGGGTTTGACTTCTTAATGTTGGACTACTGTCATCTTTCTTTGGCACTGTTTTATGAGATTTTTCCCTGCTGCTTATATGAATGAAAACTAAATTTACTATGCTATCACATCCCAGAGTATAGAGCTGCTTGCTTAATTCCTCTACCAAATTTTTTCAAGAGTAGAATGTTCTTTCAAAACTGTTAATTATATTTCTTTAAAATTTACAAATCTAAGGGCATTTTGGGAGAAAAGAGAAGAAGGGTTGGCGTTCACAAAGCAGAAATGATACAGAAAATATAAACCATCGTGGGGGATGCCATGGTGGAGGTTCCTGCACTGGTACCAGCACTTTCCACTATGGAAAAGGCCAAGGACTGCACGAAAACAATGTATCTGATAATGAAATTGGGAAGAAGGAAGACAAGGAAGTACCCAAACAGTTTGAGGCTGAGGATTTTGTAAGTTAATTGTAATTATAATAAACAAGGTTTCATTGTTTCTGCAAGTGCCATTTTGTTGATTACAAGCTACTTCATGAGATTTCACCGGTTTCAGATTATCATATAAAGGGATCACATTTCCCATAGGTAAGAGGGTGTTAGTCATTTGTCCACAAACTTGTTTCTCTTTTTATATCCAGTTTTTATCATTATGTTTTTATTATTGTCACTTATAATTGGATTCTAAGTTTATTTCATAATATCTTACCACAGTTTACTGTGGCATGTGTATGTATTAAATTCTACACAAGTACCTTACTGGAAATCTGAAGTACTAACAAAATGATCTTTCTGCTACCAGCTGTTTGAGGTCCCATGCTTCAACCTAAAATTGTAGGATGTAAGGGGAAGGGTGAGCTTTCTCTTTGAAGAACCATACATCACTGTGTTTTGCTTTCTCTGGACAGTTCATATAACGGTATTAACTGCTGCTTGAGGCGTTTTGTTGGAGAAGAGGAAACAAGTGAGTGTTGATCTATTTGGATCGCAGGGGGAAGTGTCTAGTCTTTGTCCATTTAAAAATCTTTGACAGCAGAGGTCATACTTCTGATATTATTGTGATTCTTTATTTCATTGGTCCCACAATTAAAAATTATTATTAAATTTTTGTTTTAATAATAATAGATTTTCCTTTCAGCCATCTTTGAATCCTGAGTATGAGAGAACACCAAACCAGAATAAGTCTTTAGCTGCCGGTGTGTGGGGTGAGTATTTTTGATGTTTCTAAATATAAAAATGTAGCTGAGATCTGAAGTTGTTTTATTTGAAACATAAGAATTTTTTTAGAATATTAAAAAGGTATAGATTGAAATTGAGGAAAGTGGGAGGAGTGGCTGATAAGCCAGAAGGCTGTGCTGCCATCCAGCGAGACCTGGACAGGCTGGAGAGTTGGGCAGGGAAAAATTTAATGAAATATAACAGGGGAAAGTGCAGAGTCTTACATCTGGGTAGGAACAACCCCATGTTCCAGTATAAGTTGGGAATGACCTATTGGAGAGCAGTGTAGGGGAAAGGGACCTGGGGGTCCTGGTGGACAGCAGGATGACCATGAGCCAGCACTGTGGCCTTGTGGCCAAGAAGGCCAATGGCATCCTGGGGTGTATTAGAAGGGGGGTGGTTAGTAGGTCAAGAGAGGTTCTCCTTCCCCTTTACTCTGCCCTGGTGAGACCACATCTGGAATATTGTGTCCAGTTCTGGGCCCCTCAGTTCAAGAAGGACAGGGAACTGCTGGAGAGAGTCCAGCACAGGGCAATGAAGATGATTAAGGGAGTGGAGCATCTCCCTTATGAGGAAAGGCTGAGGGAGCTGGGGCTCTGGAGCTGGACAAGAGGAGACTGAGGGGTGACCTCATTCATGTTTACAGATATATAAAGGGTGAGTGTCAGGAGGATGGAGCCAGGCTTTTCTCGGTGACAACCAATGATAGGACAAGGGGTAATGGGTACAAACTGGAACACAAAAGGTTCCACTTAAATTTGCGAAGAAACTTCTTCTCAGTGAGGGTGATAGAACACTGGAACAGGCTGCCCAGGGAGGTTGTGGAGTCTCCTACTCTGGAGGCATTCAAGACCTGCCTGGACGCCTTCCTGTGTAACCTCATCTAGGTGTTCCTGCTCCGGCAGGGGGATTGGACTAGATGATCTTTCGAGGTCCCTTCCAGTCCCTAACATTCTGTGATTCTGTGTAACTTGAATAGTATTACAATGTAAGTATCTTTTTGTTAGAGAGGTGGCACTTCTATTTGGATATCAGTCTGTTGGTCTGTAGATGCAGGCACAACTTGGAATCTTTCCAAGATCAAGTGTACGTCTTCTTGTAAAGATGTTAAGAATCTGTCTCCCAAGAAGAAATGTGATGAAGGTGGGTCACCTAAACTAGTGATGTGATTTCTAGCTGAAGACTTTGTAAGAGTGCTCCTGACTGATTAAAGCTGTTAAAAGATCTTGGAGAAAAACCTAGGAGGGCTGGAAAGAGCAGGTTAGTTTGCAGAAAATCATAGAATAATTTAGGTTGGAAAAGACCCTTAAGATCATTGAGTCCAACCATTAACCTAACACTACCAAGACCACCACTAAACCATGTCACTAAGCACCATGTCTACATGTCTTTTAAATACCTCCAGGGATAGTGACTCAACCAGTTCCCTGGGCTGCCTGTTCTTATGCCTGACAATCCTTTCCATGAAGAAGTTTTTCCTAATATCCAATCTAAACCTCCCCGGCACAACTTGAGGCCATTTCTTCTTGTCCTGTCAATTGTTACTTGGGAGAAGAGACTGACATCCACCTTGCTACAACCTCCTTTCAGGTAGTTGTAGAGAGTGATAAGGTCTCCCCTCAGCCTCCTTTTCTCCAGGCTCAACAGCCCTAGTTCTCTCAACTGCTCCTCATAAGACTTGTGCTCCAGACCCTTCACCAGCTTTGTTGCCCTTCATTGAGGTGCTGGAGCATATCCAAAGTCTGTCTTGTAGTGAGGGACCCAAAACTGAACACAGTATTCGAGGTGCAATTCAAGATTTAAGGTGTCATCCTGGAAGCAGATGTCTTAAGCTGTTGGCTATGTTTATGAATTACTTGTAAGAAAGCTGATCCTGAGAGTATGTTTTCTCATCTCCACCTGATAAATTTGGCTAATGCTTTACGGTTCTATGGGCTTTAAGTAGTGAATTGTTCATTCTGGGAAGGTGGCAACTTTAGACTTCACAGGTTTTAAAGTAATAAATGTATTCAAAATAAGAACTTTTCTTATTGAGGAAATGAGTTTAATTAAACATAAAAGCTACAACTTAAACTGTTGTTAATACTGAGTTCTGAAACTTATTACTTATTTTAAATGGTACTTTAATTTGTTGTTTCTTTTTCTTATACTTCCCCAGTATGTTTTGCATTCTTAGGTAATACTAGGTGTAGGCCAACCCCTCAGTATAAATATCTAATTGCTAAGAACTTTTGAGGAGCTGAAACAATTGGACTGCTTTCCATTTTTGTGTATTTAGCAGCTTTCATGTGAAAGTCAGGAAATATAGTTATCTTTCAATAAAAGAGTAACAATAGCTAAATTTTTTTCTTAACCAAATTGTGGAAAATTATATAGCACCTTGAGTGTTTTAAAATGTTTGCAGCACTCTGGCTGTGTCTGCTGCAGGATGTGGCTCAATTTGATCCGAAGGAGGGCAAGTTTTTTAGGCTTTCTAGCTATCGCTCTTCACAAGCAAAGGAAGGAACAATTCTGTTAGCTACATAGATCTGTAATGTACAGTGGCTTGTTACAGCTTACAGCTTGGTATCTTTCTTTATTACAGCTCTGCTATTGCAAGCTTTGTTTTGTAATTGAAAAACTGAAATTAAGGCTATTTTTATTTCCTGTTAAAGAAAACTTAATATTTAGGACAAGAGGAATGTTACCATCCCCTTTTAATGACTGTTAAAAACATATGCTTCTGTTAGATTCCATTTTACCTCGTATATGTGGGATGGGAGCATGTGAGTATTATGAAAAATCTTTTCATAAAGTTTAATGAGAGCTAAGTATACAGTTATCACAAATGTTTTGTAACATGTACCTGCTAAACAAAGCTAAAATCACTTATGCTTTTAAGATAGTTTTTTTTTTAAATGTAGGATATGGTGACTCTGCCTGTGAAGTAGAAATGCTTGCAGAGAGAGGATATAATCTTGGAAAAGGTTGTTAAAGCAACATTGGAATGCATGTGAAAAAAAAAAAAGTGTGGTGTGGGGTTGTTTTTATTTTATTTTATTTTTTTTGGAAAACTTTAGAACTGTTTTTAATAGGTGTTCTTTCAAACTGTTAAATGTCAGTTACTCACTAAGTATGACAGCTGACTGTATGTCTCCAATTAGTGCTCTCTTGAACCTGGAAATGGTGTAAGCTTCAGATGTTCTATTATCCCCACCTGAGGCATAGAGATAAACTGGGCATTACCATGGTCTACAGTAGTATACATCTCTCTTCTCATGTTCATAGAGCCTCAGTGTGGAACATTTGGTTCTAAAATAAGTCGTTAATATACGAGTAATTATTCTTTAATAAACTTAAAGGGAAATATGAAAACCATAATCTCTTTTGAAGATTAGGTAACTCTTAACAACTAATAATATTTGGATTTTAGATTTGCAAACAAGAACTGTGTAGCTAGCTTCTTTGACTGAAGGATGTATTTATTTTGTGAAAGTAAAATTCCTGCATTGCCAAGTGAAGTATTTTTATAAAAGGTGGTTGTGGAAAATGGAACAGAACTTGTATTTACCTAAGTTTGTACAGTGTGTTATTTGTGGAACTAATACTGGACCAAGTTCCTGATTTATGCCTATTTGCTCTGGACTATATGGCTATCCAGTACCCTATGAACTAGGAACTTAAGAATGTATTCACATGCATATATATATATATACACACACACTGTTTTTCCCCCCCCCCCCTTCCCCTCCAGAGTACCCTTTGAATCCTAAATCTAGATCTCCAAGAATGCTGGTCATTAAAAAGGGCAGTACAAAAGAACTGCAGATATCTAGATTCCCTGTAGTAGGAAGTCTTCATTCACAGCCAGTAAAGAATGGAACTGGCACGAGTGTTTATCAAGGATTAGTCCCTAAACCTGCTACTCCACCTGCAAAGGTGAGTCTTGGATACTGGTGAATATGCTGAAAAAAATCATGCTCTAATTCTGAATGTGCTCATTTCACCCCTGAGAGTACTGTTCCTAGAGTATTATGCTTTCAAATCTTGCTAAGTGCAAAATATCCTGAAAGTGAACAGAAACATTTTTTTTTCATTTTTCTTTTTAAACTATACTGTAATTGGATCTCTCTTTGTTTCTCATTTACCTTTTTTTGAGAAGTGCAAGAGCTGTCCAAGGGAGAGTGAAAAGGATGCTTCTAACTTAGAGAATAGCAATGCCTTTTGTATAAATGTTTTTAACAGAAAAATATATACCTAGTGGAGAGCTAGTACCTCCAGAATTTATCTCAGTTATTGATATAGATGTGCTTAGTGTCATTCTGGTCCATCTCATATGCAACTTCCTGTGTTCATCTTTTGATTTTGTTTCAGGATTTTTTCTGTGCTCCTGAGAGCATCTGATGGAGCTGTTCTTAACTCTCTTAACATACTGCATTAAAAACACTACTTTCAGCCATTCAGACTCATGTTTTTGATTCTTAATACTTCAAATATGAGAGTTTTAATTGTTTGTAAATATAACTCTATATAAAAAGTGTAGACAGTATTTGTGAGCAAGGATGAATTGCTCATAAACAGTCTCTTTTCCACAATAAAACAGGTATTTGCTCTAAATTATGGTTGTAGTTATGATTTGCTTTTGCTTAATCATTTCTCTAAATATTCCTGAAAATAACCCTATTGCAGTTAATGACTCTAAATTTTTGTTTAGCCTACACAGTGGAAAAAACAAGCAAAAGAAAATAAACTTGGGAATCCATTTTCTCATGAATCTGCATATGGTATTAGCAATTTCAGTCCTTTCAAATCAACTGCCAAGGCATTTACTGCATCACAGAATTCAGTGAAAGAGGTAAAGCAATGTCTGTAGTTTTTATCAACTCTATCAAATTTTAAATTTATTTGGTTGGATAACTGGATCAGTAAGCTTTATGCAGAACTGTATTAAATAAGTTTATTTTTGTGAAAGTTAATGTGAGAGAGAAAAATATGGAAGCTACATCACATCACTGGCTTTTAAGTACTGCAATAATTACTTCGTATGTTTGGAGTAAAAATGGTGCATTAGGAAGTATAACCTGGTAAACTTCAAAACTGTGTGATGCACTTCAGAAGGTCCACTGTTTGTTAGTAGGGCTCTATAAGCCTTCATCTCTAGGATTACATATAAGAACTATATATACTGAAATAGAAATATCTTCCATCTGCTTTTTACTGTTGATATACATGAAACCTGAAACTACAGGTGCCTGTGAGTCTTTGTCTTTAATTCAAAGTTTCCTCAACGAATAAACTTCTAATATTTTTTCTTTTTTTGACCCCCCCCCCCACATTAGAGTAATCAGTCAAATTCATCATCCCTTATTGACAAAGTTGGTCAGCCTCGTTTAACAAAATTGACAAGAATGCGGACTGATAAGAAGAGTGAATTTTTGAAAGCATTGAAACAAGATAGAGTGGAAGAGGAACATGAAGACGATAATGATGCTGGGCAAGAGAAGGTAGTTTTGTTCATACCTATCGTAGATCCAGCAGTAACAGTTCTCAGACTGAACATAAACTACTTTTTATTTGGCTGTAAACAGCTGTTAAATCATGGTCTTGATCTTGATCTTGATTCTCCAGTGCTTCTTAGTGTTTTGTTTTTTTTTTTTTTTCTTTCTGCAGTATCTGTTCATACATGTTATAGACAAATGTGCCTGAGTTATTAGCAACAATAAAAAGAATAAATAAGCTTAGTATGCTAACCTAATCTTTGGGAGAAGAGTGTTTCACACCTTGGACATTAGTTATCCTATACAAAACAATGGAAAAACTTGGTTCTGCTTCTCAAACCATTTCCTTTCTAATTATAGTGTTTAGATAGCCAGAAGTTAAACTAGTCATAGGGGCAGTAGTTTGATTTATGCATATATAAAGAACCTGGTTTTACTTCTTAACTGAGAACTTGGAGGCCTATTCTGTGTATATTATGCGTCAGTTTTCTTTAAGTCTGGATCAGCTTATGCAGTGCTTAGCTGGCACCTGAGAATATTTCCTTCAGTGCTACCAGCCACCAACAAGCCATAAGTGTAGTTATCCTATGTAGTCCAAGTGAAGATAAGTAATGTATTATTCAGGATGAGGCAATTAAAAGCCTATATTTTCTGTAAATGAGTGGTTTAAAGTGTAAACAAAAAAAAAAAAAAAAAAAAGCAAAAAAAACCACCAAACAACAACAACAAAACAAACAAACAAACAAAACAATCCAAAACCAAACCAAACCAAACAAACCAAAACCAGAAAAAATTACAAATCAGCCAGACAAATAAAATGAGTGGTTTTCAGGAAGGGTTATTCAGATTCAGAGACACGAAAAAAAAAAGACAGTCCCAGTGTGCATTGCTCATAAAAGAAAGATTGACTTTTCTGACCCTGTTCCTATTTCAGGCAAAATAAAATTTGCTGTAATGGGACTGTACAACTTAGATATATGTGTCAGTTGAGAAAGTTCTGCATCTTTCCATTAGACATTTTATGGCTTAGCACCCTGAGATGAGTGTTGAGGGTAATGCGGTTCATGTGTGTTTAGAAATTCACAAATTTTTGATTTAAGATTAAAAAGATCTTGGGAAACACTGTCTTCAGCTTCAGAATTCTGAACATGAATTTGTTGGGAATTTCTGTTCCTGAAATTGTCTTGAGTTCTTAATATCTTCATCATACTTATGTCAAATGTATTTTGTTGTCCCTGATTTTCAGAAGCAGTGTGTTTGGGTGGGGGGCAAGGTAGAGGGGAGGTTTTTAGTAGTAAAAATTGTAATGTCCTTGGACAGGTGTATGTAACACATAGCCTGGAGTATTTGTTGGTAAGTGCATGTGTCCTCTTCCCTGCCCTTGCTGTTTCACTAACAGGTGTGAAAAGATGTTAAACAAATCATGTCACTAGTAGTTGTCATTGTCATTTTAATGATCATCAATAGGAGACATGGCGTGCAACTGAGTGGATAGGGAGATAACTGTGCAACAGACTATTATAATGTGATTCTTTTGATGGAATTTTAAGGCCTGCAGTAACAGATTTCACCTCTGAAATAATGAGGCAAATTGTGATCAGCAGCTGAATCATGCTTGGAAGAAGCTATTTTGCCCTAATCTATTAAAATTGTTTAATATTTTTATGAATTTGCTTTGACAGTATGAGATGCATTCTTCAGGTGTATGATTTAACAGGTGAATATATGTTTACTGAGGTACTTGTTCTTAAGAAATTTTTGCTGAGCATTCTAAAATTTCTGGAGGCAGACAACACTGTGAATGGGAGGAGGATGATGATGGACGGTCTTGATCATGGACTCTGAAGTATGATTTTGTACAAGTGCAGAACTGGCTAATTGAACCATTTCCTCCTGCTATGGATAATGCTGTTATATACCAAGTTTAGTTAGCTAGATAATGTTCATACTCTCCTCCTTGTTTTTACAATTGATAAGACTTCTGAGGCTATTTGGGCTTGCCTTTGCTTGAGGCAGGAGTAACCCAGACTGCCTTTCCTAACATATTTTTCATGTGTACTACAGGGACTTTATCTCCTTCCACAGTACGAAGAATTTCTGATTGGGCAGGCCCAGTTCGATTGGCTGATCCCCTAGTGTTGACCAACCAAGTGGCTTTTGCTAAATATGAATCCCAGTTTTTAAAGGTTCCACCACCCAATGCCTTTAGTGTAGTTTTTAACAAACCATTGACCTTTCAATTTTCCCAGAGGCTGGTGCATGATATGGAATATGATATACTCACTCAATACCATGTTCTTTGGCCCAATTGTCTATAATACTGTTTTTGAAATGAGTACCATTGTCTGATTCAATTCTTTCTGGCGTACCGTGTCACCAAAGGACTTGCTTTTCAAGGCCCAAGATAGTATTTCGGGCTGTAGCATGAGGTACGGCATATGTTTCCAGCCATCCCATGGTTCCTTCCACCATTGTAAGTACATAACGCTTACCTTGACGTGTTTGTGGAAGTGTAGTATAATCAATCTGCCAAGCTTCTCCATACTTATACTTTAACCATCGCCCCCCATACCATACAGGCTTTAACCGTTTCGCTTGTTTGATTTCAGCGCAAGTTTCACATTCATGAATAATCTGTGAAATAGTGTCCATAGTTAAATCCACCACTTGATCGCAAGCCCATTTATATGTTGCATCCCTGCCTTGATGCCCTGAAGCATCATGGGCCCACCGAGCTAGGAAAAGTTCACCTTTATGTTGCCAGTCCAAGTCCACCTCAGCTACTTTAATCTTAGCAGTTTGATCCGCTTGCTGGTTGTTTAGATGTTCCTCGGTGGCTTGACTTTTAGGCACATGAGCATCTACATGACGAACTTTCACAGGCAGGCTCTCTAGCCGAGTAGCAATGTCTTGCCACAGTGTGGCAGCCCAAATGGGTTTACCTCTGTGTTGCCAGTTGCTTTTCTTCCATTGCTGTAGCCACCCCCACAAGGCATTTGCTACCATCCATGAGTCAGTATAGAGATAAAGTACTGGCCGCTTTTCTCGTTCAGTAATGTCCAAAGCCAGCTGGATGGCTTTCACTTCTGCAAATTGACTAGATTCACCTTGTCCTTCAGTGGCTTCTGTAACTTGTCGTGTGGGACTCCACACAGCAGCTTTCCACCTTCGATGTTTTCCTACAAGACGACAGGATCCATCTGTGAACATTGCATACTGCTTATCAGTCTCTGAAAGCGTATTATACGATGGTGCTTCTTCAGCACATGTTACTTCCTCCTCATCTGGAGACATCCCAAAGTCTTTACTTTCTGGCCAGTCTGTAATCACTTCTAAGATCCCTGGGTGACTGGGATTTCCAATTCAAACTCATTGCGTGATCAATGCAATACATTTACTCCACGTAACATCGGTTGCATGATGTGTAGAGGGAACCATCCCTTTGAACATCCATCTCAGCACTGGCAGTCGAGGTGCTAGGAGGAGCTGTGCTTCAGTACCGATCACTTCTGAAGCAGCTTGAACTCCTTCGTACGCTGCTAGTATCTCTTTTTCAGTTGGAGTATAGTTGGCCTCAGAGCCTTTGTATCCTCAACTCCAAAAACCTAAGGGTCGACCTCAGGTTTCTCCTGGTGCTTTCTGCCAGAGGCTCCAGGAAAGTCCATTATCTCTGGCTGCGGTGTAGAGCACATTTTTAACATCTAGTCCAGTCCGAACTGGTCCAAGGGCCACCGCATGAGTTATCTCACGCATAATTTGTTCAAAGGCTTGTCGTTGTTCCGGGCCCCACTCAGATTGGTTCTTTTTCCAAGTCACTCGATAGAGAGGGCTCACAATCTGGCTGTAGTCAGGAATATGCATTCTCCAAAAACCTACAACACCCAGGAAAGTCTGTGTCTCCTTTTTATTAATAGGTGGAGACATAGCTGCAATTTTGTTGATCACATCTATTGGGATCTGACGACGGCCATCTTGCCATTTTATTCCTAAAAACTGGATCTCTTGTGCAGGTCCCTTGACCTTGCTTTGTTTTATGGCAAAACCAGCATCCAAAAGAATCTGAATTATTCTCTCACCTTTCTCAAAGACTTCTTTCGCTGTGTCGCCCCATACGATGATGTCATCAATGTATTGCAAGTGTTTTGGAGTTTTACCTTGCTCCATTGTGGTCTGGATCAGTCCATGGCAGATGGTAGGACTGTGTTTCCACCCCTGGGGCAAGCCATTCCACGTCTACTGGATGCTTCTCCAGGTGAAAGCAAACTGTGGCCTGCATTCTGCTGCTAAAGGAATAGAGAAAAATGCATTAGCAATGTCAATTGTAGCATGCCACTTGGCTGCCTTTGACTGCAGTTCAAATTGCAGTTCTAGCATGTCAGGCACAGCAGCACTCAATGGTGGCCTAACTTCATTCAGGCCACGATAGTCCACAGTTAGTCTCCACTCGTCACTAGACTTACGCACTGGCCAGATTGGGCTGTTAAAAGGTGAGCGAGTCTTACTGATCACACCCTGGCTTTCCAATTCATGGATCAACTTCTGGATAGGAATCAAAGAGTCTCGATGGGTGCAATATTGCCGGCGATGCACCGTTGTGGGAGCAATTGGCACCTACTGATCGTCAGCCATCAGAAGTCCTACAACAGAAGGGTCCTCTGAAAGACCAGGCAAATCAGACAGCTGTTCAATTTTCTCAGTTTCCACAGCTGCTATACCAAATGCCCACCTATACCCTTTTGGGTCCTTAAAATACCTTCTCCTGAGGTAGTCTATGCCAAGGATGCACGGAACATCTGGGCCAGTCACAATGGGATGCTTTTGCCAGTTTTTTCCAGTTAGGCTCATTTCAGCCTCTACAACAGTCAGTTCCTGGGATCCCCCAGTCGCTCCAACAATATTGATGGATTGTGTTCCTTTATAATTAGAAGGAATTATCGTGCACTGTGCACCAGTGTCCACTAAAGCTTTTTACATCTGGGGGTGTGTTGTACCAGGCCATCGTATTTGTACAGTCCAATAAACTCTGTTATCCCTTTCCTCCACCTGGCTGGAGGCAGGGCACCTCTAATTTCTGTTTTGCACAGTCTCTGGGTGTGAATTAGAGGTTCCTTCAAGAGCATCAGAATCTCTTCTGCTCCTTTTGTAAACTGGAGCAGCCACCTTCCTAGGAGTTTTTCCTTTGATCTCACGTACTTGTTCTTGAAGTTCTGAGGTAGGTCTTCCATGCCACTTATTCATGTTTTCTCCCTGCTCATGTAGGAAGAACCACAGTGAACCTCTTTTTGTGGACTGTCTCTGTCCTCTCTCTCGAGACTGGAAACGCCTTTTCCTAATAGCTGAAACATAGGTTTGTGCAGGTCGTCAATGGTACGTGTCTTCTCTGAGTTCTTTGATTTCTTGCAACAGCTTTTCAAACCGGTCATCAGATTTTTCACACAGTTTCTCTACAGCAGAGCCACAAGCCCGTAGAGAACCAGCAAGGCTGTCCTCAAAATCCCAGAGCTGCTCAATCACTTCAGTAATATCTTTTACACCTCCAGATGACCAGACCATTCCTGCCAATGACTTAGCATATGCAGGTGGTGCACTTTGTACAAATCTGCGTCACAGAGGTTGTGTACAGTTGATTCGGTCTGGGTCTGTCCCCTCTTGGCCGTTTGGTCCAAAATAGATGATCTCTCACACAGGTAATTCTTTCAGGAACTGGATAACTCTCTCCATAGTATTCCATTTCCCTTATGTGCATATACAATCTTCCTTGTAGGGAAATCTTACTCTCATAGCTGCCAGGAGTTGTGTCCAGAGGGTAGTGGCATTAGGGTCTCTTGAAATTGCCCTATCAATGGTGGAATCTTTTGACAGAGATCCCAGCTGCCTGGCTTCACCACCTTCTAATTCAATTGTTTCTTCCCCATTGTCCCAGCATCGGAGCAGCCAGGTTAAAATATTCTTGCCTTCACGACAACTGAAGCCTTTTCGCAGATCTCTCAGCTCACCTGGAGAAAAGGACCGAGTGGTGGTCACTTCATCTCCTCCCTGCGCTGATGATGCCCCTTGGGATGATGTCAGCCCTGTGACATCACCTGCTGCACAGGTAGTCTTTCTAGTGACTTTCTTACAACTGGCAACTGATGCTGATATGGGTTCACCATCATTTGATTCATTTCCAGAGTCTGAATGACTGTCACAGTGATTGCTGTGCTTACAGCAGCAACAGTGACCAGAGTGTGAAGAAGGGGGGGCTGCCTTGTTAGCCTTTGAGGCTGGAGAAGTAACATTATCTGCAGCAACCTTGGCAGAGGAACTCTGAGGAGGAGCTGTAGCTTCAGCCTGTCAAGCCGCGATGCGGGGGGCAGTGGCTGCAGCAGCAGCTTCTGCTGTTGTCGAGGGTTAAGATTGCGGGGTGACAATAAAACCCTGGCAGATGTATTGTTAACCTCCTCTCCCCCCCCCACTTCCCCCTTTTGTCCCTCCCTCTCCCCCCTTCCCACTCAGCACAGGCGATCGGGAGGGAAAGAAGGACAGAGAGAAGAGAGTTGGAAAAATTAAAGATGTTTTACTAATGCTACTAATAAGAATAGAGAAAATAATACAAAATATACAAAACCAATCTGGAAAGTCTCAGCAACTGCAGAGCTGGCCACCAATGTCCTGGATTAGACTCTGCAGCCAAGCGGAGCTGGATTCAGTCTCTCACTAGGCCTCAGTTCTCAGGGACGACCAGCAAGATCCTCTCCTAAGGTTGGCCATAAGCAGAAGGGCAAAAGGGAAAAAGGCCAAGATCCTCGTGGTCTCCCACTTTTATATGAAGTATTCACGTGAATGGAATGTTATACACAGTTGGTCAGTTTCTTGGTCACTTGTTTCTCGTCGCCCCTCTCGCAAGATGTCCATCCATGCTTATTGATAAGTTTGCATTCCATTGCTAGGTTTACCAAAACATGTGTCTGGTTCTCCAGGAAAGTGCAGTTAATATGAAGGCTTTAGCTGACAGGCAAAATTCACTGAAAGAGAAACTTGTTTTTAACAAAACCAGGACATTCCACCCCTTATAATATGCCATTCACTGAATACTTAAACCTTATCAATACAATCTATCAACACAATCTAATTAATCACTACTACTATATATATACACAGGAGTAATTAATCAGTGGACCATCCTTTAAAAAGTTCATTAATTTCATTTTGTCACAATAGTCTCCCAGGGCAGGAAAAATGGTACAAGTGCATCTCATGACCACTGTTTGTGGATTAAAGACATCAACTTTGAAGAAGTTGTCAGGCGCCACTCGAAGAAGCTAGCTTTAGTTTCATCATCACTGTCTTGATCTGAAAGACACTTATTAAATACCGTTAGTATGGCAATTCACATCCTGCAGTTCAGTATTGAATATTTTCACCTAAACTCAAATCCCCTTGAGGTACACACCGAACTTCTCCATCCTTAAGCATCACCCACCAGGTGCTGCCAGGTCCCTGGGCAAAAACAATCCCACGAATGGGCTTGCCTTTGCCTGAGGCAGGAGTAACCCAGACTGCCTTTCCTAACATATTTTTCATGTGTACTACAGGGACTTTATCTCCTTCTACAGTCCGTAGAATTTCTGATTGGGCAGGCCCGGCTTGATTGGTTGATCCCCTGGTGTTGACCAACCAAGTGGCTTTTGCTAAATGTGAATCCCAGTTTTTAAAGGTTCCACCACCAAGTGCCTTTAGTGTAGTTTTTAGCAAACCATTATACCTTTCAATTTTTCCCAGAGGCTGGTGCATGATATGGAATATGATATACCCACTCAATACCATGTTCTTTGGCCCAATTGTCTATAATACTGTTTTTGAAATGAGTACCGTTGTCTGATTCAATTCTTTCTGGCGTACCGTGTCACCAAAGGACTTGCTTTTCAAGGCCCAAGATAGTATTTCAGGCTGTAGCATGAGGTACAGCATATGTTTCCAACCATCCAGTGGTTGCTTCCACCATTGTAAGTACATAACGCTTACCTTGACGTGTTTGTGGAAGCGTAATATAATCAATCTGCCAAGCTTCTCCATACTTATACTTTAACCATCGCCCCCCATACCATACAGGCTTTAACCGTTTCGCTTGTTTGATTTCGGCGCAAGTTTCACATTCATGAATAACCTGTGAAATAGTGTCCATAGTTAAATCCACCCCTCGATCGCGAGCCCATTTATATGTTGCATCTCTACCTTGATGCCCTGAAGCATCATGGGCCCACCGAGCTAGGAAAAGTTCACCTTTATGTTGCCAGTCCAAGTCCACCTCAGCTACTTTAATCTTAGCAGTTTGATCTGCTTGTTGGTTGTTTAGATGTTCCTCGGTGGCTTGACTTTTAGGCACATGAGCATCTACATGACGAACTTTCACAGGCAGGCTCTCTAGCCGAGCAGCAATGTCTTGCCACAGTGTGGCAGCCCAAATGGGTTTACCTCTGCGCTGCCAGTTGCTTTTCTTCCATTGCTATGTTTACCAAAACATGTATCTGGTTCTCCAGGAAAATGCAGCTAATATGAAGGCTTTAGCTGACAGGCAACATTCACTAAAAGAGAGACTTGTTTTTTAACAAAACCAGGACAGCATGGCTCTGATATTTCATTAGGAACCTTGTTTGTAAGTTCAACAGATAACTTATTTAAGCTGCCTTTGATACTTATCTTGAAATTCAAACTTATTATTTCTATATGTTTGAAACTGTGTAGAAAAAAAATTGAGGCTGAGCATGGGAGTTGCTTTCTACATTACTTGATCAGTGGCATAACTTAAGATTTCTGTAGTATCCAGGTATTGCAAACTCTAGAAGTATGAACAGAATTACCCCTGAAGTAGTATAGAGTATCTCCATTTAAGCTTAATTTAATAGAATCACTGAGTTGCAGCATTTGCAGACATTTACTTGTGAATGGAATTTATTTTTAAACTTTATTTGTAATATGTAATTATTTTTAACAGGGTGATGAGTCTTTCAACTTGCACAACAGCAACAGTCCTCATCATGAGAGAGATATAAACAAAAACTTTGAAAATGAAATTCTGCAAGAGAACGGCAATGCTCCAATTACATCTCAGCAGATCATTCAATCTTCAGCTTTTCCTCGGGCAGATGTTCTTTCAAGCTCACTTGAGGCAGAGCATAGGTATGTGCTTTATTATAATATAAAGAGTGTTCCTTCATGGTAAGTGAACATGTTTTAAATTCTTACTAGTTCAGAAGTTGGAATCTGAAAACTGAGAACACTTAAAATGTTTAATGAGTACTGTCGAAGTCTAACTTTTAGACATACTAATTTAACATGGAATATACTTTGTCTCTACTAGACTTGTGTACTGACATTTTAAACTTGCTTTACTAAAAATGTGTATTTCATTATAAAGAAATAAAGCAAACTACATAGTGACTTCATCCCTCTTATTTTGGTCTGCATGTCTAAGAAAAACAATGCATGTAACTGTTATTTGTATTAATAATACTTTAAATGCTGCATCTTATGTAAAACTCCAGTGAGTTTTTCCTCGTTAAAGAAATGAATTATTTCTGTAGCTGACATCAGTGATATCACAAGACAGTGCACTGGAAAGGGAGAAAGTATCTTCAAAAAAGAATGGAAACAATTTTAGTATCTCATAAAAGTAACTGCAGTAGCAACTGTTAGAGATAGATACTGCTGGGAAATCACAGCTCAGTCTGGAGGTGAGCTTGTCATGAGCTCTGTTAAATTCTTACTGTTTCTGGCAACTACAGAAATGTAGTGATAGATTTTTATTTTTTTTTTTAGTGATAGATTCTACATATACATTGGACTAGAGAACTTTTCTTGTTCCTAGTACCTACAAAGGAAACTTTCATGATCTTTTATCCCTCATGAGTATGAAAAGTGAAATGCACCCTGCTCTGTTACTTTTTTTCACCATTGGCTATGGAGACAGAAATCTTTGGCTGCTAGAGACTGCTGATAAATATTTTTGACTAGAAGACAGAGGCAAATCTAACTCTCATTTGTCGATTCAAGTTACTTTGAATGGCCATCATAGAGTTTCTAAGCAAGCATCTTTCCTTGTGGTATCCCAGAGGTGCTGTGTCTCTGTACTATACCAACCCTTTGGATGAGATCTCTGCATGTATGTAGTCAGATGTTATGATAAGCCTTTTTGTGGTAAATTGGACTTGAAGTGACCAGCTTAACTCACAGGATACTTGTGCATACCTAATAACTGTATAGGCACATCTTATACAAAATAATGTCTTGGGCTTCCTTTCTGTTAGGAGAGTTTCCAATATGCAGTGATCATGTACTCATCCTGTTGGTGTCAAGTTTGCTAATCTGAAGCTTAATTTTTTTATGTAGTTCACACTTTTAACCATTCTGGAAACCTAATTTTGCTTTAAAGGTGTTACGGTTTAAGGCAAGGCAGCAATAAACCGTGGCAGACGCTCCCTGTTATCCCCTCACTTCCCGACACCCCTTTCCTTTAGATCAGAAAGATGATAAGAAAGATAAGAGGAAAGGAAGAGAGACTTAGACTTCAAGTTGGAAAATTTAAAAGGGGTTTTACTAATGTTACTAATAAATAGAGAATATATACAAAATCACTCTCAAGTGCTCGATGTGGTGTTGGCATTACTCCACCAGTGGCGGAGCTGGGTGTGCAGAGCTGGTGGCTCCAGCAGGTGCAGTTCAGGCCCCCGGAAGTCACGGGCGGGACTTCACAGCAAACCAGAACCTGGTTGCAGGGATTACAGGGCCTGAGGCCTGTAGATCACAGGCAGACAGACAGGGTCCTCTCTAGATGCCAGCCATGGTCAAAGAGAGAGTGACCTTCGTGATCAACCTCTTATATAGGGGGTATGACGATTATGGGATGGAATACTTCCGTTGGTCAGTTCTAGTCACCTGTTCCATCCACCCCTCCTCAAACACGCCCCTCTCACAATGGAACGTGGGAAAACTTCTCAGTCTTTCTTGGCTACCATAGTAATAAATCTAAACATGAGCTTCTTCAGCATTCCGTCAGTCTCTTATCAGCACCAAGTACAGCATCCGAGGAAAAATATGCAGGTTAAAATTCAGAAAAGTACAGCCACCTAGAAGAACTTAGCTGAAAGAAAAATCACTAAAAGAGAACTGGTCTTGTTTTTAACAAAACCAGGACATTCCACCCCTTATTCCATACCATTTGAGTCATACCCAAATCACTACTGCTTTCTGCCTGTCTTCAAATGTATATACACACACACACAAATATATGTATATCACTAGTTCATGAGTGCAAGTCTCTGTATCACAGCAGTCTCTCTCTAGGCAGGAGAGATGATGTGCAATCTGATGCAGTTCGTGTCCAGGAATTGTCAGAAATGTCAGTCTCAGGAAAGTTACTGTACACCACTCAATGAGGTTAGCTCAGGGTTCATCACCACCACTGCATCAACCTGAAAGACACTTATGGAACACTGTTAGTGTCATGCAGCAATTTCCCTCATACAGTTTGAAATTGAGTATTCTCACCCAGAATCAGATCTCCTTGAGATATGCATCGGACTTCACTATCCTTCAGCATCACCCACCAAGTACATCCAGGCCCTTGAGCAAAAACAATCCCATGAATGGGTTTGCCTTTGCCCAAAGCAGGAACAATCCAGACAGCTTTTCCTAACATGTTCCTTCCATGCACCACAGGGACTTTATCCCCTTCTGTTGTATGTAAAAGCTCTTGACTGAGCAGGGCCAGCTCGATTGATTGATCCCCTCGTGTTAACTAACCAGGTGGCTTGTGCCAAATTCTTCTCCCAATTTTTAAAAGTTCCACCTCCCATTGCCTTCAGAGTAGTTTTTAACAAACCATTATATCGCTCAGTCTTCCCAGAGGCTGGTGCATGATAGGGGATATGATATATCCATTCAATACCATGTTCTTTGGCCCAGTTGGTTATGAGACTATTTTTAAAATGACTCCCATTGTTTGACTCAGTTCTTTATGGAGTACCATGTCGCCACAGGACTTGCTTTTCAAGGCCCAGAATAGTGTTCTGGGCAGTGGCATGAGACACAGGATATGTTTCCAGCCATCCTGTGGTTGCTTCCACCATTGTAAGCACATAGCGCTTGCCTTGGCATGTTCTAGGGAGTATAATATAGTCAATCTGCCAGGCCTCTCCATATTTATATTTCAACCACCTCCCCCCATACCACACAGGCTTTAACCTTTTGGCCTGCTTGATTGCAGCACGTGTTTCACAATCATGGATGACCTGTGAAATAATGTCCATGGTTAAGCCCATTTATATGTTGCATCCCTTCCTTGATGCCCTGAAGCATCATGGGCCCACCGAGCTAGAAAAAGTTCACCTTTATGTTGCCAGTCCAAGTCCACCTCAGCTACTTTAATCTTAGCAGCTTGATCTGCTTGCTGGTTGTTTTGATGTTCCTCAGTGGCTCGACTTTTAGGTACATGGGCATCCACATGCCGTACTTTTACAGTCAGGTTCTCTAGTTGAGCAGCAATGTCCTGTCACAATGGGGCAGCCCAAATAGGCTTGCCTCTGCACTGCCAGTTATTTTGCTTCCACTGCTTTAACCACCCCCACAAGGCATTTGCCACCATCCATGAGTCAGTATAAAGTACTGGCCACTTTTCTCTTTCAGCAATGTCCAATGCCAACTGTATGGCTTTTACCTCTGCAAACTGGCTTGATTCACCTCGTCCCTCATCAGTCTCTGTGACTTGTTGTGTAGGACTCCAGATTTCCACTTTTGATGTTTTCATACAAGATGACAGGATCCATCGGTGAACAGGGCATACTGCTTTTCAGTCTCTGGTAATTCATTATATGGTGGGGCTTCCTTAGCACACATCACCTCCTCTTCAGGTGATGCTCTAAAATCTTTGCGTTCCAGCCAGTCTGTGATCATTTCTAAGATCCCTGGGCGATTAGGTTTCCGTATTTGAGCCCACTGTGTGATTAATGCAATCCACTTACTCCATGTAGCTTCAGTTGCATGATGCGTGGAAGAAACTTTACCCTTGAACATCCAGCCTAGTACTGGTAATCGGGGCGCCAGGAGGAGCTGCGCTTCAGTATCAATCACTTGAACTCCTTCCTATGCTGCCAGTATCTCTTTCTCAGTTGGAGTATAATTGGCCTCCGAGCCTTTGTATCCTCTACTCCAAAATCCTAGAGATCAACCTCGAGTCTCACCTGGTGCCTTTTGCCAGAAGCTCTGGGTAGGATCATTGTCCCCAGCTGCAGTATAGAACACATTCTTAATATCTTGTCCTGTCCAGACTGGTCCAAGAGCTACTGCATGTACAATCTCTTGTTTAATTTGTTCAAAGGCTTGTCGCTGCTCAGAGCCCCATTGAAAGTCACATTTCTTTCGAGTCACTTGATAAGGGGGGCGCACAATCTGGCTGTAATCCGGAATATGCATTTTCCAGAAGCCCACAACACCTAAGAAGGCTTGTGTTTCCTTTTTGCTAGTTGGTGGGGACATAGCTGTTATTTTGTTAATCACCTCTATTGGGATCTGGCGACGCCCATCTTGCCATTTAATACCCAGAAACTGAATCTCTCAGGCAGGTCCCTTGACCTTACCTCTCTTTATGGCAAAACCAGCTTTCAAAAGAATTTGAATTATTCTCTCACCTTTCTTGAAGACTTCTGCTGCTGTATCACCCCATACAATGATGTCATCAATGTATTGCAGGTGTTCTGGAGCTTTACCTTGTTCCAGTGCAGTCTGGCTCAGTCCATGGCAGACAGTAGGGCTGTGTTTCCACCCCTGGGGCAGTCCATTCCAGGTATACTGGATACACCTCTAGGTAAAGGCAAACTATGGCCTGCATTCTGCTGCTAAAGGAATAGAGAAAAACGCATTAGCAATGTCAGTTGTGGCCTACCACTTGGCTGCCTTTGACTCCAGTTCATATTGCAGTTCTAACATGTCTGGCACAGCAGCACTTAATGGTGGTGTAACTTCATTTAGGCCACGATAATTTACAGTCAGTCTCCATTCTCCATTAGGCTTGACTCTCTAGTTGTTGGATCAGTTTATGAATGGGGATCAGGGAATCTCAGTTGGTGCGATATTGTCGTCTGTGCACCGTCATGGTAGCAATCGGCACCTGTTGCTCTTTGACCTTAAGCAGTCCTACAACAGAAGGGTCATCAGAAAGACCAGGCAAATTAGACAGCTGTTTAATGTTCTCAGTTTCTACAGCTGTTATACCAAAGGCCCATCGATACCCTTTTGGGTCCTTAAAATAACCACTCCTTAGGTAATCTATACCAAGGATGCACGGAGCATCTGGACCAGTCAAAACAGTGTGCCTTTCCCACTCCTTTCCAGTTAGGCTCACTTCAGCCTCTAATACAGTCAATTCCTTAGATCCCCCAGTCACTCCTTCAATACTGACAGATACTGACCCTTTATGATTCGATGGCATCATTGTACACTGAGCACCAGTGTCTGCCAGGGCTTTATACTCATGTGGTTCTGACGTACTAGGCCACCAAATCCACACAGTCCAATAAACTCAGTTTTTATTGTCCCTCTCCTCCACCTGGCTGGAGGCAGGGCCCCACTAATTGGTGCTTTGCACAGTTTCTGGTAGGGAGACACAAGAATCCCTCCTCAAGCTCGTTGTGAGATCAATGCAGTTGGTGCTTTGCTCAGTCTCTGGTAGGGAGACACAAGAATCTCTCCTATCCTGGCTGGAAAGCCTCCCACTGGAAAGTGGAGCAGCTTTTCTCTTGGGAGCTTCCTTTTTCAACTCACGTACTCATTCCTGTAGATCAGCAGTGGGCTTGCCATGACAATTACTCATATCTTCTCCCTGGTCACACAGAAAAAAAACATAATTCACCTCGTGACATGTTGCATTTCTCTTGGGCTGATGCTGCAGAAGGGCATCTCTTCCCAATAGCTGTGGCTCGGGCCCGTGTATGTGACGAGTAGGATCTGTCCTCCCTCTTGGACAGTTTGTCACACAGTTTCTCCACAGCTGCGACACAGGCTTGTAGGGGAGAAGAAAGAGTGTCTTCATACTGCTGCAACATGTCTGCTACTTCACCCACAGTTGATAGATCGTCCTTTGAAAAGGTGAGTAATCCTAAAGTGCGGGCATAAGATGGTGGTGTGCTCTGCACAAACTTCCACAGTATACCTCGGGTACATGGCACTTCATCAGGATCTATAATTGTCTGTGGGTCACCATTAATTATCTCTCGCACAGCCAGTTCTCTCTGATACCTAATACCTCTCTCCATAGTAGTCCATTTGGTTGGGCGGCATATGATATCATCTTTTAAAGGGTACCTGATTTTTACTGCTGACAAAGTTCTTCTCCAGAGGCTTTGACTTCATTTCTTCTTTGCAATTTCCTTATCAATGCCACCATCTCTGGTCAGCGATCCCAACTGACTGGCTTCACTGCCATCTAAGTCCAAACTATTAGCCCCATTGTCCCAGCATCGAATGAGCCAAGTGACAATTGGCTCACCTTCACGACAGCTAAAGTCTTGTTTCACAGTCCTTCAGAGATAAGGAGCGTTCTACTAGCTTGTCCTTTGCTGGTCACTTTGTTTTAGAAGGACTCACTGGTTGCTTTGCTGTAGTAGCCTGGAATAGCGGTGGAAGGAGTTTAGAAGGGCTATGGGAGGAGCTGTAGAAGGGCCCTCTTCTTCCTCCTCTGATTCTTCTTCAACATCACCTTGCTCTGTTCCAGAAACAACCTCTCCCTGCTCTGTTGTAGAAGGACCCTCTGCTTCGTCTTCCTCATCTTCCTTCACAATGGATTCCAATTGTGCTTTCTTTTGCTTCCTCATTGTTGGGGCAACCAATACTGCTGAAGTCTGAATGGCCATATTACATGTTGCAGGGGTCTGATTAGATGCAGAAACTGACGTTGCAGTTGTAGTGGCTGCTGTATCCAAGTCAGGAACTGGAGCTGCTGCAGAGTCTGTCGAGGGGGGTGCAGTAGCTGTCACGGATGTTGTAGCTTTAAAAGCGGCAACTCCTGCTGCAGGAGTAAGAATCGCTACAGTCCTCCTAAACAGTTTTATCAGCAGCAAAGACTGACACGCATTGCAGAGACCCAATAACACCAACAAGCTTTGCTTAAAGGTCCAGGGATATTCAAAACTCCGAAAACCATCTGTAATTTGCTCTAATGACACGGGCAGAGAATAGTTAAATAGCTCTCCTAAAATCTCACTCCTGAAACCGAGAAAACAGAAGGCACAGGTCTCTTTAATTTCTTCTGCTTCTACCGGAGAATTCCAAAAATGCATACTCCTGAAGTATGATAACAATGAGTTGAGATACATCATGAACTTAACTAAAATCACATAAATCAGTGATACACAACCCAGGGCCACAGCTATAATAACAAGTTCAAATCTACTTCCAAAAGTAATGTTCTGCACAAAAACATAAACAAGAAGAATTAACCCCAAAAAAGGCATTATTAAATCCAAATAGATTTGCAACAACATCCTTTAAAATCAAAAACAAACTCAAACCACAGTCTGCTTTATGACCTGTAAAGCACACAGATCTAGCGTTTCCCAAAGTTTCCTCCCACCAGAGGATTCAAACACAGACCGTGCACATCAAAGCCCAAGGCTCTCTCACTTACACTACCCAGTAAGCTATTTACATTAATTGTCAGATACTGCTCATAGCCCATCTCAGTCAAACCCCATCCCTGCTCCGGTGCAATAAAATCTGTCATGATTTCTCAGGCAAATCCAAGTGACGGCACCAATAGAACCTGTCACGGTTTCTCTTATCTCATCCCAATACACTTTCTCTCTCTGTACGGTCTCGTTGCTCCCCGTACGGTCTCGTTTTCCCTGTATGGGCCACCAATTAAATCTGTTACGGTTTAAGGCAAGGCGGCAATAAACCGTGGCAGACGCTCCCTGTTATCCCCTCACTTCCCACCACCCCTTTCCTTTGGATTGGAAAGATGATAAGAAAGATAAGAGGAAAGGAAGAGAGACTTAGACTTCAAGTTGGAAAGTTTAAAAGGGGTTTTACTAATGCTACTAATAAATAGAGAATATATACAAAATATACAAAACCACTCTCACGTGCTTGATGTGGAGTTGGCGTCACTCCAGCAGTGGTGGAGCTGGGTGTGCAGAGCTGGCAAGACTCCAGCAGGTGCAGTTCAGGCCCCCGGAAGTCATGGGCGGGACTTCACAGCAAACCAGAACCTGGTTGCAGGGATTACAGGGCCTGAGGCCTGTAGATCACAGGCAGACAGACAGGGTCCTCTCTAGATGCCGGCCATGGTCAAAGAGAGCTTGACCCTCGTGATCACCCTCTTATATAGGGGGTATGACGATTATGGGATGGAATACTTCCGTTGGTCAGTTCTAGTCACCTGTTCCATCCACCCCTCCTCAAACACACCCCTCTCACAACGGAACGTGGGAAAACTTCTCAGTCTTTCTTGGTTACCATAGTAATAAATCTAAACATGAGCTTCTTCAGCAGTCCGTTGGTCTTCTTATCAGCACCGAGTACAGCATCCTAGGAAAAATATGCAGGTTAAAATTCAGAAAAGTGCAGCCACCTAGAAGAACTTAGCTGAAAGAAAAATCAGTAAAAGAAAACCGGTCTTTTTTTTAACAAAACCAGGACAAAAGGGACAGCATTCCTGCTAACTTTATATGATATTGCTTGAAAATTAATTAGCTATTGCCATAAATTTTATTTATGTTAACAGGATCTATGTAACTATTCACTTTACTGTACATAATATTGTTGACATCTTAGCTTGCTTGCAGTAAAATTTTCTGACTCAAATTTCTGTTGCTAAAAATATAACTATCATTGAACTGCTTTTGGCATTGCACAATGACAAGTATTTTTCTGTATGTGTATACAAATGCACACATTCTCTTAAAAGAGAAAAGTTTTGGATGACTCGTATATATTTCTGCTGCTTCCTGAGAATTTCACTGTTCCTGGCTGTCACATTGTTTGGTTCAAACACTACAGAGGATGTAATTTCCATTTTTGTTATTGTCCTGTTAAATTTTTTTAAACAATCTTAGTAGTGCTGTTCTCCCCCCTCTCACCAATTCCAGGCTTTTATTATGGGTTTAACAACAGTCATTTGTGTAATTGGTCACTTGCATCCAGTGCATGACTATTGTATTGGGTCCTAGAATTTTTTTTGTAAGGATTGTTATGTCGAAGGGCATTTCTTGCTGATATCTGACTAAATGGAATACCTGGCACATGACTTCAACTGTGAGTTCATCTAACTTCCCTGTTTTAGTATATTCATCGTTCTTCAGCTCTAAGCATTAATTTCTTGTGTCAGTTCTGGCATATACTTTAGAAAAATCTTTATTTTTTGCGAAATAGCTTTAATCTCCTTTAACATTTAAGGTCAGCAGGTATGTGGTCTGCCTGAAGAAGGTGCTAATCCTTTTGGCAAAAACTTTGCAGCAAGAGAACTTACTATCTTCATTGTTAAATGTTACAGTGTCTTCACCCTCAGATAACCTGTGTTTTCACAGCATCTTCATGCCTAAAACCACTCTCTTCCTGCTCAGATACTGCTGTCCCACTTTTGACACTAGCTAAAACACTTTTATTGTTGCATCTTTGGACATCTCAAGCTTAGACATGAGAGGAATCTGTCTCCATTTCTTTTTCTCCCCTAATCTCAAAACTCACTCCTAGTTGTAGTCTGTCTGTGCTGGAATATCAGCATCTGCCATCAGGTGAGACTCAATTGCAAAGAATCCTGTCCTGGCTCTGACATTAGCGTGTGCTAGAAAAATGAAACTATATGAGACAACTGCATACTGAATCATGCTAGTGTCACTGAGGATCAGTGTAGCTTTCCCCATGTGCTTTGTCTCCATCTCCAAACTCGATGCAGAAGATACTGTGGGTCTGAGGGTGAGGAACTATCTCTGATGTTGGTTCCCATGGAGGGACATCAACAGCATTCCTACACTGCTGCTCCACCAGAGCAGTTATGCAGAGGAGATACGTTTTTACTTTTCCACCCGACAGAGATTTCTTTTCTTAAAATGAAGGTACAGTTACTTAGATTCTGCTTCCTTCCTGCTTGAACTTTATGATGAATATCATAGTGTAGCCAGGATTGCTTGATTGTACTGAAGTCATTTGCCTTTGATAACTTCTTACACAAATATATTTACAATGGAGGTCGCAGCTTAATGGGCTGTAGAGTCCATAGCCCCATCACCACATATGCTTTTAAAAGAAATCCTATGCATCAACAGCTGAACTTGCATATGATCCAAATTCTTTTTGCTTTCTTTATTGCTGCAGTCCTGGAGAGCAGCCATCCAATTTAAACAGATTATGAAAAAGTGTCAGCTTTCTTTAGGCTGGTAATAAAGATCCTGAAGTGAGATTATACGATGAAATTTGGCTTTCATGCCCTTATGTTCACTGGATTGGCAGAGAGAGCAGTGTCTATTTTATTTTATTTTGCATTTTGTATGATTTATTTTATTTTGTATGTGAAACCTGATGGCAGGAAATGTAATACTTGATATGTGCAATTGATGATGAAATTAAGAATGTCCTATAGATAAAGTATTACTGTTTAATTTTTGCAACCTTTGAAATTAAGCATGTAGAGGTAAAACAGGGTAATCTGCGAAGGACCTGAGAAGTTCTCAACTTCTGTGCTTTATATATCTTTGTCAAGGTTTAAGGCAAGGTGACAATAAACCGTGGCAGACGCTCCCTGTTATCCCCGTACTTCCCGCCACCCCTTTCATTTATATCGGAAAGATGATAAGAAAGATAAGAGGAAAGGAAGAGAGACTTAAAGTTGGAGAGTTTTAAAGGGTTTTACTAATGCTACTAATAAATAGAGAATATATATACAAAATATACAAAACCAATCTCAAATGCTCCATGTGGATTTGGCATCACTCCAGCAGCGGCAGAGCTGGGTGTGCAGAGCTGGCGGCTCCAGCAGGTACAGCTCAGGCCCCCAGAAGTCATGGGTGGGACTTCACAGCAAACCAGAACCTGGTTGCAGGGATGCAGGGCCTGAGGCCTGTAGATCACAGGCAGACAGACAGGGTCCTCTCTAGATGCCGGCCATGGTCGAAGAGAGCTTGACCCTCGCGATCACCCTCTTATATAGGGGGTATGACGATTATGGAATGGAAATACTTCCGTTGGTCATTTCTAGTCACCTGTTCCATCCACCCCTCCTCAAACATGCCCCTCTCACAACGGAACGTGGGAAAACTTATCAGTCTTTCTTGGCTACCATAGTAATAAATCTAAACATGAGCTTCTTCAGCATTCCATTGGTCTTCTTATTAGCACCGAGTACAGCAACCTAGGAAAAATATGCAGGTTAAAATTCAGAAAATACAGCCACCTAGAAGAACTTAGCTGAAAGAAAAATCACTAAAAGAGAACCGGTCTTGTTTTCAACAAAACCAGGACAATCTTTTCTAAGGCTTTTAACCTACTATTACATAAGAGTTTGTTTAAAAAAAATATGGACTGATTAATCTGTTTATTACAGATCTTTACACATCTGCGTAGGCAGAGCTTGAGATGTCTGAGTGTGTGTAGCAAATTCCTTAATGTTGTCCTTTTTATTTTAAAGGTTGTTAAAAGAGATGGGCTGGCAGGAAGACAGTGAAAATGATGAAACATGTGCTCCACTAACAGAGGATGAGATGAGGGAATTCCAAGTCATTAGTGAACAGGTAATGCGAAGTTAATGTTCAGTTATGAACTTGTAGGTGGCTACCCTAAATGCCTACCTTTGAGGGGGATCTCCAGTAATTTTGATGATTAGGGATGCTGCCATTTCAGTCCCCTTTTTCTTTCTTCTCTCTTACCTCCTTGTGCTTTCGGAAGAATAGTTGCTTTAAAAAGATAGGGGACCAGTACTTATTGTAGATAAGGCCTATTCTCAAAATATCAATGGAAAGGTAGGGGAGTGGTTCTGAGTAGTTTCAGCATTGCTGGTAGTAGGATTGCACAAGCTTTCCATCTCCTCAGTGTAGACTGAGGAAAGGGAATTTTCTTTCAAGGTTTTTATGCAGCTTCCTTGGCTTTCCAAAATCTGAATTTTCTCTCTTGAAAATTGAGGGACACTTAATTCACTGGTAACAAAGTCTGAAAAGGCAATCTAGACTTGAATTTTTTTTTTTTTTTTTTAATTAAGAGTGTTTTAGATACCTGATAGGGGTTGGGGTGGGGGGGAGGAGAGGTACTAGAAGGGAGAATCTTGCATAATGTTAAATCTAAATAGTTGATATTTCCATAAATCTAGCCATGCAGGTGCTAATTAGAGTATTTGGAATATTAAACTATTAAATGCTTGGCTTATTGCCCAGCTTCTGTACTATGTCTGGAAATGCAGTAATTCCTTTCTTGTAGAGTAAATTGTTTCCTTCTCTCCATTGTCTTTGACTTTCCAACTGTATCAGGTAGACAGACTGGAGTACCCATTCCTCGCTGCTGCTTCTCTTTCTGGGCCCTTTCCTCACTGCAGACCCTGCCCTTCTTAGCACAGATGTTTGCAGCAGACTGTGGGGAAAAGGGACTGCATCACAGGAGGGATCACTGGGGCAAAATGTCTGAGGAAGTGGGTGAGAAGACAGTAAGCTCTTGTTCACTGCAGGAGCATAGTTTAGCACAGTTGGAGGTTCTTGGATGCAGATGACTGGCCCGGAAGTGAAAGCTTTCAGATGAATTTTCATTTGTGGGTATATATAAAATGGATTGTGAAGTGGATCTAATGTAGCCCATAGATGATGCTGAGAATGCTGAAATGTTGTGGTTGTGTTTAGCTTTTTCTTTCTCTGAATACATCTTGTTTTCTCATTTCAGTTACAAAAAAATGGCCTTCGTAAAAATGGCATTTTGAAAAATGGCTTCATTTGTGACTTTAAATTTAGCCCCTGGAAAAACAGTACTTTCAAACCTGCTCTGGAGAATGAGGATTCTGAGACAAGCAGCAGTGATACATCAGATGATGATGTGTGAAGATTTCTGTAACGTGTAGAAACTTGTTTTGATCTCATGAAAATTTGAGGATGTCTTGTCCAAAAAAAAAACCCACAAAACTAATTTATGTAGTAACATACCCCATTAGAGGAAGAATGATGAGACTTCTCTCTGAAGAATGCAAGGAATGTTGTGTTGAACATTACTATAATATCTTTGCAAACAAATGTTGTAGAATGAGGACTTGGGTTGACCCAGCATTGACTTTGTTCATCACTGCAGCATTTCTGACTAGCAATGTGACAATGTAACTTTCTCATTTAATAATAAAAACAAAAGGAATTGTGTAATGTCTTGGAAAGCTTCTGTCTTAATATGTCTGTTAGGAAAAAAAGGGCAGCTTAATGCAGTGTTTTGCTTGCCAAGTCAATTTCTTACAATGGAAATCCTTGAGTCCACTTTGTATGTAAAAAGGGCAATGTAGCATGTTGGCTAAAATAAGCAAAGTGCACTAAAACTATTTTTCTTAATTGAGCTGTTGTACTGTTCTACTTTTTCCACACATAACTGTTCTTTAGCCATTTGTAGCGTAGTCATAGTTATTAATGGGGTAAAAAAACCAACCAACCAACCAAACAAACAAAAACAACAAAAAAACACCAAACCCCAAACCAAAACAAACAACCAAACAAAACCAAACACCTGATGTTTTGGTTCCAAATTTCTAGAATTAAAATTTAAAATGAAAGCTTTGTGGGGTGTTGCAAGACCCGGTATTCTCACAGTGAACACGTTTCTTGTGGGAAAATAAGCTTTATATTTTATTATTCATGTGCAGAAAAAATAATTACACTGACTGAATTTGTCCACTACATGGAAAATAAACTGATTTACAGAGTATTGTCTTAGTGCATAGCATCAAGGGTAGTCTTTTAAAATCTACTAAGTTTTGTTTGCATTTATATTAAATGTGCTCTGGCAGCAGTGACTGCATTTCAGAATGGATTAAAAATATCTTTATCACCAGATCTTTTATAGCAGCAGAAGTATATCTATGCAATAAGTACCTGTTTTACTTACTTTGTGTCAAACTTTTTATTTATAATCACACATTTAAAAACTAATGTTATATTATAGTTTTATTTAGTTCATTTTAGTTCTTTAAATATTTTCCACAGGGTTGTACAAACTAAGTAGCATTAGTTCATAAGCACAAAAGCTCTTAGTGATGTCACATACATTTATAACATTGTTTATATATAGACATTCCACCTTCAAAATATTTTGGAATTGCACTACTTCTTAAGTAATTTGTAATTTAAAACTCTAAAGCAAAAATGTTTATAAAACTGAGATTTTGTCCTTGTTTAACTTCTTTAGGAAAAGACATTTTTATAAGGTGGCATCTAACAATTTTGGGATTTTTTGGTTTTGGGGACACACACGTCTAGGGTTTTTTGGTGGTGCTTGTTTTTTTGTTTTTAAAGACAAAAAAAAGCTTTCTATTTTGGCACAATGTATCGAAATATGCCATTTTCTTGTCTAAATTTAAAAGGATAAAAATGTCTATTTTTAAAAGAGAAAACTGCTGTATTGGTAATGAAGTATTTCCTACTTGTATACCTTATTTTTTTCTTTCCCCTCTCCTGCAGATTTTTTACTAACTTGGATGTCTTGGTATAGTTTATTCTCTTTTTGGTTGTCACATGCTATCAACAGGATCTTCTGCCTATCATAGTTATTTAGTGGTATGTGAATACACTATTTTTACTACTAAGTGAAAAAATACTGCCTTGGTGTTTCTCAAACCAGGACATAGACAATTTTTTTTTCCTCTGTCTTCAATTTAATTATAAGTATCAGCTCTGTAACTAACCCTTTGGGAAGATACTATAATTATAGAAGAATTGTGTTATACTAAGTATATAGACTTCAGAAATTTACAGGTTGTAACTGAGAAAATTTTCTTTAGAGACAGTAGAAATAATAGTTATACTTGGTACTTCTGTTTCTCTAGTTCACATCCTGAAACGGGTAACAGAAGCACAGAATCACAGAATGGTTAGGGTTGGAAGAGACCTCTGGAGATCATCTAGTCCAACCCACCTGCTAAAACAGGTTCACCTAGAGTAGATTGCACAGGAATGTGTCCAGGTGGGTTTTGAATGTGTCCAGAGAAGGAGACTCCACACCCGCTCTGGGCAGCCTGTTCCAGTGCTCTGGCACCCTCAAAGTAAAGAAGTTTCTCCTCATGTTTAGACAGAACCTCCTATGTTTCAGTCTGTGCCCATTCCCCCGAATCCTATCATTGGGCACCACTGAAAAGTCTGGTCCCATTCTCTTGACATTCACCCTTGAGATATTTATAAGCATTGATAAGATCCCTTCTCAGCCTTCTCTTCAGGCTGTACAGACCCAGCTCTCTCAGTCTCTCCTCATAAGAAAGATGCTGCAGGCCCCTAATCATCTTTGTAGCCTATTGCTGGACTCCCTCCAGGAATTAATTTTCCTTCTTAAACTGGGGAGCCCAGAACTGGACGCAGTACTCCAGATGTGGCCTCACCAGGACAGAGTAGAGGGGGAGGAGAACCTCCCTTGACCTGCTGGTTACACTTTTCTTAATGCACCCCAGGATACCATTGTCCTTCTTGGCCATAAGGGCACACTGTTGACTCATGGTCAACCTGTTGTTGACCAGAACTTCCAGATCCTTCTCTGCAGAGCTGCTTGCTAGCAGGTCCACCCTTAACCTGTACTGGTGCCTGGGGTTATTCCTCTCCAGGTGCAGGACCCTACACTTGCCCTTGTTGAATTTCATGCCCAGTCCTTCTCTGAACTTCTCTGCCCAGTCCTCCAGCCTGTCCAGGTCTCACTGAATGGCAGCACAGCCTTCTGGTGTGTCAGCCCTTTCTCCCTAACATTAACCCCTGGGAAACCCCACTAACTACAAGCCTCCAACCAGACTCTGCATCATTGATCACAACGCTCTGAGCTCTGCCATCCAGCCAGTTCATGATCTGTCTCACCGTGCATTCATCCAGCCCGTACTTCCTGAGCTTGCCTATGAGGATGTTGTAAGAGATGGTGTCAAAAGCTTTGCTGCAGTCAAGGTAGACAACGTCCACTGCTCTTCCCCCATCTACCCAGCCAGTCATACCATCACATAAGGCTATCAGGTTGGTCAAACATGATTTCCCTTTGGTGAACCCATGCTGACTACTCCTGATAACCTTATTTTCTTCCACATGCTTGGAGATGATGTCCAGAATGAGCTGTTCAATCACCTTTCCAGGGATGGAGGTGAGGCTGGCTGGACTGTGGTTTTCTGGGTCATCCTTCTTGCCCTTTTTGAAGACTGGAGTGACGTTGGCTTTCCTCCAGTCCTCAGGCACCTCTCCTGTTCTCCACAACCTTTCAAAGGTGATGGAGAGCGGCTTAGCATTAACATCTGCCAACTCTCTCAGCACTCGTGGATGCATCCCATCGGGGCCCATGAATTTGTGGATATCCAGATATCTCACCTGATCCTCCTCAACCAAGAGAAAGTCTTCCTTTTGCCAGACTCTCCTATCTGGGATTCCTGAGGACTGGTCTTAGCAGTAAAGACAGAAGCGAAGAAGGCATTCAGTAGCTCTGCCTTCTCTGTATCATCCATCACCAGGGTACCCTCATTGTTCAGCAGCAGATCTACATTTTCCCTAGCCTTCCTTTTGCTGCTGATGTACTTAAAAAAGCCCTTCTTGTTGTTCTTGACCTCCCTGGCCAGATTTTTTTCCAAGTGGAGCTTGGCCTTCCTCACTGCATCCTAACGGCCCCTTTATATTCCTCTCAGGTGGTCTGTCCCTTTTTCCACATTACATAAACATCCTTCTTCCACCTGTGTTTTGACAGGAGCTCCTTACTCATCCATGCTGGCCTCTTACTCCCTTTTCTTGATTTCTTCCTCATAGGGATGCATTGGTCTTGGGCTTGAAGGAAGTTATGTTTGAATATTAGCCAGCTCTCTTGGACTCTCCTACCTTCTAGAGCCCTAACCCATGGGATTCTTCCAAGCAGGACCTTGAAGAGGCCAAAGTTTGACCTCCCGAAGTCCACGGTTTTAGTCCTACTTATTGTCCTGCTTCCTCCACACAGGATCCTGAACTCTACCATCTTATGGTTGCTGCAGCCAAGGCTGCCCCCCTACACTGTTTTATTTATAGAATCATAGAATCGTTTTGGTTGGAAAACACCTTTAAGTTCATCAGGTCCAACTGTTAACACTGTCCCTAAAACATATCCCTAAGAACCTCATCTACTCATCTTTTAAACACCTCCAGGGATGGTGACTCAACCACTTCCCTGGGCAGCCTTATCCAATGCCTGACGACCCTTTTTTTGACCCTTTATTATTTTAGGGCATCCATTTACCCCCCACCTGTCATTTATGCCTGTGACAGCTTGCCACAGACGAGTATCCCAGTTACCCTCATGAGGTCTCAAAAGCCGTTTCAAGAGGCCGTTTGTTCTTTCCATTAGCTTATGGGTAATATGGGGTGTGAAAAATCCATTTAATCCCTTCACTTTGTGCCAAATCTTGTACGATTTTAGCGGTGAAATAGGAACCGTTGTCAGACTGTATTTCTTGTGGCTTTGGAAAAGTTCCAAACCATTCTCGCAATGCTTTCACAGTGTTTTCACCTGTAGCTTTGCCAAAATCTTCAGCTTGGACTAATCCTGATGTTATTTCCACCCCCACCAGCACGAAATGTTTACCTCCTGATTTCTTAAAGGGGCCAATATAATCCACCTGCCAGGCATCCCACAAACCTTTACCCTCCTTAAATGCAGAGGGTTATCTTCTAAAGGGTGCCTTTCAAGCCATCTCTGACATTGTTCACAGGCTGATATGCAGATTTTACACATTTCTCTGGTGACAGGCCAGCCTCGGGACAGAGCTTCACGATACAAGTCTTTAGCTCCGGTGTGTTTGCGTTTTACATGTAACCATTCTAACAAGCATTCTTAATCTTCTGAAATTTGATCCTTTTGTACAGGGGCCAGTCTTGGTAATTCATCAGCTCGGTTATTCCATTCACCTGCGGATCCCCCATCTACCTGATGAGAAGCCACCCAGCCCACAGCAAAGTTCCCCTTTCTAGCAATACTTAAGATTTCTTGCCATTTTTCTTTTTGACACATGGGAATCCTATTAACTTCCCATCCATTCTGTTCCCAGAAAGGAAGCCACTCAGTACACCCCTTAAACACAGCATAAGAGTCAGTATAAATGTGGACAGGAGAAGCAGTTTGTGCTTCATGTTGGAAAACACTCCATACTGCAATTAATTCACCTACTTGTGCACTACCCACTCCCTCTGTTATAATCTGTTCATCGGAAGAGGTATGGAGTGCTACTGCCCTGTATTTCCACACCTTTCCTTCTCTTTTAGCAGAAGTGTCAGTAAACCAAGCACTAACTGACTGATCATGAGAAAAGGGAGGTGCAACTTGGATTACTGAGGCAGATTTATCTTGGTCCTCGCCCAAGCTCTCAATTTCTTGTATAGCTAGATTTTTTAAAGCTCCTTCAGATACTGAGAAAATGTTACAATAGTGTTCAATCTGAGCATACCACTTTTGTACTGAGGCCTTTTGGGCCACCCCATCAGGAGGAGGGGTCCCAGAAGTCACTGTTTTTATGACTTTAAATGGGCCTTTTAATACGATTGGCTGCTGTCATGCAATCTTCTCTACTTGTACCAGAGCCAGACTAACAACAAACCAGCCTTTCTCCCAGGCAGTGTATCTCTTCTCGGCATCCCTAAAACCCCGGGAGAAAAATCCCACAGGTCGGGTTAGACCTTCAGGGCCCCTCTGCCATATAAAGCATATAAATGTGGACAGGAGAAGCAGTTTATATAAAGCATATAAAGCCCCAATCCTGATAAAGCAAGTCCCCATTCGACCTGAAAAGGGTCTGTAGGGTGAATCAGACCAAGGGCTTGATGAGCTGTTGCTTCAAAAATTAGTAATCGCATAGCTTCTTCCTGAGAAGCTGTCCATTCCCATTTGACCCCGTTTCTTAGAAAATCATAAAGAGGTCTAGCAATGATGGAAAAGTCTGGGATGTGTTTCCTCCAAAAAACCAACAACTCTAAAACATGGTGCAAATCCTTTTTTGACTCAGGCATTTTGATCTGATCTAAGGAAGCAAGAGTGTCCGGCGGGATGCAAGTCATCCCTCCTTTCCACCAGATTCCCAGGAATTTTACTTCTTGTGAGGGCTTTTGGACCTTTTTGGGGGGTATTTGCAAACCCAGGTTTTCTAAGTGTGTCCTTTGAAGGTTAATCCCAGTAGATTTAAATGACTCTGGAAGTCCCCTTATCAAGGGAGTCATCATGTCTGGATTTACTGGCAACATCATTGGGGATTCACATTCAGGAATTAATTGCCTTTCATGTATCATTTGCAAGCAGGCTGTTTTGTGTACACTCTCTAACAATTGCTCAGGTGTGCCAGTGATTGCCAAGGGCTCTCCCCTGTCTAAAGGGTTTAGCCCTCCAGCCCAATAAGCAGCTTGCTGGGTTAGAGACCATGGGGCATGTCTGTCACCAGTTGTTAAGAAAACTCCATGCCCCCAGTAACCATTAGCTTCTTGTTCACTTAACTGAATTTGGTCTCCCCCAGTTAGGGATATGCGCCATACATATTCAGTTTCAGATTCTCTAGGGAGGCGACTATACTCTTTCTTTAGTTTGGCCAGCTCCATGGCAGTGTAAGGTGTTTGCTTAGTTGTAATGTGAGGGTCAGCATCCCTCTCATTTGCATAAAAATATTCTGTTTTCACTAAGGATCTCACGTGTGGGTATTCGTCATAAAGTTTTCCCATGTCCTCCAATTCTTTCTGAGGGTAAATTTGATTTATTTGTTGGATATTTTTCTCCTCTAACTCCTACTCCCTCAGCACTCCCATGTTTTTTAAACATTCTTCCTTTAGAGAAGCCTTTAATGAGCACTTTTCTTCCCTCTCCTTTTCTAATTGTTGAAAACAATTTTCTAATTGTTGTTCTAAATTGGAGGTTGTTTTCTGCAAAATCTGCACCAGATTTTCAAGGTATTCTATAATTTTACTTTTGTTACTACATCGCCTGAAGCGATCTTCAATTGCTGCTACTAGGCTGGCTCCTAGGACAGCACAGACTACAGCTTTATCTTTATTTGATCTAAACTTAGTCTGTAAAGAAATCACTCAGTCTACTACACTCTGTAAAATAGCCCAATTATCACGAGCTCAGTCTTCTCCAGGTACAGAGCATCGAGCCCCATACTTTGCTAAAAGTGTGTAGAATGAGTCTCAATCTCTCCGACCCGGGGGGATACCAGTAACAATGGCTGCTGTATGGACTTCGTCTGTTGCCTCAGCCAAACTAGCCCCCACCTCCTAAAAGGGATTGTGTTATACGGGTCTCTCTGACCTGGGGATAATAGCTGCCGTCCAGAAGATGGATTCTCACCTGCTACCTCAGTCACACCTGCCCCCCACCTCCTCCCTCGAACAAAGGCCAATGAAGAAGAGCATGCCCAGAAGCTCGCCAAGGGTCCTGAGGTCACCCAATGGACCAGAAAGAGACCCCTGAATGTGAAGCCACGCAGGCACAGATGGGTCCTGGCAAGCAGAGCAGGGATTTTTCGGGCCTGCGCAGTTAAGCCTGGATTGCGAAACAAAGGCGGAGATTGGCCTCAAACAACAAAAGTGAGGAGGGGCGAAGAAGCATAAAAGATGACTCCTGAATGGACATCGTTGAGATCTTCCCACTAGAGGATCCCGGATCACAACGCAAGACCGGCAGGACTCTACGGGACCAGAGACCAGAGGGACGCCTTTGGAACTTGTCTGGTGGTAACCAAATCCTCATTTCCACCTTTTTTCTTTTATTTTTTTTTTCCTTTTTCTTTTTTTTTTCTTTCCCCTTTTCTCTACTCTCTCTCTATTGGGTGCTGCTTTACGGGCAAAATAATAAAGTAACACTGATTGAATTATAACCCCTTGGCATTTTGGTTGCCTTAATTTTGCACTTCGAGATCAAGGTAAACGAACCATCACGAGTCCATCACCAAATGGACCATGACACCTTTCCACGAAGAAATTTTTCCTAATGATGGGGACCTCAACTTTAGTGTTTCTTCTTTAAAGAATGCCTGTTTTTCAGTAAATACATTTAAACTGCTGGCTGCTGGAAACTGGAAGGAGAGCTTAGTCAAGGATGCTTTTTTTCCCCTCTTTTCTATTTGCTGCTAAGCAGTGTCTGAAGCAGTTTGCTGCATGGAACTTTTGGTACGATTAGGGATTGTTGCTGTTGCACACCAAGAATTATTGGCTCATTAGAATGATAAATGTGATGACTAGCTGGTCAGTTTTCCTTGTGCTGTTATTCATAGTCATTAGTGAACTTTATTGCAAATTGAATGAGGCTTGTTTCATTCCCTGGATATCAGTATTCAGCCTTCGCTAGAGATATCTGGCAATGCATTTGCTAGATCGGCACTGGCAGTGATTTGCAAGGCAGTCTGGCTGTGTGAAGCATAGGTGTGTATTGAAAACTTTCTTCTTTCTCAGGAGGTTTGTGCTTCCTCAGAGATTTGAAAGCAACCTTGAGGGCCTGTCCTCTGTGTGTTGCCACCTAGAAAGGACCTTCAGACAGATTAAAGAAAAATTCATACCTTTGACCAGTTGGTCAATAGTGTACTGCTCTTTTACTAAATTCATTACCTGCCAAAGCCTGTTTCCATCACATTTTCTTGTGCAAATCTGATGGACATGCAAGATCTTACAGGGTATATAGTGGCATGCATTTCTTAAATCCTTACGAAGATACCCGAGAGTATGCTTGCTAATTAGGCTTTTTTTTTCTGTATATGTCTTCCTTGGACATCCTCTTAGTATGTAGCTATTTATTCCCCTGGAAATAGCATCATTCCTATAGAGGAATGACTTTCTCTACTTGCAGGACAAATGCTCATTTACTTTCCTGTCCTATCTTTATCCTGTCCCAAAGAATACAGCCTTGAAGTGGAAGAGAACATTTTTGGCAATGGTATGATTGCTGATTTCCAGAGAAGCATATCCACATCAGGCTGATGGAGCTTGGGTCAATATGAGAGAACCTGAGTTTCCCTTAGGAGGTGTGAGGAGGTACCTAGTTTAGGTGCTACTAAGCAAGGCACTACAGAATTTCAGCTTGGGAAGCAAAGGAGTGCAAATTCCTTTCATTCTGCTAGGAAGCAGTCAGATTTGAGAACTGATGCAACAGATTCTGAATGCTTGAAAGATTGACTTGGAGCAGCCTGGTGGCCTGAGCTATTGTGTTTTGGCAGGCTACCAGGCTGGCTATGTGCTGTCCTGAATTATCATGTATGCCTACAGATTCTGAAACAGACTTCTTTGCATCAGGTACGAAAAGACAGATCCTGACCTGTATGGTCACACTTAGATCAAGGGAGGTGATGCAGCTTTTTCCTCAAATCTGTTATTCACTATAGAAAATAGCAGGAAATGATGTGCAGCTTTGATCCTGCTTATTCTATTATGGTGGCTTTGGTACAGTGGCTTCCTTTTGATTCTTATTCCTTCTTCTGTGTGATAGCTTGGTGTCTGGGATCTCTGTGCTATCCTAATCTTTGCATCTTCCATCTCACATTGCTTTCTGTTGCAAGACTGCTGAAGTGAAATCATCTTTAGCAAGTTATGGAGCATCCTATCTGAGCTTGTGTATCTGCATTCTTTCAATCTCCAGGTTTATTTACACCTTCACCAAATGCTACATGACTGGAGTAGCCTTTAGAGCCACACTCTCACATGATAGTGCAGTCCTGCAATTGCTGTTTGTGTGAAGGACTCTGCCTTGTTCCTCTAGCTGTGGCTATATGGTATTTCTTCTTTAAGTTACCCAGAGAAAATACACATAAAATCACACAAAGAGTTTTTTATGAGCATGTTCTTTAAGAAGTATTATCTACATGCATGTTCATCTTCTGCCTTTTCCCGTTCCTCAGTGTCTGCAGTTAGCTGTTGATTTACAATTCTGCATTTGGGGAAACAAATTGAAAGGTATAAGTTGTAGTCTCACCTATGTACAGATGAAAAATTATCTAGCTTTGAATCATGTGGTGTACATGTGCACAAACGTGCACACATGCAATCTGAATGTAATAGAAAGATACATTGTAGAATTGTTAGCAATAACTTATTTTCTGTGTTTGGTATTTGTACTTGTTGGTGTTACTGGTGGTTCTTGTCATGAGTATCATGGGATTTTTTTACCCAGAACATACAGAACTGAAATTATATGTAGGCTGAAGGGCCTCTTCATCAATTACCAAGTTTGCTTATTTTCTGGTAACATTGCTTTAGGTAACAAGAGATACTGTTTGAATGGATAATGTTTGAAATGGATGCTGGGATAGGAATTAGCAGGGCTCATTTGGAGAGCTTTAAACTAGACTCGAAGGGGGATGGGGTTGTAGCTGAGCTTGCATCAGTGGGGCAGCACTCTAGAGTTGATGAAGGCTGGGAAGCCTCCCATACCTCTAGAGTGAAATAAGTGTGCTCAGCTGACTCTCTGAAATGCCTGTACACCAATGCACGCAGCAGGAGGAGTTAGAAACCAGTGTTCAGGCAGGAGATTATGACCTGGTGGCAATTACAGAGACATGGTGGGACAGCACATGTGACTGGAATGTTGTCATGGATGGCTATGTCCTTTTCAGGAAAGACAGGCCAGCCAGGCATGGTGGTGGAGTTGCTCTTTACGTGAGAGAGCAACTACAATGTATTGAGTATTGTCCAGGCACGGATGAGGAGCGAGTTGAGAGTCTATGGGTAAGAATTAAGGGGCAGGCTGACAGGGGTGATACTATTGTGGGTGTCTATTACAGGCCACCAGATCAGGGTGAGGAAGTTGATGAAGCCTTCTACAGGCAGCTGAGAGCAGCCTCACAGTCACAGGCCCTGGTAGTTGTGGGGGGATTTTAACTTCCCTGATGTTTGCTGGAAGGACTACTCAGCCAGCCAGCCACAGTCCAGGAGGTTCCTCCAGTGTCTTGACGATAATTTTCTGATGCAAATGGTGGAGGAGCCAACTAGGAGAGGAGCACTGCTGGACTTCATCCTCACTAACAAGGAGGGTCTGGTTGAAGCAGTAAAAGCTGAGGGCTGCCTTGGTTGCAGTGACCATGAGATGGTAGAGTTCAGGATCTCATGTGGCAGGAACAGAATAGCAAGCAGAATTGCAACCCTGGATTTCAGTAGGGCTAACTTTGGCCTTTTCAGGCAATTGCTAAGGGAAATCCCATGGGCAAGGCTGCTTGAAGGTAAAGGGACCCAAGACAGTTGGTTAGTGTTCAGGGACTGCTTCTACCAAGCTCAAGATCAGAGCATCCCGACATGTACAAAGTCAAGGAAGGGACCCAGGAGACCTGCATGGTTAAACAGGGAACTTCTGGGTAAGTTCAAGTGGCAGAGGAGACTTTATACATCATGGAAGGAGGGGCTGGCCACTTGAGAAGAATATAAGGCTGTTGTCAGAGGATGTAGGGAGGCAACTAGGAAAGCTAAGGCCTCCTTAGAATTTAACCTGGCGAGAGGGGTCAAGGACAATAGAAAGAGCTTCTTCAAATACATGGCAGATAAAACTAACACCAGAGACAATGTAAGCCCACTGATGAACGAGGTGGGTGCCCTGGTGACAGAACATACAGAGAAGGCAGAGTTACTGAATGCCTTCTTCGTCTCTGTCTACTCTGCTGGAGGCTGTCCTGAGGAGCCCCATACTGCTGAGACCCCAGAGGAAGTCAGGACAATGGAGGAGTTTTCCTCGGTTGATGAGGACTGGGTTAGGGAGCAATTAAGCAATCTGGACATCCATAAATTCATGGGTCCAGATAGGTGCTGAGGGAGCTGGCTGAGGTCATTGCTAGACCACTCTCCATCATCTTTGCCAAGTCTTGGGAAATGGGAGAGGTGCCCGAGGACTGGAAGAAAGCAAATGTCACTCCAGTCTTCAAAAAGGGCAAGAAGGAGGACCCGGGTAACTATAGACCAGTCAGCCTCACCTCCATCCCTGGGAAACTGATGGAACAACTTATCCTTGGTGCCATCTCAAGGCATATCAAGGAGAAGAGGGTCATTAGGGGCAGTCAACATGGCTTCACCAAAGGGAAGTCGTGCTTGACCAACCTCATTGACTTTTATGAGGACTTAATGAGGTGGACAGATGATGGTAGAGCGGTGGATGTGGTCTACCTTGACTTGAGTAAGGCATTTGACACAGTCTCCCTTGCTGCTAAACTGAAGGAGTGTGGTCTGGACAATCGGCTAGTGAGGTGGACTGCGTACTGGCTGAAGGAAAGAAGCAAGAGAATCGTGGTCAGTGGGGCGGAGTTCTAGTTGGAGGCCTGTATCTAGTGGAGTGCCTCAAAGGTCAGTACTGGGACCAGTACTATTCAATATATTCATCAATGACTTGGATGAGGGAATAGAGTGTACTATGAACAAGTTTGCTGATGACACCAAGCTGAGAGGAGTGGCTGACACGCCAGAAGGCTGTGCTGCCATCCAGTGGGACCTGGACAGGCTGGAGAGTTGGGCAGAGAAAAATTTAATGAAATATAACAAGGGCAAATGTAGAGTATTGCATCTGGGCAGGAACAACCCCAGGTTCCATTATAAATTGGGGAATGACCTATCAGAGAGCAGCGTAGAGAAAAGGGACCTGGGGGTCCTGGTGGACAGCAGGATGATCATGAGCCAGCACTGTGCCCTTGTGGCCAGGAAGGCCAATGGCATCCAGGGGTGTATTAGAAGGGGGGTGGTTAGTAGGTCGAGAGAGGTTCTCTTTCCCCTCTACTCTGCCCTGGTGAGACCACATCTGGAATATTGTGTCCAGTTCTGGGCCCCTCAGTTCAAGAAGGACAGGGAACTACTGGAGAGAGTCCAGCGCAGGGCAACAAAGATGATGAAGGGAGTGGAGCATCTCCCTTATGAGGAAAGGTTGAGGGAGCTGGGGCTCTTTAGCTTGGAGAAGAAGAGACTGAGGGGTGACCTTATTAATATTTACAAATATATAAAGGATGAGTGTCACGAGAATGGAGCCAGGCTCTTCTTGGTGGCAACCAATGATAGGACAAGGGGTAATGGGTTCAAACTGGAACACAAGAGGTTCCACTTAAATTTGAGAAGAAACTTCTCAGTAAGGGTATCAGAACACTGGAACAGGCTGCCAAGGGGGATTGTGGAGTCTCCTTCTCTGGAGACATTCAAAACCTGCCTGGACACATTACTGTGTAGCCTCATCTAAGTGTTCCTCCTCCAGCAGGGGGATTGGACTAGATGATCTTTCGAGGTCCCTTCCAATCCCTAACATTCTGTGATTCTGTGATTGTGTGAAATGAGCTGGTCTGTAAGGAACTGGCATGTACTGTAAGCAGCCTTCTGAATCAAGCTGCTGTTTATGTTTAAGCTATGAACACTTGATTATCAAAAGCTGGGAAATATCATAGAATAGTTTGGGTTGGAAGGGACCTTCAAAGCTCATCTAGTCCAATCCCCCTCCAACGAGCAGGGGCATCTTCAACTAGATCAGGTTGCTCAGAGCTTTGCCCAGCCTGACCTTGAATGTCTCCAGGGATGTGGCCTCTACCGCCACCCTGGGCAACCTGTTCCAGTATTTTACCACCATCATTGTAAAAAATTTCTTCTTCATGTCGAGCCTGAATCTTCCCTCCTTTAGTTGAAAACAATTACCCTTTGTCCTGTTGCAACAGGCCCTGCTAAAAATTCTGTCCCCATTTTTATTATAGGCCCCTTTTAAGTACTGAAAGGCCACAAAAATGTCTCCCCAGAGCCTTTTCTTCTCCAGGCTGAAACAAACCAAACTCTCTCAGCCTGTCCTCATAGGACAGGTGTTCCATCCCTCTGATCATCTTGGTCACCCTCTCCAACAGGTCCATGTCTTTCCTTTACTGAGGGCTCCAGAGCTGGATGCTGTTCTCCAGGTGAGGTCTCACCAGATCAGAGTAGAGGGGCAGAATCACCTCCCTTGACCTGCTGGCCATGCTCCTTCTGGTGCAGCCCAAGATACGATTGGCCTTCTGGACTGCAAGTGCACATTACCGGCTCATGCCCAGTCTTTCATCCAGCAGTGCCCCCAAGTCCTTCTCCACAGGGCTGCTTTCAATCCCTTCATCCCCCAGCCTGTATTGGTACCAAAGGTTGCCCTGACCCAGGTGCAGGACCTTGCACTTGGCTTTGTTGAACCTCATGAGGTTCACATGGGCCCACTTCTCGAGCTTCTAGGTCCCTCTGGATGGCATCCCATCCCTAAGGCACATCAACTTCACCACTCAGCTTGGTGTCACCCACAAACTTGCTGAGGATACACTCAATCCCACTGTCCATGTCATGGATGAAGATATTAAACAGTACCAGTCCCAGTATGGACCCCTGAGGGACACCACTTGTTGCTGTTGTCCATCCAGACGTGCCATTGACCACTACTCTCTGGGTGCAACCATCCAGCCAGTTCCTTATCCACTGAACAGTCCACCCATCAAATCCATATCTTTCCAATTTAGAGAGAAGGATGTTGTGAGGGACCGTGTCAAAGGCTTTACAAAATTTCAGATGTCATCTGTAGCTCTCCCTTTGTCCACTGATGTAGTTAATCCATCATAGCTTCTTCCTGAGAAGCTGTCCATTCCCATTTGACCCCGTTTCTTAGAAAATCATAAAGAGGTCTAGCAATGATGGAAAAGTCTGGGATGTGTTTCCTCCAAAAAACCAACAACTCTAAAACATGGTGCAAATCCTTTTTTGACTCAGGCATTTTGATCTGATCTAAGGAAGCAAGAGTGTCCGGCGGGATGCAAGTCATCCCTCCTTTCCACCAGATTCCCAGGAATTTTACTTCTTGTGAGGGCTTTTGGACCTTTTTGGGGGGTATTTGCAAACCCAGGTTTTCTAAGTGTGTCCTTTGAAGGTTAATCCCAGTAGATTTAAATGACTCTGGAAGTCCCCTTATCAAGGGAGTCATCATGTCTGGATTTACTGGCAACATCATTGGGGATTCACATTCAGGAATTAATTGCCTTTCATGTATCATTTGCAAGCAGGCTGTTTTGTGTACACTCTCTAACAATTGCTCAGGTGTGCCAGTGATTGCCAAGGGCTCTCCCCTGTCTAAAGGGTTTAGCCCTCCAGCCCAATAAGCAGCTTGCTGGGTTAGAGACCATGGGGCATGTCTGTCACCAGTTGTTAAGAAAACTCCATGCCCCCAGTAACCATTAGCTTCTTGTTCACTTAACTGAATTTGGTCTCCCCCAGTTAGGGATATGCGCCATACATATTCAGTTTCAGATTCTCTAGGGAGGCGACTATACTCTTTCTTTAGTTTGGCCAGCTCCATGGCAGTGTAAGGTGTTTGCTTAGTTGTAATGTGAGGGTCAGCATCCCTCTCATTTGCATAAAAATATTCTGTTTTCACTAAGGATCTCACGTGTGGGTATTCGTCATAAAGTTTTCCCATGTCCTCCAATTCTTTCTGAGGGTAAATTTGATTTATTTGTTGGATATTTTTCTCCTCTAACTCCTACTCCCTCAGCACTCCCATGTTTTTTAAACATTCTTCCTTTAGAGAAGCCTTTAATGAGCACTTTTCTTCCCTCTCCTTTTCTAATTGTTGAAAACAATTTTCTAATTGTTGTTCTAAATTGGAGGTTGTTTTCTGCAAAATCTGCACCAGATTTTCAAGGTATTCTATAATTTTACTTTTGTTACTACATCGCCTGAAGCGATCTTCAATTGCTGCTACTAGGCTGGCTCCTAGGACAGCACAGACTACAGCTTTATCTTTATTTGATCTAAACTTAGTCTGTAAAGAAATCACTCAGTCTACTACACTCTGTAAAATAGCCCAATTATCACGAGCTCAGTCTTCTCCAGGTACAGAGCATCGAGCCCCATACTTTGCTAAAAGTGTGTAGAATGAGTCTCAATCTCTCCGACCCGGGGGGATACCAGTAACAATGGCTGCTGTATGGACTTCGTCTGTTGCCTCAGCCAAACTAGCCCCCACCTCCTAAAAGGGATTGTGTTATACGGGTCTCTCTGACCTGGGGATAATAGCTGCCGTCCAGAAGATGGATTCTCACCTGCTACCTCAGTCACACCTGCCCCCCACCTCCTCCCTCGAACAAAGGCCAATGAAGAAGAGCATGCCCAGAAGCTCGCCAAGGGTCCTGAGGTCACCCAATGGACCAGAAAGAGACCCCTGAATGTGAAGCCACGCAGGCACAGATGGGTCCTGGCAAGCAGAGCAGGGATTTTTCGGGCCTGCGCAGTTAAGCCTGGATTGCGAAACAAAGGCGGAGATTGGCCTCAAACAACAAAAGTGAGGAGGGGCGAAGAAGCATAAAAGATGACTCCTGAATGGACATCGTTGAGATCTTCCCACTAGAGGATCCCGGATCACAACGCAAGACCGGCAGGACTCTACGGGACCAGAGACCAGAGGGACGCCTTTGGAACTTGTCTGGTGGTAACCAAATCCTCATTTCCACCTTTTTTCTTTTATTTTTTTTTTCCTTTTTCTTTTTTTTTCTTTCCCCTTTTCTCTACTCTCTCTCTATTGGGTGCTGCTTTACGGGCAAAATAATAAAGTAACACTGATTGAATTATAACCCCTTGGCATTTTGGTTGCCTTAATTTTGCACTTCGAGATCAAGGTAAACGAACCATCACGAGTCCATCACCAAATGGACCATGACACCTTTCCACGAAGAAATTTTTCCTAATGATGGGGACCTCAACTTTAGTGTTTCTTCTTTAAAGAATGCCTGTTTTTCAGTAAATACATTTAAACTGCTGGCTGCTGGAAACTGGAAGGAGAGCTTAGTCAAGGATGCTTTTTTCCCCTCTTTTCTATTTGCTGCTAAGCAGTGTCTGAAGCAGTTTGCTGCATGGAACTTTTGGTACGATTAGGGATTGTTGCTGTTGCACACCAAGAATTATTGGCTCATTAGAATGATAAATGTGATGACTAGCTGGTCAGTTTTCCTTGTGCTGTTATTCATAGTCATTAGTGAACTTTATTGCAAATTGAATGAGGCTTGTTTCATTCCCTGGATATCAGTATTCAGCCTTCGCTAGAGATATCTGGCAATGCATTTGCTAGATCGGCACTGGCAGTGATTTGCAAGGCAGTCTGGCTGTGTGAAGCATAGGTGTGTATTGAAAACTTTCTTCTTTCTCAGGAGGTTTGTGCTTCCTCAGAGATTTGAAAGCAACCTTGAGGGCCTGTCCTCTGTGTGTTGCCACCTAGAAAGGACCTTCAGACAGATTAAAGAAAAATTCATACCTTTGACCAGTTGGTCAATAGTGTACTGCTCTTTTACTAAATTCATTACCTGCCAAAGCCTGTTTCCATCACATTTTCTTGTGCAAATCTGATGGACATGCAAGATCTTACAGGGTATATAGTGGCATGCATTTCTTAAATCCTTACGAAGATACCCGAGAGTATGCTTGCTAATTAGGCTTTTTTTTTCTGTATATGTCTTCCTTGGACATCCTCTTAGTATGTAGCTATTTATTCCCCTGGAAATAGCATCATTCCTATAGAGGAATGACTTTCTCTACTTGCAGGACAAATGCTCATTTACTTTCCTGTCCTATCTTTATCCTGTCCCAAAGAATACAGCCTTGAAGTGGAAGAGAAACATTTTTGGCAATGGTATGATTGCTGATTTCCAGAGAAGCATATCCACATCAGGCTGATGGAGCTTGGGTCAATATGAGAGAACCTGAGTTTCCCTTAGGAGGTGTGAGGAGGTACCTAGTTTAGGTGCTACTAAGCAAGGCACTACAGAATTTCAGCTTGGGAAGCAAAGGAGTGCAAATTCCTTTCATTCTGCTAGGAAGCAGTCAGATTTGAGAACTGATGCAACAGATTCTGAATGCTTGAAAGATTGACTTGGAGCAGCCTGGTGGCCTGAGCTATTGTGTTTTGGCAGGCTACCAGGCTGGCTATGTGCTGTCCTGAATTATCATGTATGCCTACAGATTCTGAAACAGACTTCTTTGCATCAGGTACGAAAAGACAGATCCTGACCTGTATGGTCACACTTAGATCAAGGGAGGTGATGCAGCTTTTTCCTCAAATCTGTTATTCACTATAGAAAATAGCAGGAAATGATGTGCAGCTTTGATCCTGCTTATTCTATTATGGTGGCTTTGGTACAGTGGCTTCCTTTTGATTCTTATTCCTTCTTCTGTGTGATAGCTTGGTGTCTGGGATCTCTGTGCTATCCTAATCTTTGCATCTTCCATCTCACATTGCTTTCTGTTGCAAGACTGCTGAAGTGAAATCATCTTTAGCAAGTTATGGAGCATCCTATCTGAGCTTGTGTATCTGCATTCTTTCAATCTCCAGGTTTATTTACACCTTCACCAAATGCTACATGACTGGAGTAGCCTTTAGAGCCACACTCTCACATGATAGTGCAGTCCTGCAATTGCTGTTTGTGTGAAGGACTCTGCCTTGTTCCTCTAGCTGTGGCTATATGGTATTTCTTCTTTAAGTTACCCAGAGAAAATACACATAAAATCACACAAAGAGTTTTTTATGAGCATGTTCTTTAAGAAGTATTATCTACATGCATGTTCATCTTCTGCCTTTTCCCGTTCCTCAGTGTCTGCAGTTAGCTGTTGATTTACAATTCTGCATTTGGGGAAACAAATTGAAAGGTATAAGTTGTAGTCTCACCTATGTACAGATGAAAAATTATCTAGCTTTGAATCATGTGGTGTACATGTGCACAAACGTGCACACATGCAATCTGAATGTAATAGAAGATACATTGTAGAATTGTTAGCAATAACTTATTTTCTGTGTTTGGTATTTGTACTTGTTGGTGTTACTGGTGGTTCTTGTCATGAGTATCATGGGATTTTTTTACCCAGAACATACAGAACTGAAATTATATGTAGGCTGAAGGGCCTCTTCATCAATTACCAAGTTTGCTTATTTTCTGGTAACATTGCTTTAGGTAACAAGAGATACTGTTTGAATGGATAATGTTTGAAATGGATGCTGGGATAGGAATTAGCAGGGCTCATTTGGAGAGCTTTAAACTAGACTCGAAGGGGGATGGGGTTGTAGCTGAGCTTGCATCAGTGGGGCAGCACTCTAGAGTTGATGAAGGCTGGGAAGCCTCCCATACCTCTAGAGTGAAATAAGTGTGCTCAGCTGACTCTCTGAAATGCCTGTACACCAATGCACGCAGCAGGAGGAGTTAGAAACCAGTGTTCAGGCAGGAGATTATGACCTGGTGGCAATTACAGAGACATGGTGGGACAGCACATGTGACTGGAATGTTGTCATGGATGGCTATGTCCTTTTCAGGAAAGACAGGCCAGCCAGGCATGGTGGTGGAGTTGCTCTTTACGTGAGAGAGCAACTACAATGTATTGAGTATTGTCCAGGCACGGATGAGGAGCGAGTTGAGAGTCTATGGGTAAGAATTAAGGGGCAGGCTGACAGGGGTGATACTATTGTGGGTGTCTATTACAGGCCACCAGATCAGGGTGAGGAAGTTGATGAAGCCTTCTACAGGCAGCTGAGAGCAGCCTCACAGTCACAGGCCCTGGTAGTTGTGGGGGATTTTAACTTCCCTGATGTTTGCTGGAAGGACTACTCAGCCAGCCAGCCACAGTCCAGGAGGTTCCTCCAGTGTCTTGACGATAATTTTCTGATGCAAATGGTGGAGGAGCCAACTAGGAGAGGAGCACTGCTGGACTTCATCCTCACTAACAAGGAGGGTCTGGTTGAAGCAGTAAAAGCTGAGGGCTGCCTTGGTTGCAGTGACCATGAGATGGTAGAGTTCAGGATCTCATGTGGCAGGAACAGAATAGCAAGCAGAATTGCAACCCTGGATTTCAGTAGGGCTAACTTTGGCCTTTTCAGGCAATTGCTAAGGGAAATCCCATGGGCAAGGCTGCTTGAAGGTAAAGGGACCCAAGACAGTTGGTTAGTGTTCAGGGACTGCTTCTACCAAGCTCAAGATCAGAGCATCCCGACATGTACAAAGTCAAGGAAGGGACCCAGGAGACCTGCATGGTTAAACAGGGAACTTCTGGGTAAGTTCAAGTGGCAGAGGAGACTTTATACATCATGGAAGGAGGGGCTGGCCACTTGAGAAGAATATAAGGCTGTTGTCAGAGGATGTAGGGAGGCAACTAGGAAAGCTAAGGCCTCCTTAGAATTTAACCTGGCGAGAGGGGGTCAAGGACAATAGAAAAGAGCTTCTTCAAATACATGGCAGATAAAACTAACACCAGAGACAATGTAAGCCCACTGATGAACGAGGTGGGTGCCCTGGTGACAGAACATACAGAGAAGGCAGAGTTACTGAATGCCTTCTTCGTCTCTGTCTACTCTGCTGGAGGCTGTCCTGAGGAGCCCCATACTGCTGAGACCCCAGAGGAAGTCAGGACAATGGAGGAGTTTTCCTCGGTTGATGAGGACTGGGTTAGGGAGCAATTAAGCAATCTGGACATCCATAAATTCATGGGTCCAGATAGGTGCTGAGGGAGCTGGCTGAGGTCATTGCTAGACCACTCTCCATCATCTTTGCCAAGTCTTGGGAAATGGGAGAGGTGCCCGAGGACTGGAAGAAAGCAAATGTCACTCCAGTCTTCAAAAAGGGCAAGAAGGAGGACCCGGGTAACTATAGACCAGTCAGCCTCACCTCCATCCCTGGGAAACTGATGGAACAACTTATCCTTGGTGCCATCTCAAGGCATATCAAGGAGAAGAGGGTCATTAGGGGCAGTCAACATGGCTTCACCAAAGGGAAGTCGTGCTTGACCAACCTCATTGACTTTTATGAGGACTTAATGAGGTGGACAGATGATGGTAGAGCGGTGGATGTGGTCTACCTTGACTTGAGTAAGGCATTTGACACAGTCTCCCTTGCTGCTAAACTGAAGGAGTGTGGTCTGGACAATCGGCTAGTGAGGTGGACTGCGTACTGGCTGAAGGAAAGAAGCAAGAGAATCGTGGTCAGTGGGGCGGAGTTCTAGTTGGAGGCCTGTATCTAGTGGAGTGCCTCAAAGGTCAGTACTGGGACCAGTACTATTCAATATATTCATCAATGACTTGGATGAGGGAATAGAGTGTACTATGAACAAGTTTGCTGATGACACCAAGCTGAGAGGAGTGGCTGACACGCCAGAAGGCTGTGCTGCCATCCAGTGGGACCTGGACAGGCTGGAGAGTTGGGCAGAGAAAAATTTAATGAAATATAACAAGGGCAAATGTAGAGTATTGCATCTGGGCAGGAACAACCCCAGGTTCCATTATAAATTGGGGAATGACCTATCAGAGAGCAGCGTAGAGAAAAGGGACCTGGGGGTCCTGGTGGACAGCAGGATGATCATGAGCCAGCACTGTGCCCTTGTGGCCAGGAAGGCCAATGGCATCCAGGGGTGTATTAGAAGGGGGGTGGTTAGTAGGTCGAGAGAGGTTCTCTTTCCCCTCTACTCTGCCCTGGTGAGACCACATCTGGAATATTGTGTCCAGTTCTGGGCCCCTCAGTTCAAGAAGGACAGGGAACTACTGGAGAGAGTCCAGCGCAGGGCAACAAAGATGATGAAGGGAGTGGAGCATCTCCCTTATGAGGAAAGGTTGAGGGAGCTGGGGCTCTTTAGCTTGGAGAAGAAGAGACTGAGGGGTGACCTTATTAATATTTACAAATATATAAAGGATGAGTGTCACGAGAATGGAGCCAGGCTCTTCTTGGTGGCAACCAATGATAGGACAAGGGGTAATGGGTTCAAACTGGAACACAAGAGGTTCCACTTAAATTTGAGAAGAAACTTCTCAGTAAGGGTATCAGAACACTGGAACAGGCTGCCAAGGGGGATTGTGGAGTCTCCTTCTCTGGAGACATTCAAAACCTGCCTGGACACATTACTGTGTAGCCTCATCTAAGTGTTCCTCCTCCAGCAGGGGGATTGGACTAGATGATCTTTCGAGGTCCCTTCCAATCCCTAACATTCTGTGATTCTGTGATTGTGTGAAATGAGCTGGTCTGTAAGGAACTGGCATGTACTGTAAGCAGCCTTCTGAATCAAGCTGCTGTTTATGTTTAAGCTATGAACACTTGATTATCAAAAGCTGGGAAATATCATAGAATAGTTTGGGTTGGAAGGGACCTTCAAAGCTCATCTAGTCCAATCCCCCTCCAACGAGCAGGGGCATCTTCAACTAGATCAGGTTGCTCAGAGCTTTGCCCAGCCTGACCTTGAATGTCTCCAGGGATGTGGCCTCTACCGCCACCCTGGGCAACCTGTTCCAGTATTTTACCACCATCATTGTAAAAAATTTCTTCTTCATGTCGAGCCTGAATCTTCCCTCCTTTAGTTGAAAACAATTACCCTTTGTCCTGTTGCAACAGGCCCTGCTAAAAATTCTGTCCCCATTTTTATTATAGGCCCCTTTTAAGTACTGAAAGGCCACAAAAATGTCTCCCCAGAGCCTTTTCTTCTCCAGGCTGAAACAAACCAAACTCTCTCAGCCTGTCCTCATAGGACAGGTGTTCCATCCCTCTGATCATCTTGGTCACCCTCTCCAACAGGTCCATGTCTTTCCTTTACTGAGGGCTCCAGAGCTGGATGCTGTTCTCCAGGTGAGGTCTCACCAGATCAGAGTAGAGGGGCAGAATCACCTCCCTTGACCTGCTGGCCATGCTCCTTCTGGTGCAGCCCAAGATACGATTGGCCTTCTGGACTGCAAGTGCACATTACCGGCTCATGCCCAGTCTTTCATCCAGCAGTGCCCCCAAGTCCTTCTCCACAGGGCTGCTTTCAATCCCTTCATCCCCCAGCCTGTATTGGTACCAAAGGTTGCCCTGACCCAGGTGCAGGACCTTGCACTTGGCTTTGTTGAACCTCATGAGGTTCACATGGGCCCACTTCTCGAGCTTCTAGGTCCCTCTGGATGGCATCCCATCCCTAAGGCACATCAACTTCACCACTCAGCTTGGTGTCACCCACAAACTTGCTGAGGATACACTCAATCCCACTGTCCATGTCATGGATGAAGATATTAAACAGTACCAGTCCCAGTATGGACCCCTGAGGGACACCACTTGTTGCTGTTGTCCATCCAGACGTGCCATTGACCACTACTCTCTGGGTGCAACCATCCAGCCAGTTCCTTATCCACTGAACAGTCCACCCATCAAATCCATATCTTTCCAATTTAGAGAGAAGGATGTTGTGAGGGACCGTGTCAAAGGCTTTACAAAATTTCAGATGTCATCTGTAGCTCTCCCTTTGTCCACTGATGTAGTTAATCCATCATAGAAGGCCACTAGGTTGGTCAGGCAGGACTTGCCCTTGTTGAAGCCATGCTGGCTGTCTCGAATCACCTCCCTGTCCTCCATGTGCCTTAGAATAGCTTCTAGGAGGATCTGTTCCATGATCTTCCCAGGCACAGAGGTGAGGCTGACAGGTGAGTGGTTCCGGGGTCCTCCTTTCTACCCTTTTTAAAAATGGGTACCATGTTTCCCTTTTTCCAGTCATAGGGGACTTCACCTGACTGCCATGACTTCTCAAATATCATGGAGAGAGGCTTAGCAACTGCATCAGCCAATTCCCTCGGGACTCTGGGATGCACCTCCTCAGGTCCCATAGACTTATGTATGTTCAGGTTCCTTAAATGGTCACAAACCTGATCACTTACAGTGGGAGGGACTTTGTTCCCCCAGTCCCTGTCTTGTTCATAGTCCACTCGAGAAGTGTGGGAAAAGAGCTTGCCAGTGAAGACTGAGACAAAGAAGTTGTTGAGTACCTCAGCCTTCTCCTTGTCCATTGTTACCAGTTTACCAGTCTTGCTCATTGGGAGGTGGGGGGCACGCTTCCTCTGACCTTCCTTTTCTGGTTGACATACCTGTAGAAGCCCTTCTTGTTATTCTTTCCTTCCCTTGCCAAGTTCAGCTCCAGCCACACCTTGGCCTTCCTGACCCCATCTCTGCATAACCGACCAGTGTCCCTATACTCTTCCCAGGATACCTGTCCCTGCTTTCACTGCCTGTGCATCAAGGCTGCCTCTCCAACATTTCCCCCTCACCAGTAGGCTTGGGGTGTGTCACGGAATATTACACGGAGGCACCCCGAGGTTAATTTAAGGGACAACAGAGTCCAAAACAACTTTTATTAAACCAATGAGAAACAGGGTTTTAGCACTCCAAAGGTGACTTAAATAAAGGTTCGGATATCAGCTGAGGAAATAATTTAAAGGGGCAGCAACTAATACAACAGGCGGTCCACAGTGTGCATGCACGTGGCTGCACCAAAACAATGCCGGAGCCGTCCCTGGGTCCCGGAGAAGCACACACTTGCCTAAACACGGTGCAGGATTATTTTTAAAGAGATACACGCACTCGTAGTGAGTACGGGAAGTGTACACTCGCGATTCCGCGAGGGTAAATTTATAATACACTCACAATCTTGCGAGGGTTAATTTACTTACACGTGCGAGTGTGCACGGGATCCTACACGTGCTTATGTGGAAGCATGGGAGGAAAATACACTTGCGATTGTGAGAGGGGCTCTCGGCAGCCACTCGCGATTGTGCGAGGAAATAATTTATACACGTGCAAGTGTGCACAGAAGAAAAATACATGTGCAAATGTGCACGAAAAGTATAAATATACTCGCAATCCTGCGAGAAGTTTTACTTACACACGTGGCGGCAAGGCAAGCGGAGTCTCCATCCTGGGGAGCGGGGGGGCCCGTGGCTCCCGGCGGCAGTGGCTAAGCTCGTGCTCCGAGGGACCCGCACAATGGGCGGAGTCGCCGACGAGAATCCCGTTTTTATACTGGCTGATCAGATCTGACTTGTAGGCATTCTAGAAGCTTCTCTGCACCCCCACACTGGAGTGGGTGCCCCTGAAGCCTCCAAAACATCCCCCACACTGGCTCCTTGACACTCCCTCCTCATAATGGCCCTAGCCAGGGTGCTCTGGGGCCAAACAAAAGAAGCTGTTAGCCTCAAGTAGCAGAGAAAGAGGGAATGTGCCCACTCCTTCCAAACTGAAGGGGGGGAGGGGGAGAGAGGGGGGTTGCATTCTGCCACAGGGTGGGCAAGTTCTTAGGAGGGGACATAGCCAAGATAGCTGGCCCAAACTGATCAAAGGGATATTCCATACCATATGACATCTGCTCAGCAATAAAATATAAGGAAAAGAGTGGGGGAGTGGCATTCATTACTAAGGCATTTGTCTTCTGGAACAACCACTACACCTACTGAAGCCCTACTTCCCAGGAAGTGGCCGGACATCACCTGCTGATGGAAAGTAGAGAATAAAATATTTTGTTTTCCTTTGCTTCCGCATGCAGACTTTGCTTTTGCTTTATTAAACCTTTTTATCTTGACCCATGAGCTGTTTTCCATCTTATTTTCTCCCTGTCCTGCTGAGGAGGGGAGTGATAGAGTGGCTTAGTGGGCACCTGGTGGCCAGCCAAGGTCAACCCGCCACAGTCCTTCTTTGGCACCCAATGTGGTGCACGAGACAACAGCAGTTTTGCATTAAGCATGCTAGAGCTATAGTAGTTATTAAGTGGCAAGCTTCCGTGCAGGTCACAGAGTTTGTTGGCTGTGCTGCTTAACTCTTTATTTTGCTGAGATTGGGAACATGTTAATACAAGCAATGCCTGTGCCCTTTGCCCTGGCATTGATGGCCTTACTGTGCTAGGGGAGCTATCTTTTGGAGAGGATGAGGGAATGCATCTCCCTCTTCCTACCCGGGATTGATGTACGTGGTTTTATTATGCAGGCTTCCAAGGTCCTTGTTCACCCTTCCATGAGCTGTTTAATGCTACTAATGAACACAGTTGGTATTATATATTGTTGGGTTTGTGGAATCTAGTGTTGTCCTGTTGTAAGAAGAGAAAACTGGGTGGCAGGGTGTGTGGAAGGATTTGGGCAGGTTCCTAGGGCAGTTAGCACATCCCATAGCCTGGGACTTTACACCTGAACAGGCAAGTAACACTGGGAAACTGACACACCACGTGATAGAAGAGTACCTTGCCTATCCCAATGAAAACCAGCAGCTTCTAGCACTGTACTGAGACCTGTGCCTACCGAGGCACAGTTCAGTACTATAGGAAGACTGTGGTTAAGGCAAGCACCCAAACCACCTCTGAGAATGTCATGACTGAGACCAGGATACAAACTACATCTAAAAATAAAATCGTGGAGACAGGGATCCAAACTGCATCTGAGAACAGCATGGTCGAGTTAGGGACCCAAACAACCACAACTACAGTAATTGCCCCAGTAGTGAAAAAGAAACAGTGGACAAGGAGATCAGTGGGTCCATATCATCCATTAGTAAGGGAGGGGGAGGGGGAGGAGGAGGAGGAGGAAGGGTTTGATCAGGAAGCCAGTCCTTCAGCAAAGAAATTGGAGGAAGGAGTGAGAGAAATCAGACAAGAGGCAGAAACCACCTGGTCCCTGACCTCGTCAGAACTGGTGTGCAGATTTCCACATCAAGTCATTGAAGCCACTGAAGGTGTGAGTCAAGTCAGTTTGCAGAAGTGAAAACCATTCAACTAACCTGAGAAATTTCTGAACGAGAAAAATTGCTTGTACTCTATACTGACTTCTAGATGGTGGCTAATGCCCTATGGGAGTGGCTACAGCAGTGGAAGCAGACCAATTGGCAGTGCGGAGGTAAACCTATCCGAGATGCTGCATTGTGGCAGGCTTCTCCTTCCGCCTCGTTTCTCCTCTCAAAATGTCCCCAACCACCCAGATAGTACTTAACAGTCTGTTTTCTTACCTTGGTCCATGCACAGACTTATCTGTTCGCTTGTATTGTGCCTACCACTTTTTCCTTTATCCTTTCCCCTATGGTTTGCAGGGATCCACTTTCTTCAATACAGCCTTGGGGTTTCTGTCAGTCCCTTCTGGAGTCCCCACCAATGATACACAGGACCACTGAAATCAACAGGGTGCACCTTCCCGTCCTTCAGCAATAGGGACCCCTGAGATGACAACATCGAATCCCGGACGAGCTCCCAAATTTGTAGGAAACTATCATTTTGTCAGTATAATAGGTTCAGGCAGGATCTTTCAGCAAAGCATATTTTATTAATGATTTTGTAAGACCAGGTGTTTTACCTAATCGTAGGCACACGGAATAGGGCAAAAAGCCCCTGCTTATATCCCCCCCCAAATCCCAGCCACAAATTCCCTCCCCTGTTCCCCATTGGTTGGGTACTGCAAGGTTTACAGACTACCAGACGCCTGCTTCAGTTTGCATATTTCATTCATCTAATTCTAACAACCCTCTTCCCCTTATCGATTTATTTAAAATATGGATTCATGGCTCTTTGGCTACCCTTTCCCCTAGATTAACTTTTTAAAATATAGGAATCAGTATGCATTCCGGGATTAGTTCAAAGAGACTTTGTTTTACATCAAGGATTCATAGTCTGATGTCTCTCAGTCCTTCCCCCCTGCTGAGGTCAGGTGCCAGATCAGTTGTAAAAACAACATTCCTCCTTCAGTGTCTCCTTACAGTTAGAAAAGAGTATACACAATACTCAAGGTCCGTAAACAAAAAAAACCAACACCTCTTATTTTACATCTTGGCCCAATTAGCAGATGATTCAGTGGCAGAAAGATTTACGTTACTTAAGCCTAATTGGTGAACAGTTTAACAGCAAAATTGTTTACATAAAACAGTTTTGTGGCACATGTGGGGCTGTAAGCCTTATGTTATACTACTCATAGAGGGAGAGGCAAAGAAATGAGGATATAGGAAAGGAAAAGAGAATGAAAGAGGAAGGAAGGAAGGAAGGAAGGAAGGAAGGAAGGAAGGAAGGAAGGAAGGAAGGAAGGAAGGAAGGAAGGAGAAGGAAAAGTGAGGGATGCCACCCTTATGGCTCCGCAGTGTGGATGATGGGACTTGTACTCTGGGTCCAGTGATGTGTGGCCTCTGGTGTCCTGCAACATGGAATCTGGGGTCTGTAGTTTGGAAGTGCAGCATTCTTAGGTGTCCAGTTCGGTTCCTGCAACGAGACTGGTGGGTGGAGTGGTCCTCAGAATGGTGGACTCCCTTCCAGTGCTGGTCTAGGTGAGCCTTTTTCTAGCCCTCTGGGTTGCCTGCTTGCATAATTTTCGGTCTTTTGTGCAGGTTTTATTATGAAAAATAAAAAAGTCTCCGGCCATCTTGAAGGGTCTCAGCTTTTCCCTTTGTGCCATGCTGGACCTATCAGAAGATGGAGCTACATTCCCTCTGGCACATGACCCACCTTCTGCTATCATCAGCCAACTGGCCTTTGTCTGTGGCTCCTTAGCTTGTAGTTGGTATGTAAATCGCAATTCACCTTATCCTGAATGTCCCATTCCCTGCTATTAGGCTTATGGGACAGAAGAATAGAATCATAGAATCATTTCAGTTAAAAAAAAACCACAACAGTGAAACCAGAAAAGGGTAGCAAGTCCATTCCTAATTCCTAGAATGTTACTGTGGGGGACTTGTCGCGGTTGAGACGGACAAACAACATAGACCAAGTTCTTCCAGGATGAAAGCAGTAGATGCCATTTATTGCCACAAGTGCATTTTTATACAGTTTTACAAATTCATCTGTCTCTTCACTATTGGTTACAAGTTACAGCAGTAACATCTCATTGGCTATTTTTGCTATCATCAATGTTACTCTTCTACTCCCTTCTCTCTCACAGGTACATCCTTAACATCTCCGGATACTCCTTTACTCCCATCTTTCTCACAGGTAGGCCTTAATATCTTCAAGGCTAATTTCTGTTCCCATGCCCTCCGTCACGGAATCCAAGAACCCACCGTAGTCCCCCACAATTCCCCCTTTTTGTATTTCTGCTAAAAAAAATGCCTTATTTTCTGCTGCACGGTTCTTTGCAGCAGAGAAATCATGCATGGCAACATTAGTAACACAACCACAACAATCATCAAAACAATCAGTCCCGTTTTCACTACTGATAGCAACCACCCTGAAAGCCCCCAATCACTAAACAATTTATTTAACCAATCCCATCAAAATCTTCACACCCATATCCTTGAGCTAATAACAAAAAGTCTATTGCAGCTCTATTCTGCAGTGTAGCATGTCTTACAGAATCTACATCTAACAAAAGCCCACTTAAAGCCTTAGAAGTTCTGTTAGTTTGCTTAGCTAAATAGCATCCTAATTTTTCTAAAGTATTTAAAGCTTTAGCTGTGCCAACACCAGGCACAAGAGATCCTAAAACTCTTAACCCTGATCCCCAAAAATCTACATTATCATCACATTTTGACTCATATACAGGCAAAAAGCGTTTTTCTCATCTTACTCTTCTGTGATCTATTATCATAAACACATTGGGCATTAAGAGAGTTAATCGTCCCAAAATACACAGTCCTCCAAAAGCATTAGGAAGAATTCCTGTCCAGGCTCTATCTCCACAGATCAAGAATACACCATACAGGAGGTTTTGGGGTCGCTGTCCCACATTATCAATGACACCCCTTGGATTCTTCTGCGAGGCAGTTCACCATCGAGTTTCATTGCTATAGTCACCAAGAGTAGCATTAACATTTTGCAGTTTTATCCATTCACGTTCTTGTATATTGTTCTGACGCTTTTCACAAACCACCTGGATACATGGGCATAGATACCAGCAATTCCAGTTCCTGTGGTTCAATTAATCCAAAGTGCCATGTTGGTATTGTTACAGTTAATTGCAATACCTTTGCACCGACCACTCTTTTGAAACAGTCGTGTGATGCTGCTGCATTCATCAAGGGGGATGCCAATCAAGCATGTGTGGAACGGGTTTTCTGGAGACACCATAGCTATGCATTTGGAGTCCTGGTCAGTCATGTTGGCTAAAGTAATTCACATGTTAGTCTTTGTCTGTGCAGGCATCCAAAATGCAGCAGCTGCAGAAATCACTGTCAGGAAGATAACACAGGTTTCACATTTTGTGCACATTGCGGCCCTTGATCTTGTAAAGACACAAGCATAGGCTCTCCCCCAGGTTATCAATTGATGTGGCCTTTTCCATTGACCATTAACTAGTGATTTGACCATAACTAGTGTAGGTTCTTTCTGATTTAGCATGTTTTTGGGTCATACTTGCAAAGTGTTTCATCACAGGGCAAATTTGAGCTGCACCACTTAGATATGATTCATCACATACAGTGCATTTGACAATTGGTTTTGTGGTGTTTTCCCTCATTCTCCCCCCTTTTTGTTTAAAAAAACAAAACCAAAAACAAAACAATGGCTGTTAATACTAGTGGAAATACAGCATTTGAAATTTCCTTGGAGATTCGTTACTTGAAGCAAGCAGATCTGCACCATCCAAGCAGCTTCTTGTAGGACATGCAACTAAACAGAATTCTCAGAAAACATTATTTGAGATTACAATTTACTTAAGAAATCTTGACCCAAGTGAGGTATAGGGCTTTCTGGCAAATACAAGAATTCATATAGTAAAACTCGGTTCCAAATTTGTTCTCAAAAAACAGCCTTCCTTTCATGCTCTCCCATGACCTCAAAGACTAGCACGGTGAATTTACTAAGAAGTCTCTTACAACGTGTTACCACAGAATAAGTCTATAAAAAAAAATTCTTTTGTTTAATTTCCCAGCTTCATTAGAATTATGGATCCACTGACAATGCCTTTAAATTTCACCCTCAGACTCCTTCATGCAGTATTACAGTTCTCTAGCAGTAACATTGCTGGGGGGGGCGGGGCGGAGGGGATTAAAACCTCCCTCTCGCCCCTATCTGAGATGGCAAGACCTCCAGCCCAGCATGAAAACAAATAATTTCAAACTCCACATCAAACCAACCCGGCTCCACTCCACACCCAAATTAGTACCAGTCTGACCCAGAGAAGCACTGAGCACTCTGACCCCCCAAAGCTGACCAGTGTGAAAAGACTGACTTCCGCAAGGAGGTAAAATGATGAGCTCTTTCCTCAGATATGCTGGAACCTAAGAAACAAGACTGAAGCAAAAAGAAACAGCACCAACAACCCCTGAATCAAAGCTGAGAAGCAAAGCAGGGCCACAACAAGGATGAATGACAACACTCCAGGAAAAAAAAACTGAGCGTGGGGAATAAAGCCTCCCTTTCTCCACTTAGCAGCAGGCAACCAGGTTTTTCCAATTTTTTTTTCTTTTCTTTCTCTTCTTGCTGTAGTTCAGATGTAGCCAAGGCCGCGCAGGTGGCGTAATCGCTGGTACAAAGTGGAAGGCTCTGCCAAACTCCTCAGTTACAATGAGTTGAGTTGATCTTGTAGCTTGACACAGCCCTGAAATTTATATTCAAACTGTACAAAACAGGCCTGGCATATTTTGCTTTTTTGTTTGCCCATTTCATTCCAACCATAATACACTTTATATGCAATTCCAAGTAGCTCAGCAATAGTTACATTCCTTAGCTCCATTTACCTTTTGCAATTCACAGATGTCACAAACCAGCATGTTAAACATCAATCCATTATTCAATTTTCCTAGATCCAAATCAGTTCATATTTTAGCAGCTTTTAAATACAACCTCATACAATACCAAGTTCACATCTGTCACAGCATTTAGGGTTTGTTTTGTTTCTGTTTTTGGGTTTTTTTTTGTTTGGTTATTTTGTTATGTCTTGTTTATGTGTGTGTGTGTGTTTTGTTTGTTTGTTTGTTTTCAATGTGAATCAGAGTTTAACAATTTAAATTAGTTTTGGTCTCAAAATTAGCAAATTAACTCACAGTACCATACTTCACCCAATTTTTTCCAAAGTTCTGCAGAACAACATTAGTTGCAATACAGCACTAAAACCCAGAATTCCACATTTAAGCCACATTTGAGTACAGCACCGTTCAAGTCTGCATTATCTGATGACTCGGATGAGGGTGAAGGTCTGCAGCATTTTCTTGAAAAGTTAAAAGGAAAAGGAGTATGTGTACGTGTTGCCCTGAGAGCAGATAAAAACTATGAAAGACTCAAGCAAAATTAGACCTAGGTAATGTAACAGCTATAGATCATTTAGGACAGAACGATGGGGATTTGTTGAAAGGGGCGGGTATCCCCCAACTCTTGGAAGAGACACTAATTGGCACACCACAATTACAGGCGCTATTAGTTTCTGAAATCCTGAGGCAGTCAACGGACCTTGCATATCAAGCTATGATAAAGGTGCCTGAAACAGACAAAGCAGCCAAATCATTTACAACTATTAATCAGGGTCCCAATGATAATTACATGCCATTTATTGACCATCTTCAAGAGGCCATCAATAAGCAGATTGAAAACTTAGAAGCTAAGGAAGCACTAATTATGAAATTAGCAGTAGAGAATTCTAATGTTTACTATCAAGGTGTTATTTGTGAGTTTTACAGTACATACTATGTGCTTCTGTGTATTGCCTCTCTGAAAATCAAGCAGCTTGTCAGGAATGTGAGTTAATTGTTTTACTGGTTGTTGTTAGAATTGTTTCTTTGTGGTATAAGTACACCGTAATACCTTCTCCCCACTTCTCCCACTCGCGCTGCAAGCAGCCCTGTGCTTCCCACCCTCCCTCCCTCTTCTCAAGGTTTTTACGTACAACATGGGGTCAGGAATGATTGTTTTCAGTTGTGTTCCTAAGAAATTGGTATTGGGAGGTGTTTTAAAACATAGGAAAGCACTTGGAAATATGAGGAAGGAAGATCTTGTGAAATACTATGATCAATGGTGGCTGCTGTGTAAGTTAGATGAATGGGAAAAGTGGCCAGAGGATAGAACCTTGAAGTATCATACTTTGTTGCAATTAATATTGTTTTTAAGGTGAGAAGAGCAGGACAAAATAAATCTCTACTAAGATATCATTAGATCATTTCAGACAGTTTTACAGGTGGAACGGTTTGAACTTCAACAAGCTGAGAGAGAATTAACTAATAACACACAGGTCACAGTAAACTTGCTGAAGTCTGCAAGATGCTTTCCTTATTAGCCTGTTTTCTTTGTGGGTATCTGTTTAAGCTTGTTGCAGTTTTAGTAGGTCTTTGTTGTGTGGTACGGTGAGTTCACAGACTGTTAAATAATGAGAATCCATGGACTCAAAATGTGCATTTTGTGATAATACAGAAGATCATAAGTCATTTAGTTCTTTACTGTGTGAATGTGATGGTAAAATTTTGTGTGTAGTAGCTGTTATTTTTTCTTTCTAGCATGCTAGCTTTATTCCAGAATCCAGACTTGCGCAACTCTGTGATAGGCTGTGTCTCACCTCGATGTACTAAATTTGGCTCCTCTGTATGCACACCAAATAAGGAATTCTGGTTTTGGGATAGAAGTCGTAGCGCACCAGATGAGACACTAATAAAAGCCTTGCCCAGTCCAGCTTGCTGTGGCAGCGGGGGGGCGGGTGCCAATTGGGCTCCAGCACGCACTGACCTGTTTTGTCAGGGAGACCCAGCGGTACCTCCACCTGGCTGGGCAGTAAGCGATTCAAAGGTGCAATGCAAAAATCGAGATATTGTCTTGAATAAGTGTAACTGTAATCCATCTGCATATTTGAACTTGGTATTTGGTTTTCATATCTGAGCTCAGTATTTTAGTTTGCATATATACATATTTGGTACCAAAAGAATTTTGTTTGGGGAGATAATTACAAAATGGGAACCAGTTCCACTGCTAAAATACCATCTTGGTCCCTCTTAGAATGCATTCTTACACATTAGAGTAACTTTTGGGGAAATATTCTGATAAAAGAAAGCTTGAAACGTTACTGTACTCGAATGTGGCTTAAATGTGACATTCTGGGTTTTAGTGATGTGTTGGAATTAATGTTGTTTTGCAGAACTTTGGAAAAAAATGGATGAAGTGTGATACTGTAAGTTAATTTGCTAATTTTGAAGCCAGAAAAGAATTTAAATTGTTAAACTCTGATTTGCAGTGAAAAATAAAAAGTGGCACTGCCTTGCTTCTCGGCTTTGAATCGGGGGTTGTTGGTGCTGTTTCTTTTTGCTTCAGTCTTGTTTCTTAGGTTCTGGCACATCTGGGGAGAGAGCTCATCATTTTACCTCCTTGCTGAAGTCGGTCTTTTCACACTGGTCAGCTTTGGGGGGTCAGAGTGCTCAGTGCTTCTCTGGGTCAGACTGGTACTAATTTGGGTGTGGAGTGGAGCCGGGTTGGTCTGAAGTGGAGTTTGAAATTATTTGTTTTCATGCTGGGCTGGAGATCTTGCCATCTCAGATGGGGGTGAGAGGCAGGTTTTATTCCCCTCCGCCCCCCCCGCCCCCCAGCAATGTTGCTGCTAGAGAACTGTAATACTGCATGAAGGAATCTGAGGGTGAAATTTAAAGGCATTGCCCATGGATCCATAGTTCTAATGAAGCTGGGAAATTAAACCAAATTTTTTTTTATAAACTTATTCTGTGCTAACTAGTTGTAAGAGACTTCTTAGTAAATTCACCATGCTAGTCTTTGAGGTCATGGGACAGAATGAAAGGAAGGCTGTTTTTTGAGAACAATGGAATGCCAAATTTGGACCAAAGTTTTAATACATGAATTCTTGTAGTTGCCAGAAAGCCCTATACATCTCTTGGGTAAGATATGTTAAGTAAATTGTAAGCTCCAAAAACGTTTTCTGAGAATTCTGTTTAGTTGCATGTCCTACAAGAAGCTGCTTGAAAGGTGCATATCTGCTTGCTGCAAGTGAGAAATCTCCAAGGAAATTTCAAATGCTGTATTTCCTCTAGTATTAACAGGCAATGTTTCGATAAAGCAAACACTACACTGATAGAACTGAAACAGGACTTCGATTCAGTAAGGGAAAACAATACACAATAAATATGACAGCCAAAATGGACTTAGAAACCTTGATGAAATTTATGACAACCTTACAGGCTGACTGCATTCAATTGGACTTGCAGATTTGACTTTTTATAGCTAGAACATGGAAACAACCTATGGCTATTGTGGGACAGTATGATGAGAATGCTAACAGACTGATATACCGATTCTTACTCTGATCAAGAAATGCAGGGAATGAATTTAAGTCTTAATAGGCCATGATCCTTTTGTCATATCTGTACCATTTGTGAAATTTAATTTTGATTTTTTTTATTTGCAATCTATGTCTTTGTAAATTGCACTAGCTGATTTTCTTAACAGCACAGCTTTTATCATGCCTAAATGTAAACTGCTGCAGAACCTGCAAGTCCTTAACATCAGGTCACAGACCATACCTGTATCTGGTCTGATCCTATATGCTTGCAAAGTTTTTGTTGATGGTTCTGGGAAGTCTCATAAAGCTGTAGTGGTCTGGCGTGAAGATAACAATTGGCATCATTCTGTATAAATTACTGAAGGTTCAACCCAATTAGCAGAACTTGGCGCAGCTTTAAATTTCTTAGAGCTTTTTAAGGAGGAACCTCTAAATTTGATTTGTGATTCTGAATACGTACTCAAGGTCCAACACACGTATCTGACTCTGAAGTGGTTTGTGTTCAGTTTTTTTTTTTCAAAGACAAAAAGGGGGGAGAAGCAGGGAAACCACCACAAAACCAATTGTCAAAAGCACTGTATGTGATGAATCACACAGGATTATAGCCCATAAGTTGGCAGGGCTGATCAGGAGGGCTTTAAACTAGGTTTGAAGGGGGAAGGGATTGAAACTGGGGTCTCCAAAGATCAGATGAAAGATGGAAAGCCCGAATTAAGAGTGAAACCAGCAGCCCACTTGAAGTGCATGTACACTAATGCACGCAGTATGGGCAACAAACAAGAGGAGCTGGAAGCCATCGTGCAGCAGGAAAGCTATGACATGATTGCCATCACAGAAGCATGGTGAGATGACTCTCATGACTGGAGTGCTGCTATGTGTGGCTACAAGCTCTTCAGAAAAGATGATAGGCAGGGTAGGAGAGGTGGAGGGGTGGCTTTGTATGTTAGAGAATCACTTGACTCTGTTAAACTTGAGGTCAGCAGTGACAAGGTTGAGTGCCTGTGGACCAGAATCAGAGGGAAGTCCAACAAGGCTGACATCCTCGTGGGTGTCTGTTATAGACCACCCAACCAGGATGATGAAGGAGATTAATTATTCTACAAGCAGCTGGCAGATGTCTCAAAATCGACGGCCCTTGTTCTTGTGGGTGACTTTAACCTGCCGGATATCTGCTGGGAGCTCAATACTGCGCAGAAGAGGCAGTCTAGGAAGTTCCTAGAGTGTATAGAGGACAATTTCCTTCATCAGCTGGTAAATGAGCCTACCAGGGGCAAGACCCCGCTAGACCTACTGTTTACAAACAGAGAAGGGCTGGTGGGAGATATAGTGGTTGGAGGCCGCCTGGGGCATAGTGACCATGAAATAATAGAATTTTCAATACTCAGAGATGCAGGGAGAACCATTAACAAAACCTCTACGCTGGACTTCCGGAGGGCAGATTTTTGTCTATTCAGAAGTCTAGTTCAGAGCATACCCTGGGAAACAATGCTTAAAAACAAGGGGGCCCAGGAGGGTTGGACATGCTTCAGGCAGGAGGTTTTGAGGGCACAGGAACAGGCTATACCAGTGTGCTGAAAGGCTAGCCGTCGGGGAAGACAACCGGCTTGGTTAAACAGGGAGATTCTGAATGAAATCAGAAATAAAAAGAGACTTACCGACTGTGGAAAAAAGGGCTGCCTACTTATGAAGAATTTATGGAAATAGCTAGATCATGCAGAAAAAAATCAGGGAAACGAAAGTGCAATTTGAAGTTAATTTGGCCAATTCTGTCAGGGATAATAAAAAGTCCTTCTTCAAATATGTTAACAACAAAAGGAGGGGCAAGGAAAACCTCCATTCTCTGTTGGACTTTGAGGGAAATATAGTTAACAAAGATGAGGAGAAAGCTGAGGTACTTAATACCTACTTTGCCTCAGTTTTTACCAGTAAGACAGGTGGCCCTCAGGACAACTCATCTCTGGAGGTGGTTGACAAAGATAGGAACCCAAATAGGCCCCTTGTATTCCAGGAGGAAATAGTTGGTGATTTACTGAGCCATCTGGATCCTCACAAGTCTATGGGACCAGATGGGATCCATCCTAGGGTGATGAGGGAGCTAGCAGAAGAACTTGCCAAGCCTCTCTCCATCATCTTCCAACAGTCCTGGCTCACTGGGGAGGGCCCATATGATTGGAAATTGGCCAATGTTACCCCAGTCCACAAAAAGGGCTGCAAAGCTGACCCTGGCAACTACAGGCCTGTCAGCCTGACCTCGGTGCCTGGCAGGGTTATGGAGCAGATCATCCTGAATGGAATCACACAGCACCTTCAGGATGGACAAGGGATCAGACCCAGCCAGCATGGGTTTAGGAGAGGCAGGTCCTGTCTGACCAACCTGATCTCCTTTTATGATCAGGTAACTCACCTGGTGGATGAGGGGAAAGCTGTGGATGTGGTCTATCTGGACTTCAGCAAGGCCTTTGACACTGTCTCCCATAATATACTCCTGCAAAAGCTGGTAGCCCATGGATTGGACAAGTGTACTCTACGCTGGGTTAAGAACTGGCTGGAGGGCCGGGCCCAGAGGGTGCTGGTGAATGGGGCTGCATCTAGCTGGCGGCCAGTCACTAGTGGTGTTCCCCAGGGGTCAGTGTTGGGTCCAGTCCTGTTTAACATCTTTATTGACGATTTAGATGAGGGGATTAAGACCATCATCAGCAAATTTGCTGATGACACCAAGTTGGGAGGGAGTGTCGACCTGCTGGAAGGCAGGAGGGCTCTGCAGAGGGATCTGGACAGACTGGAAAAATGGGCTGATTCCAATGGGATGAAGTTCAATAAGGCCAAGTGCCGGGTGCTGCACTTTGGTCACAACAACCCCCTGCAGCGCTACAGGCTGGGCGCAGAGTGGCTGGAGAGCAGTCAGACAGAAAGGGACCTGGGGGTACTAATTGACAGGAAGCTCAACATGAGCCATCAGTGTGCCCAGGTGGCCAAAAATGCCAATGGTATCCTGTCCTGTATCAAAAATAGCGTGGTCAGCAGGACAAGGGAAGTGATCCTTCCCCTGTACTCTGCATCGGTGAGGCCTCACCTGGAGTATTGTGTTCAGTTCTGGGCCCCTCAGTTCAGGAAAGACATTGAAGTGCTGGAGCGGGTCCAGAGAAGAGCAACAAGACTGGTGAAGGGACTTGAGCATAAGACCTATGGGGAGAGGCTGAGGGAGCTGGGGTTGTTTAGTCTGGAGAAGAGGAGGCTTAGAGGTGACCTCATCACTCTCTATAACTACCTGAAGGGAAGTTCTAGCCAGGTGGGGATTGGTCTCTTCTCCCAGGCAGTTAGCAATAGGACAAGGGGGCATGGGCTTAAACTCTGCCAGGGGAAATTTAGGCTGGATATTAGAAAGAAATTCTTTACAGAGAGAGTGGTCAGGCATTGGAATGGCCTGCCCAGGGAGGTGGTGGACTCGCCGTCCCTGGAGGTTTTTAAACTGAGATTGGACATGGCACTTAGTGCCATGATCTAATAAACAGACTAGAGTTGGACCAAGGGTTGGACTCGATGATCTCTGAGGTCTTTTCCAACCCAGTCGATTCTGTGATTCTGTGATTCTGTGATATCTAAGTGGTGCAGCCCAAATTTGCCCTGTGATGAAACACTTAGCAAGTATGACCCAAAAACATGCTAAATCAGAAAGAACCTACATTAGTTATGGTCAAATCACTAGTTAATGGTCAATGGAAAAGGCCACATCAATTGATAACCTGGGGGAGAGCCTATGCTTGTGTCTTTACAGATCAAGGGCCGCAATGGTTGCTAGCACAAAATGTGAAACCTGTGTTATCTTCCTGACAGCGATTATGGCAGCTGCTGCATTTTGGATGCCTGCACAGACAAAGACTAACATCTGGATTACTTTGGCCAACATGACTGACCAGAAGTCTATATGCCTAGCTATGGCATCTCCGGAAAACCCATTCCACACATGCTTGATTGGCATCCCCCTTGATGAATGCAGCAGCATCACACGACTGTTTCAAAATAGTGGTTGGTGCAAAAGCATTGCAACAAACTGTAACAATACCAACATGGCACTTTGGATTCATTGCCTCCCGGAAGCAGATATTGAACCACAGGAACTGGAATTGCTGTTATCTATGCCCATGTATGCTTGTATCCAGGTGGTTTGTTGAAAGTGTCAATTTACAAGAATATGAATGGATAAAACTGCAAAATGTTAATGCTACCCTTGGTGACTATAGCAATGAAACTCAATGGTGAACTGCCTCGCAGAAGAATCCAAGGGGTGTCATTGATAATGTGGGACAGTGACCCCAAAACCTCCTGTATGGTGTATTTTTGATCTGTGGAGATAGAGCCTGGCCAGGATTTCTTTCTAATGCTGTTCGAGGACTGTGTATGTTGGGACGATTAACTCTCTTAATACCCAATGTATTTATGATAATAGATCACAGAAGAGTAAGATGAGAAAAACGCTTTTTGCCTGTATATGAGTCAAAATGTGATGATAATGTAGATTTTTGGGGATTAGGGTTAAGAGTTTTAGGATCTCTTGTACCTGGTGTTGGCACAGCTAAAGCTTTAAATACTTTAGAAAAATTAGGATGCTATTTAGCTAAGCAAACTAACAGAACTTCTAAGGCTTTAAGTGGGCTTTTGTTAGATGTAGATTCTGTAAGACATGCTACACTGCAGAATAGAGCTGCAATAGACTTTTTGTTATTAGCTCAAGAATATGGGTGTGAAGATTTTGATGGGATTGGTTAAATAAATTGTTTAGTGATTGGGGGCTTTCAGGGTGGTTGTTATCAGTAGTGAAAACGTGACTGATTGTTTTGATGATTGTTGTGGTTGTGTTACTAATGTTGCCATGCATGATTTCTCTGCTGCAAAGAACCGTGCAGCAGAAAAATAAGGCATTTTTTTTAGCAGAAATACAAAAAGGGGGAACTGTGGGGGACTATGGTGGGTCCGTGGATTCCCTGACGGAGGGCATGGGAACAGAAATTAGTCTTGAAGTTATTAAGGCCTACCCATGAGAAAGATGGGAGTAAAGGAGTATCCGGAGATGTTAAGGATGTACCTGTGAGAGAGAAGGGAGTAGAAGTGTAACATTGATGATAGCAAAAATAGCCAATGAGATGTTACTGCTGTACCTTGTAACCAATAGTGAAGAGACACATGAATTTGTAAAACTGTATAAAAATGCACTTGTGGCAATAAATGGCATCTACTGCTTTCATCCTGGAAGAACTTTGTCTATTTCGTTTGTCCGTCTCAACCACGACATGTTGCTGTGTTTGCTTCTTCAATTTCCTCTTCCTTTTTTTTTTTTTTAATTACCCTTAGCAGCCTGCATTTACGGAACACCTCAAATTCCAAACAAATCACAGCAAATAAGCCTGGAAATGTCACCAAGCTTTATCCTGCAGCACTTAGTTCCCTGATTGCCCCCATCATACTTCACTGCTCATACAGACAATCAAAAAAAGGGGAAGGAGGAGTGCTGCAGATTTTACCTGGTGCAGACCAACCACAGATGAGGAGCAGCGATTCGTGTTTGTGCTTTGATATTTATGGTTGTGGTCATATGCAGTAAGTTTACACCCATCAAAGGGAGGTTCATAAGCTGACCTATCAGACTAACTGAAGTGAAAGGAAGTGTCTGTCTGAATGACTTTAAATCTGCAAAGGACTTCCACAGGACTGCCTGTGCTTTTGTAACTACAGGTACACAGGACAAAGGATCCTGGGCCCATCTGAACATCTAGAAAAGACAGTTTGCCATTTTGACCCTAGTTATGCTATACTCATTGGCAGGTTCTCTTACATTTTCTGTTCATAGGAAAATGGGTTAATTACACTAAAAAAATAAAAACTTTACATATTATAATATTCAGTGTACAAGACTTAATTCTTGCACAAGGAATATATCTGTTGTCATTATGAATAACTTAATACATGTCATGTTGCCCTATCTGGGAAATCAGTCCATCTTTTCTTGAAGAAGAACAATAGTAAAAACCTGTACACTGTGACTTTCAGGGCTCCTCAAGCTGTGCAATGTTGCTTCTTCATAACAGAGGCTCATCACTTCCTTATTGTCTGAAATCCTGTTGTGCTGCAGTTCTCAGGTGCGGCGATTAGGAATGACGCATACCAGGACGCAGACAGAAGTTCACGCAGAGGCAGAGAACTTGTTCAGGAAGGAGCGCAGAGCCTGGCCAAGCAGAGAGCTGACCTAGGCCTAGGCTGCCTTCTTTATTCACCATTGACAATTTATAGTATTTACAGGAATGAGCATGGACTAAGATGTTTACAAAAAGGTGCTTTTCCAATAATTGTTATTAAGAACACACTAAACTCATGTGATGTTGTCTCACTTGTTTTTCCACTCATTCACAGACCAGGCCCAAGGACATTCACACATCCCATGCACTTGGGGCGGTTATCCGGCCCAAGATACCATTCTCACGAGTCTGGGATATAACTTTTTACAGTTATGAGAAACGTACTTCAAAGTAATCTGTCCAAGGCCCTTTATATATTATTATGTTAGTATTATGTCTTCGACTGTCCAGATGGTCATGTTAGTATTGATCTTCCTTTATCATCCAGGTGGCTGTAACCGCACATCTTGCTTTCCCACATTTTACTTTCCGACACTCGGGCACACTACTGCAATAATGGATAAAGTGAACAGACACATTAAGTGATCCATTTAGGATACAGAATGATAGAATCAAAGAATGACAGAATCATTTCGGTTGGAAGAGACCTTCAGGATCATCGAGTGCAACCATAATCTAACCTAAGTCTAGAACTAAACCATGTCCCTAAGAACATTAACTAAATGCCTTTTAAACACCTCCAGGGATGGTGACTCTACCACTTCCCTGGGCAGCCTTTTCCAATGCCTGACAACCCTTTCCATGGAGAATTTTTTCCTAATATCCAATCTAAACCTTCCCCGGCACAACTTGAGGCCATTTCCTCTTGTCCTATCACTTGCTACTCAGGAGAAGAGACCAACACCCTCCATGCTACAACCTCCTTTCAGATAGTTATAGACAGCGATAAGGTCTCCCCTCAGCCTCCTTTTCTCAAGGCTAAACAGCCCCAGTTCCCTCAATTGTTCCTCATAAGACTTGTGCTCCTGGCTCCTCAGCAGCTTTGTTGCCCTTCTCTGAACTCTCTCTAGTACCTCAATGTCTTTCCTATAGTGAGGGGGCCAAAACTGAACACAGTATTCAAGGTGGGGCCTCACCAGCACCGAGTACAGCGGCACAATCACTTCCCTAGTCCTGCTGGCCACACTGTTCCTGATATAAGCCAGGATGCTGTTGGCCTTTTTGGTCACCTGGGCACACTGCTGGCCCATGTTCAGCAGGCTGTTGATCAACACCCCCAGGTCCTTTTCCTCCAGGCAGCTTTCCAGCCACTCTTCCCCGATCCTGTAGCTCTCTCTGGGGTTGTTATGACCCAAGTGCAGGACCCGGAACTTGGCCTTTTTAAACCTCATACATTTGGCCTCAGCCCAGCAATCCAACTGGTCCAAATCCCGCTGTATGACCATCCTACCCTCCAGCAGATCAGCACTCTCACCTAATTTGGTGTCATCTGCAAACTTATTATGGGTGCAATCAGTCCTTTCCAAACTGGATTTTTTTTTTTTTTTTCAAAAACAGGGAGAAGTAGGGGAAACACCACAAAACCGATTGTCAAAAGCATTGTATGTGATGAATCACTTATATCTAAGTGGTGCAGCCCAAATTTGCCCTGTGGTGAAACACTTTGCAAGTATGACCCAAAAACATGCTAAATCAGAAAGAACCTACATTAGTCATGGTCATATCACTAGTTAATGGTCAATGGAAAAGGCCACATCAATTGATAACCTGGGAAAAAGGTTATGCTTGTGTCATTACAGGCCAAGGATCGAAGTGGATTCCCACGAAATGGGTCAAGCCATGGCTGAATAAAGACAACAAAGATTTAACATATGCAGACAGACAGGAGGGAGACAAGTTGTGAGAACTGTTTCAGATGTAAACCGTGGATCCTAATTCAGTGTTATAGATGCTCACAGACCTGGTGGTCTAGAAGCCTATTAACAAGCAGGTGGTGTACCTTTTGTGGAGAATGGCAATTTGAACAAGCAGGAGAGCCAAATGGGCGATATTACACTTAGACAGTCAATGCAAAATGAGGTAAGATTATGAGACATTCCTACCATAGTATCTATTGCACTCTTTCTCCCTAGTCTAGTAGCTGGTAAAGCTTTAGGAGACATATCAAAGTTAAACTATTGGTCTTTTAAACAGGCTAATCTAACTTCTGAGATACTAACTCAATTAATATTAGATGTTGATGGTATTAGGCATACTACTCTACAAAATCTCACATTTATAGATCTTTTACTTTTAACATTAGATCATGGTTGTGAAGAATTTGAGAGAATGTGTTGTATTAACTTGTCTGATCCTTCTGAATCTATTCATAGTACTTTAGACAAACTAAAACAGCACGTTAATAAGATGGTCATAGTAGAATTAGGGTATGACAAATGGTTTAAAAACTTGGAAATGGGTGGGTAGTTGTTTGATCTTATTATGTAAGGCTTAGCTACATTATATGTAACTGTAATCATTGTTGTTAATCATATGTTGTATGCTGCAGAGTATTTCAAAGATGATTCAGCACATTGTAAACAAGGCCTGGCTGGTTCAAAAACAAAAAGGGGGAATTGTGGGAGATATGAGGGATTTTCTTGAAGTTAATGTGTGGATGGGTTTCTATTAAATGGAGATTTGTTACTGAACTAACCAGGCCCAAAGGAATTTCAAGGCCACCTCAAAAAGCTGAAAACAGGACCTGCTGTGGGATTGAGGCAGTTCTACAATAACAGGGCCTCAACAAGATGTAAATCAACAGACCTATTAGCAGTGAGACTCGGGCGCGTGGACAGCTTGTGAACATGGACAATATCCAATCGGCTAATGCATGCTTGGAGTGTGGACACGTGATCAGGAAATAACTGCATATATAAGGGGGCTTGTTTCTGTAATAAATGGCTTCGCTTGAATTCATATTGGATTGTGTGGAGTCCATGAGTTTTCGCCCTTGCAGTGAAAGGTCTTGAGGACAAGACTTATGAGGAGTGGCTGAGGTCACTTGGCTTGTTCAGCTTGGAGAAGAGAAGGCTGAGGGATGACCTCATTGCAGTCTACAACTTGCTCAAAGAGGGGCAGTGCAGAAGGAGGTGCTGATCTCATCTCTCTGGTGGCCAGCATTAGGACACGAGGAAATGGAATGAAGCTGCATCAGGGAAGTTCACATTGGACATTAGGAAAAGGTTCTTCACTGAGAGATGGTCTGTCACAGGAACAGGCTCTGCAGGGAAGTAGTCATGGCACCAAGCCTGTCAAGAATTCAAGGAGTGTCTGGATGATGCTCTTAGCCATATAATTTAGTTTTAGGTATTCCTGAGAGGGACAGGGAGTTAGATTCAATGATCCTTATTGTGTCCCTTCCACCTTGAGATATTCTATGACTCTATGGTTCAAGTACCTGAATGCTTTACAGATATTATTCATATTGTCATCACAACACCACTAGTCAGCAGGGACATATTTACCCCTGTTTGCAGATGGAGAAGCAGAGGTATAGAGCAGCTGTACTTAGTCATGGGGGAAGTCATCAACAAAAGTGAGAACTAGGTCCTGCTCTCCCAATTCAACCCTAACTGCAGGGTGTCAGCTGGGGCCTGTGTTATTACAGTAGAAGTAGTTTGAATAATGTGGAGAACAAACTTGTCTGCTTTTAAGAACAATAGACCCACCGTCTGTATTTTTGTGAATCAGATGTTTTTTGGCTGATGAGGTTTTTTTTTTTTTCTAGTTTAGTATAATAAGCAATTTACTTCCTTACTGATACAGTTATTGTCACAGCTTTTGCACTAGTGTTTGACAGCATTGATTAGTTTGTGCTATACTAATTTTTAGCACAAGGAGGGAATTATTTGCTATATTTTTGATTTTGCTATATTTTAGCACTAAAGTGGAAATAATTCCATTGAAAATATGGAAAATGAGCAGTCACCTTATCAATTCAATGAATGACTTGACATCTGTGGGGCTAATGTATTCAATAGATAAGAAGATTTTCATATTAAAAAAATAATTGGCCTACCTATTATTTAGCTAGGCTTGAAATCATGAATAAAGCATCTTCCATAGAAAGAGAATAATACTGATTGTGCCTCCATATTAAAAAAAAATTACATGAGTGGCATTTCCTACTTCCTTATGGAAAGAGTCAGTGCATTTAAGTTATGGTTAGAATAACCCAATAATTTCTAAAGCAGTTTTTCTGTCAAGAGGTCATAGATGATGTGATTTCCTGTGTCTTCTACAAATACTGGGTACAAATTCTCTAATAGGGATTCCTTCTTATGAATTATTCACAACTCAGAAGTGTGCTCTGTATTCAATTATGTTAAAAGAAAGCAAACCATATTCTGCATCAAAGAAATTGCACAAGGCAGAAGGGAAATAACAGAGGAGTGGAATCTGTCTGAGGGTTACAGCAATAAAACAATAAAACTCTGTGTCAAGGTTTAGATTGCAGGGTGACAATAAATTGTGGCAGATGCTTTGTCAACCTCCTCTCCCCCCCAGCCTCCCCCCCCTTTCCACTAAGGAGGGACGATAGGAGGAAAAGAGAGACAGACTAATAAGTTGGAAAAAAGTTAAAAATGTTTTACTAATGCTACTAATAAAATAGAGAAAATAATACAAAATATACAAAACCAATCTTGAAATTCCCCGCAACTCAGCACTGGCTGCTCCGGCAGCAGCAGAGAAGGCACCCAGAAGTCCTGGGTTGGACTCTGCAGCAAACCAGAACTGGATTCAAAGATGCAGGGTCTGTCACTAGGCCTCAGATTTGCAGGGACAGCAGGCAGGGTCCTTCCCAGATGTCGGCCATAGTCGAAGAAAGAAAAAGGGATGAGACCCTCGTGATCTCCCACTTTTATATGAAGTATCACGTGAATGGGATGGAATACCTAGTTGGTCAGTTTTAGTCGCCTGTTCGGTTCACTCCTCCTTGCCCCTCTCACTTACGGGACGTGCATCCTTATCAGCGACCTTGCATTCCATTGCTATGTCTACCAAAACATGTATCCAACTTCAGAAAAGTGCAGTTACTAAGAAGAGTTTATCTGAAAGAAAAATTCCCTAAAAGAGAAACTGGCCTTGTTTTTAACAAAATCAAGACACTCTGCTAACAAAGGTTGCTGTTAGGTCTAGTGGAACAAAACATATTGTGAAATAAATATAATATTATATTACTGTTCTTATAAAATTGAGTACACAAAATATTCTAAAACATCTGAAGAAAGTCACCTGTCCGGTATGAATGTGTTTCCCTTTTTATGATTGCTTTGCTACTTAATAATTTGTTCACAGGGCCCTACCTCATACAGGGCAATGGGAAGGAGTGAGACTGTTGTCTGACTCTAATTTATACATTCACAGCACCACAGAAGAATAAACAGGGATGAGGACCATGACTCTGGTCTCAGCTCTATTTGTTGCATTAGGTCATATACTCTGAGACAGAGATCGTGTCTCCTCTGATATGACCGGGGAAATTATATGCATGATCCTCACTTTCTGGGTATCCAGAATAAGCCCCTGAGAACCTGATTTGAGGGAACACTCAGCATTTATAATTGAACCCAAAGTCAACAGGAACTTTCTTATGAACAGATAAGGTGCTTTTGATATATATTTGTGCTGGTTTGACTGAAAATGAGTTAATTTTCTTCATGCAGTTAGAAACCTTTCTTTTACATAGCTAGCACGGTCATTATTTGGACTTAGTTTGAGAACAAGAAGATAAAACCCCAGGCCAGAGTTAATGTTTTTAATTGATCTGGTCTAAGAGCCAAGGATGTTCTGAACACTCTGCCCACAGGTGTGAGGCATCAAGGAAGGGGGGCATGGATGAGACAGACCTTGACTGACATCCAGACTGATCAATAAGAGCATTCCATCTCATTAGCATCATGCTTCATATTTAAGGAGAGTTGGGATCTTCCAGTTTTGTTCTTGCTTTCTACGCTCTCGTCAGAGCCAGGAGAGTTCTTTTTGGGACTTTCTTTAGTTTGGCCTTTTGCCATCCTGCCGTTTTGCAGAGGCCTCTGGGCCTTTCTGCATTTTTCCTCTTTTCTTTCTCTGGGATCAGCTATTGGGACCAGGGTGCTGTTTCCTGCGACTGGCTGTTCAGTGCGGATGGAGTTCATGAGGAATTGCATTGAGTATCTTTTATTTTATATTCTGTTTATATTTTATTCTATTTGCATTCTATTTCTATTATATGTATATATTAGTGTATTAGTATTTTGTTATTTTATTAAACTGTGTTTATCTCAATCCAAGTTTCTCCCTTCCCTTTTGATTCTCTCCCCTATTGGGGGGGGGGGGGGGGGAGTGAGCAGCTATCATGGTTATATTGCTAGCTCAGGTTAAACCATGACAATATTTCACTCTGAAGAATTAGGCCCCAAGTTTTTCAAATTGGTTACCCAAAATTACTTCACATCTTGCTTTCAATCTCTGTGGCATATTCCCTATCTATAACATGTGAATCAATGCACTTCCTCACCTCATAGGGTTTTTTTGAAGATAAATTCATCTGTCTGTGTAAATTCCAACAAAAACACTGTAGTAGCATTGTCTAAGAAGCTCAGAAATAAAGTAATAATAGTGTATTCAGTGCTGGGTTTGAACAGTTTATAGTAAATAATATAATTCAATTACAGACTGAATGTTGAAAATAAAGAAATGACGAACAGCCATGCATTCAGCACACTGAATGAGACCTGGTTCCTGTAGAAAAAAGTATGTTATGTAATTAATATCTATAATAATATATTCCTATAAAGGAGACAGATTTAATTTACAGAGGAACCCTTTGTTGTAGCCCTTTCAGTTATCATCTTATGGTGTGTATATGCTTTTGACATAAGGGGCTTTGGTCTGGGAAATTCTGAGATACAATTTTCTAATTTTTCACGTCATAATAATGGCAACAGCAAGAATGTAGAACAGCTGCTTCTATGTGCCCAACAGTTTCCTCTCTGATTAGAATTAGATATACTGCAGCATTAAGTTTCTTTCCAAGTCTTTTTCAGTGTAACAACAGTAACAATAAATCAGTTAAAACCCAAAATGTCTGCTGTATTTCCTCTTTTGCTATAGCAGGGCTGTGTCCACATGGCACCTTCCAAGCCCAGGCTCACCCTATGCTGCAGCACCTGAGGTCCCTGTGCAGCAACCCTTCCTAAAGCCTCATCACTGGGGAGCAAAAATGTAGCTGCCCCAGACATGAGCTCCTCAAAGTGAGCAAGATAGCTGTGATCTCTTCTGTGGGCTCAGGATCCTGTGAAGCTTTACTCATCAGAGTCATAAGGCTCATTCATTATCTGAGTGTGATTATCAGAAATAGCTTCCTGTTACTGTAGCAGTATTCAAAAGCCAAATCAGGGGAGAAGTCTATGCATCTTAGAGGTCTGAAGAGTCAGCTGCATGGAGAGTGTTGAGGCCCCAATATAGCTGGCTTACAGTTTGTAGTCTTGGGGAAGGAGAGGAGAAAATGGCACTTCTCGTGCTGGGCACTGAATTACCTCCAGTCAATTAGCTAGCTGGATTTCCTGTGCTCCTCTTGTAGTCAGCATTGAAAGAGTAGCAGGACTGATTGATTGATATAAACATGTCCCAGAACTTCTGCCATTTAAATAATGACCTGGTGGGGTTTTCTTCAAATGGTCTTGTTTTAAGCACAGCATCGTAAAACAGATCATGGTATCTCTTCAGTTTTGGAGGAAGACATTTCTTTAACTGAAGGTTAATCATTGAACATCATTGCAGCTGCCCAATAATGCACTCTGAAAGGAAAAAAAAAAATAATGTGGCCAGTCTGACTGGATTGTTTGAAGCTGCAGGCTGTTTCCCAACAAGGTAAAACACATTTTACAAGTTTCTGGGCAAAAATTTCTGAAGCAAAAACAAACTATAAGCCAATCGTGGAGTTTGTCTAATATTGTCTGCTAGTGGTTTTGTTAGTTTTCTCTGTTCCCTGTTTCACCATCTCTTCCACTCTTCCTCTCAAGGTCCATTTGCTGATAAAAGAGGTAGAGCAAATTCACCACAAGAAATGCAGGAATAATTTCATTTGACATATAAAATGGACTGGTTTCCAGAAAGTGCTGAACATCTACCCTTTTAAATTTGGGCTCCTTCCAATAGCCAGAATTACTAGTCACTTTGAAAAATTAAGCTTAAAATACTAGTATTAAGGCTATGGCAGATGAATAATCCAACTGTGAGTTTTTTAAACATTGGACATAAACTAATACAAATGTAGTAAAGTGTCCTCAGAATGTAGATAAATCATTTTGCAATATGCTATGTGTCTGCTCTCAGATATGTGAAAGCATGTTGTTGTTTATCCTGTCAAGTTTGGTAATTGTCATGGTTTAACCCCAGCTGGCAACTAGGACCACATGGGATAGGGGAGAAAATCGAAAGGGAGGAAAGGAAAAAAACTCATGTGCTGAGACAAGAACAGTTTAATAGGACAGCAAAGGAAGAGAAAATAAATAATAATAATAGAATATACAAAACAAATAATGCAGAATGCAATTGCTCACTGCCCACAACACTAATAGCCCATCAGTTCCTGAGCAGCGGTATTTGCCCCCTGGCCAACTCCAGTTTATATACTGAGCATGATGTCATATGGTAAGAAATACCCTTTTGGCCAGCTTGGGTCAGCTGTCCTGGCTTTGCTCCTTCCCAGTTTCTTGTGCACCTGCAGCCCTCTCACTGAAAAGTCCATGATTTAGTATAAATATTGCTTGGCAACAACCAAAACATCAGTGTATTATCAACATTCTTCTCGTATTAAATACAAAACAGAGCAATATACCAGCTACTAGGAAGAAAATTAGCTCAGCCAAAACCAGGGCAGTATTGTTCATCTTAAAGGATGTCCAGTTGCTTCTTTTGCATAACAAATCCCTAAAATATAAGAATGTATAAGTCAATGTAATCTTGCCCTAGGAATATGAAGAGTAATATCACTAGATTTAGGAAAAAGTAGTTCTTCCCGAACTGGAAAATAAGATGTGGTAAATAGTGGTACCTGGTATAAAGAAAAGGTAAAGAACATTTAGCACAACCAGCCCCTAACAGGGCCAAATCTTATCAATAAAGTGATATATCACTTACATCAGTCTAGTAAGGAGTATAAGGAGAAAGATGAAGTGTAAAAATATTTTTAGAGTACCACTTGGAAAAGAAAGTGCAAAATATATTTTACATCAAAGGAACTGGGTACCAAAATTGAATTGGGTATTAGTGTTTCCAGCATGGCACAGAGACTGCTGGAATACTGTGCTCAGTATCAGATACCTGACAAAAGGACAGTGTCACGCGGGAAAGGTTTATCTCGTAGGGGCAAAAGGATGCTGGGGCAGGAATTAGCTGGGCTCATTTGGAAAGCTTTAAACTAGGCTCGAAGGGGGATGGGGTTGTAGCTGGGCTTGTCCCAGTGGGGCAGCATTCTAAAACTGATGAGGACCCGGTGGCCTCCTATGCCCCTAGGGAGAAATGGGTGTGCTCTGCTCGCTCCCTGAAATGCCTGTACACCAATGCGCGCAGCATGGGGAATAAGCAGGAGGAGTTAGAATCCTATGTTCGGTCGGGAGACTATGATCTGGTGGCAATTACAGAAACATGGTGGGACAGTTCACGTGACTGGAATGTGGTCATGGATGGCTATGCCCTTTTCAGAAAAGACAGGCTGGCCAGGCGTGGTGGTGGAGTTGCTCTCTATGTGAGAGAGCAACTACAATGTACTAAATTCTGCCCAGGAGTGGATGATGAGCGAGTTGAGAGTGTATGGGTCAGGATCAAGAAGCAGGCTAGCAGGGGTGACACTGTTGTGGGCATCTGTTACAGGCCACCAGATCAGGCTGAGGAAGTTGATGAGGCCTTCTATGGGCAGCTGAGAGTGGCCTCACAGTCACAGGCCCTGGTTGTTGTGGGGGATTTTAACTTCCCTGATGTTTGCTGGAAGGACCATTCAGCCAGCCAGCCACAGTCCAGGAGGTTCCTCCAGTGCATTGATGATAACTTCCTCATGCAGATGGTGGAGGAGCCAACTAGGAGAGGTGCACTGCTGGATCTCATCCTCACTAACAAGGAGGGTCTGGTCGAAGCAGTAAAGGTTGAGGGCTGCTTGGGTTGCAGTGACCACGAGATGGTGGAGTTCAGCATCTTGTGTGGCAGGAACAGAATAGCAAGTAGAATTGCAACCCTGGACTTTAGCAGGGCTAACTTTGGCCTTTTCAAGCAATTGCTGGGGGAAATCCCATGGGCAAGACTGCTTGAAGGAAAAGGGGGCCCAAGATAGCTGGGTGGCATTCAGAGATTGCTTCTTCCACGCTCAGGATCAGAGCATCCCCACACGTAGGAAGTCAAGGAAGGGAGCCAGGAGGCCTGCGTGGTTGAATAGGGATCTGTTGGGTATGCTCAAGCAGAAGAGGAGAGTTTACAGGTCATGGAAGCAGGGGCTGGCCACTTGGGAAGAATATAAGGCTGCTGTTAGAGGATGTAGGAAGGCAGCTAGGATAGCCAAGGCCTCCTTAGAATTACAGCTGGCGAGAGGAGTCAAGGACAGCAAAAAGAACTTTTTCAAATACATAGCAGATAAAACTAATACCAGAGGCAATGTAGGCCCACTGAGGAATGGGGTGGGTGCCCTGGTGGCAGAAGATACAGAGAAGGCAGAATTACTGAATGCCTTCTTTGTCTCTGTCTACTCTGCCGGAGGCTGTCCTGGGGAGCCCTGTACCCCTGAGACCCCGGATGAAGCCAGGTCAATGAAGGAGTTTGCTTTAGTTGATGAGGACTGGGTTAGGGAGCAATTAAATAGTCTGGACATCCATAAATCCATGGGTCCAGATGGGATGCATCCGCGGGTGCTGAGGGAGCTGGCTGAAGTCATTGCTGGACCACTCTCCATCATTTTTGCCAAGTCTTGGGAAACGGGAGAGGTGCCCGAGGATTGCAGGAAAGCAAATGTCACTTCAGTCTTCAAAAAGGGCAAGAAGGAGGACCCGGGTAATTATAGACCAGTCAGCCTCACCTCTGTCCCTGGGAAAGTAATGGAACAGCTTATCCTTGGTGCCATCTCAAGGCATATCAAGGATAAGAGGGTTATTAGGGGCAGTCAGCATGGCTTTACCAAGGGTAGGTCATGCTTGACCAACCTCATAGCCTTTTATGAGAATGTAACAAGGTGGATGGATGATGGCAGAGCGGTGGATGTGGTCTACCTTGACTTCAGTAAAGCCTTTGACACAGTCTCCCACAGCATTCTCACAGCTAAGTTGAGGAGGTGTGGTCTAGACAATGGAGTGGTGAGGTGGGTTGCAAACTGGCTTAAGGAGAGAAGCCAGACAGTGGTAGTCAATGGTGCGGAGTCTAGTTGGAGGCCAGTATCTAGTGGAGTGTCTCAGGGGTCAGTACTGGGGCCAATATTATTCAATATATTCATTAACGATTTAGACGAGGGAATAGAGTGTACTGTCAGCAAGTTTGCTGATGACACTAAGCTGGGAGGAGTGGCTGACACGCCAGAAGGCTGTGCTGCCATCCAGTGGGACCTGGACAAGCTGGAGAGTTGGGCGGGGAATAACCTAATGAAATTTAACAAGGGCAAGTGTAGAGTCCTGCATCTGGGCAGGAACAACCCCAGGTTCCAGTATAGGTTGGGAAATTGCATATTAGAGAGCAGTGTAGGGGAAAGGGACCTGGGGGTCCTGGTGGACAACAGGATGACCACGAGCCAGCACTGTGCCCTTGTGGCCAGGAAGGCCAATGGCATCCTGGGGTGTATTAGAAGGGGGGTGGTTAGTAGGTCGAGAGAGGTCCTCCTTCCCCTCTACTCCACCCTGGTGAGACCACATCTGGAATATTGTGTCCAGTTCTGGGCCCCTCCGTTCAAGAAGGACAGGGAACTGCTGGAGAGGGTCCAGCGTAGGGCAACAAAGATGATGAAGGGAGTGGAGCACCTCCCTTATGAAGCAAGGCTGAGGGAGCTGGGTCTCTTTAGTTTGGAGAAGAGGAGACTGAGGGGTGACCTTATTAATGCTTGTAAATATATAAAGGGTGAGCGCCACGAGGATGGAGCCAGGCTCTTCTCGGTGGCAAACAATGATAGGACAAGGGGTAATGGGATCAAGCTGGAACACAAGAGGTTCCACTTAAATTTGAGAAAAAACTTCTTCTCAGTAAGGGTGACAGAACACTGGAACAGGCTGCCCAGGGGGGTTGTGGAGTCTCCTTCTCTGGAGACATTCAAAACCCGCCTGGACATGTTCCTGTGCGACCTCACCTAGGGTGTTCCTGCTCCAGCAGGGGGATTGGACTAGATGATCTTTTGAGGTCCCTTCCAATCCCAAACATACTGTGATACTGTGATACTGTGATTTAGCAAATGGGCAAAATACAGCATTAGACAACAAAAATAACACACATTTCTTAATTGTTTGAAAGAGGTTTTCTGGCAAAGAGGGAACCCCTTAAAGTATAAGTTCTCGGGGGTTTAATTATTTTAGAATTGTTTGAGTTAGACTTGAGTTGAAGAAGAAGGAATACCAATCTAAAATGAGAGTCTTTCAAGGGCCTGGTATTGCTTGGAGAGTAACTTATATGCATTGAATAATACAGCTGTAGCTGAGAATGCATGCGGAGTGCTGTAGAGCAGCTGTAGAACTGTAGCAGAACTGTAACAGTACCCAGAGAGATAATAGAAAGTTGCTGCATTGACTTTTAACTTTTTTATATTAGCCACTTTGTTGTAGTTTTTATGATCTTTCTACTTTTTCAGAAATCATATGTTGAATAAAGTGATCTGCCTTAAACAGAGTACAATAAGTTTTGGGTGAGGAAAAAGGGGCTGTATAGAGCCACTGCTAATCCAGAGAAGAGAATACTTTGACAGTAGGTTATTATTCACCTCTTGGTCTCTGAGTAGTGCAATCATAAAAAAGAAAGTTTTCACATTTTAGTTTCACTGGTTACAGACCTAATGACCCTCTCTTGGGTCACATAACGAGAATTAGAGGCATATTTCTTACCACAGTGTTGAGAGACCATTAATGCTCCATGTTTACTTATACTCAAAGGAATTGCAGTCTTCTTATTACTTAAAGAATATAGAGTTTTTTTTAATGAAGGAAGCCTTTTTCAGGGAGAGGTTATATCATTGATATTTTAGGTATTATTGCTCCTTCTAGCACTATTTCAGATTTCTTTAGAATCCAAAGTAGCTTCTTTACGATGTAAAATATTTTGAATTACATTTCTGACTCTCTGGTTCTTCTAATCCTTTAAATCAAAATACCCAGCAATATTTTTTTGTGTTTTTTGGAAAATCACTTCTACTTCAGCAGTAGCAGGGCAGTTGATGTAAAAATAAAAGAGGAAAAAAGGAAAAATATGCATAGCAATGGAAAGAGCCTGGATTAGTTGAGTTTGAGAACAGATTAGAGCTGGATAAGACTGTATGTGATTCTTTACATAAAACCCAAGTGACATCACCAGGAGCTGCGAGGAAGATAGTCTATAACTTTAGTTGAGCTGTTTTTATTTAAATCATATAGATTTGTTTTCACCTCAGAGTAATAATAGTTGTTATCTTTGTATTTGCCTTTTGGGGATGGAAAAAAAAAAAGCAATGCTAAGGCATGCTAATAGACTGTAGAGGCAGTACAGAGAAGAGGTTGCTTCCACATGCTTATGCCTCTTTTAGTCTGCTTGCTTTGGAGAAAATGCTCACAAAGTGAAAATTAGTGAGCCAGAGAAACCTATGGCATTGGAGTGAAAAAGATACATGGAAAGACCTTGAACGGCCTTCAACAGGACAGTGGAGTAGCAGGAATGCTAAGTGCCAAAATTTGAGAAAGGCAGCATCTCCTGGCCCAGAAAAAGTCCTGAACTCAGCAGGGTCTGGGAGCTCCTGCTTTTTTTGGAAGTAGGGTGGTCTCAATCTAGTGATAAACACTACCTCTCCCCTTGGCGAGGTACTGTCAGAGTGTCTCACTGAGTTTCTATTAGCATGCTTACACTTTCATTTGGGAAAGAAAAATACAGTTTGGCAGATCACCCTTAACTGCTGTCAATTTCTCAACTAGGGAATTCAGTCCTTTGATGCCTTTTTATAAAGATGAGACTATAATGTCGTGGTTGAGACAGACAAACAACATAGACCAAGTTCTTCCAGAATGAAAGTAGTAGATGCCATTTATTGCCACAAGTGCATTTTTATACAGTTTTACCAATTCATGTGTCTCTTCACTATTGGTTACAAGTTACAGCAGTAACATCTCATTGGCTAATTTTGCTATCATCAATGCAGGGCAACGAAGATGATTAAGAGAGTGGAGCATCTCCCTTATGAAGCAAGGCTGAGGGAGCTGGGTCTCTTAAGCTTGGAGAAGAGGAGACTGAAGGGTGACCGCATTAATGTTTACAGATATATAAAAGGTGAGTGTCACGAGGATGGAGCCAGGCTCTTCTTGGTGACAACCAATGATAGGACAAGGGGTAATGGGTACAAACTGGAACACAAAAGGTTCCACTTAAATTTGAGAAGAAACTTCTTCTCAGTGAGGGTAACAGAACACTGTAACAGGCTGCCCAGGGAGGTTGTGGAGTCTCCTACTCTGGAGGCATTCAAGACCTGCCTGGACACCTTCCTGTGTAACCCCTGCTGCGGCAGGGGGATTGGACTAGATGATCTTTCGAGGTCCCTTCCAATCCCTGACATTCTGTGATTCTGTTATTCTCTCTCACGGGTAGATCCTTAACATCTCCGGATACTCCCTTACTGCCATCTTTGTCATGGGTAGGCCTTAATATCTTCAAGGCTAATTTCTGTTCCCATGCCCTCCGTTGGGGAATCCACGGACCCACCATAGTCCCCCACAGTTCCCCCTTTTTGTTTTTGCGCTAAAAAAATTGCCTTCATTGTCTGCTGCAGGGCCCTTTGCAGCAGAGAAATCATGCATGGCAACATTAGTAACACAACCACAACAATCATCAAAACAATCAGTCCCATTTTCACTACTGATAGCAACAACCCTGAAAGCCCCCAACCACTAAACAATTTATTTAACAAATCCCATTAAAATCTTCATACCCATGTCCTTGAGCTAATAACAAAAAGTCTATTGCAGCTCTATTCTGCAGTGTAGCATGTCTTACAGAATCTACATCTAACAAAAGCCCACTTAAAGCCTATAGAAGTTCTGTTAGTTTGCTTAACTAGCCAGCATCCTAATTTTTCTAAAGTATTTAAAGCTTTAGCTGTGCCAACACCAGGTACAAGAGATCCTAAACCCCTTAATCCCGATCCCCAAAAATCTACATTATCATCACATTTTTACTTATATATATATGCAAAAAGTGTTTTTCCCATCTTGCTCTTCTGTGATCTATTATCATAGATACATTGGGCATTAAGAGAGTTAATCGTCCCAAACTACATAGTCCTCCAACAGCATTAGAAAGAATTCCTGGCCAGGCTCTATCTCCACAGGTCAAGAATATACCATACAGGAGTATTCGAGGTCGCTGTCCTACATCGTTAACTACACCCCTTGGATTCTTCTGTGAGGCATTACACCACTGAGTTTCATTTCTATAGTCACCAAGGGTAGCATTAACATTTTCCAGTTTTATCCATTCATGTTTTAGCATATTGTCCTGACTCTTTTCACAAATCAGCTGGATACAACTGTCCATAGGCACAGATCCCAGCAATTCTAGTTCCTGTGGTACAGTATCTGCTTCCGGGAGACAATTAATCCAAAGTGCCATGTTGGTATTGCTACAGTTCATTGCAATGCCTTTGCACCGACCACTATTTTGAAACAGTCGTGTGATGCTGCTGCATTCATCAAGGGGGATGCCAATCAAGCATGTGTGGAACGGGTTTTCCAGACACGCCATAGCTATGCATATGGAGTCCTGGCCAGTCCACATGTTAGTCTTTGTCTGTGCAGGAATCCAAAATGCAGCAACTGCAGCAATCGTTGTCAGGAAGATAACACAGGTTTCACATGTTGTGCCGGCAACCACTGCGGCCCTTGATCTGTGAAGACACAAGCATAGGCTCTCCCCCAGGTTATCAATTGATGTGGTCTTTTCCATTGACCATTAACTAGTGATTTGACCATAACTAATGTAGGTTCTTTCTGATTTAGCATGTTTTTGGGTCATACTTGCAAAGCGTTTCATCACAGGGCAAATTTGGGCTGCACCATTTAGATATAAGTGATTCATCACATACAATGCATTTGACAATCGGTTTTGTGGTGTTTCCCCTACTTTTCTGCCTTTTTGTTTGGGTTTTTTTTTAAAAAAAACAACAAAAAGTTCAGAATCAGATACATGCATTGGACCTTGACTATGTACTCAGAATCACAAATCAATACATACATATTTGTATACATATGTGGTATATACATATACATACATATCCTCAAAGTTTCTAACTCCATTTTGGCTGTCATATTTATTGAATATTGCTTTCCCTTACCATATCGAAGTCCTGTTTCAGTTCTATCAATGTAATGTTGGCTTTAACGAAACATAGGCTGTTAATAGTAATGGAAACACAGCATTCGAAATTTCCTTGGAGATTTCTCACTTGCAGCAAGCAGATCTGCACCATCCAATCAGCTTCTTGTAGGACAGGCAACTAAACAGAATTCTCAGAAAATGTTATTTGAGCTTACAATTTACTTAAGAAATCTTGACCCAAGAGAGGTATAAGGCTTTCTGGCAAATACAAGAATTCATATGGTAAAACTTTGTTCCAAATTTGGCATTCCATTGTTCTCAAAAAACAGCCTTCCTTTCATTCTCTCCCATGACCTCAAAGACTAGCACGGTGAATTTACTAAGAAGTCTCTTACAACCTGTTACCACAGAATAAGTCTATTAAAAATATATATATTTTTTTTGTTCAATTTCCCAGCTTTATTAGAACTATGGATCCACTGGCGATGCCTTTAAATTTCAACCTCAGACTTCTTCATGCAGTATTACATTTCTCCAGCAGTAACTTTGCTGGGAGTGGGGGGGCGGAGGGGAAATAAAACCTCCCTCTCGCCTCCATCTGAGATGGCAAGACCTCCAGCCCAGCATGAAAACAAATCAATTCAAACTCCACATCAAACCAGCCTGGCTCCATTCCACACCCAAATTAGTACCAGTCTGACCCAGAGAAGCACTGAGCACTCTGACCCCCCCAAAGCTGACCATTGTGAAAAGACCGACTTCAGCAAGGAGGTAGAATAATGAGCTCTTTCCCCAGATGTGCCAAAACCTAAGAAACGAGATGGAAGGAAAAAGAAACAACACCGACAACCCATGATTCAAAGCTGAGAAGCAACGCAGCGCCACAACAAGGATGGATGACAGCACTCCAAAAAAAAAAAAAAAAAAGATGGGGAGAGGATAAAGCCCCCCTTTCTACACTTAGCAGCAGTTAACCAGGTTTTTCCAATTTTTTTTTTTTGTTTCTCTTCTTGCTGCAGGTGGCGTAATTGCTGGTACAAAGTGAGAGTTGGCTCTGGCAGACTCCTTGATTACAATGAGCTAAGTTTATCTTGCAGCTTGGCACAGGCCTGAAATTTATGTTCAAGCACAGGCCTGGGATATTTTGCTTTTTTTGTTTTCCCATTTCGTTCCAACCATAATACACTTTATATGCAATTCCAAGTAGCTCAGCAATAGCTACATTCCTTAGCTCCATTTACCTTTTGCACTTTACAGATGTCAAAAAAACAGAATATTAAACATCAATCCATTATTCCAGTTTCCTAGATCCAAATCAGTTCATATTCTAGCAGCTTTTAAATACAAACTCATACAATACCAAGTTCACATCCATCATAGTATTTAAGGGGGTTGTTTGTTTTGTTGTTGTTGTTGTTGTTTTCATTTTTTTTTCTTTTTTTCAATGCGAATCAGAGTTTAACAATTTAAATAATTTTCTGGTCTCAAAATTATTAGATAACAATAACAATAAGAGCAAATTAACTTACAGTACCATACTTCACCCAAAGTTCTGAAGAACAATATTAATCGCAATACAACACTAAAACCCAGAATTCCACATTTAAGCCACATTCGAGTACAATACCATTTCAAGTTTTCTTTAATCAGAGTATTTTCCCAAAAGTTACTCTAATGTGTAAGGATGCATCCTAAGGGGGAGCAAGGTGATATCATTTTAGTAGCGGAATCGGTTCCCATTTTGTAATTATCTCCCCAAACAAAATTCTCTTGGTACCAAATATAAATATGCAAATTAAAATACTGAGCTCAGATATGAAAAAACAAATACCAAGTTCAAATATACAAATGGACCACAGTTACACTTATTCAAGACAATATCTCGATTTTTGCATTGCACCTTTGAACTGCTTACTGCTCAGCGAGGTGGAGGTACCGCTGGGTCTCCCTGACAAAACAGGTCAGTGTGCGCTGAAGCCCTATCAGCACCTGCCCCCCCCGCTGCTCTAGCAAGCTGGATTGGGCAAGGCATTTATTAGTGTCTCATCTGGAGTGCTACAACTGTTATCCCAAAAATAGGATTCATTACTTGGTGTGTATACAAAAGAGCCAAATTTAGTACACCGAGATGAGACACAGCCTATCACAGAGTTGCGCAAGTCTGAATGCTGGAATAAAGCTAGCATGCTAGAAAGAAAAGGAACAGCTATTACACACAAAATTTCACCATCATATTCACATAGAAAAGAACTAAATTACTCATGGTCTTCTGTATTATCACAAAATGCGCATTTTGAGTCCATGGATTCTCATGATTTAACGGTCTGCAAACTCACTGTACCACTGTCGAGGGTTAAGATTGCGGGGTGACAATAAAACCCTGGCAGATGTATTGTTAACCCCCTCTCCCCTCCACTTCCCCCTTTTTGCCCCTCCCTCTCCCCCCTTCCCACTAAGGACAGGCGATCGGGAGGGAAAGAAGGACAGAGAGAAGAGAGTTGGAAAAATTAAAAATGTTTTACTAATGCTACTAATAAGAATAGAGAAAATAATACAAAATATACAAAACCAATCTTGAAAGTCTCAGCAACTGCAGAGCTGGTACCCAAAGTCCTGGATTAGACTCTGCAGCCAGCCGGAGCTAATGTCGGCCATAAGCAGAAGGGAAAAAGGGAAAAGGAAAAGGGACGAGATCCTCATGATCTCCCACTTCTGTATGAATTATTCATGTGAATGGGATGTTATACACAGTTGGTCAGTTTCTTGGTCACCGGTTTCTCGTCGCCCCTCTCGCGAGATGTCCATCCGTGCTTATCAATAAGTTAGCATTCCATTGCTAGGTTTACCAAAACATGTGTCTGGTTCTCCAGGAAAATGCAGCTAATATGAAGGCTTTAGCTGACAGGCAAAATCACTAAAAGAGAAACTTGTTTTTAACAAAACCAGGACAACCACACAGCAGACAAAAGACCTACTAAAACTGCAACATGCTTAAACAGATACCCACAAAGAAAACAGGCTAACAAGGAAAACATCTATGATTGCTGTGTTATACTTAAAGATACTTAAAGGTTCTATTCTCCAGCCAGTTTTCCCAATCATTTAACTTATACAGCAGCCACCACTGAATTCAATATTTCACAAGACCCTCTTTCCTCATATTTCCACGTGCTTTCCTATGTTTTAAAACACCTCTCAAAACTGATTTCTTAGGAACACGACTGAAAACAGTCATTTCCGACCCCATCTCGTAAGTAAAATAATGTGAGAAGAGGGAGGGAGGGAGGGGAAGCACCGGTCTGCTTGTAGGGCGAGTGGGAAAAGTGGGGAGGTTTTACGGCACGCTTATACAATCAGTACCACAAACAACTGTAACAAAAACCAGTAAAACAATTAACTCACATTCCTGACAAGCTGCTTGATTTTCAGAGAGGCAATACACGGAAGCATGTAATATGTACTGTGTCACTGAGGCACCCCGAGGTTAGTTTAAGGGACAACAGGGTCCAAAACAACTTTTATTAAACCGGTGAGAAACAGGGTTTTAGCACTCCAAAAGTGACTTAAATAAAGGTTCGGATATCAGTTGAGGAAAATTATTAAGGGGCAGCAACTAATACAACAGGCGGTCCACAGTGTGCATGCACGTGGCTTCACTCAAAACAATGCCGGAGCCGGCCCTGAGTCCGAGACGAATACACTTGCCCGAACACGGTGTGGGATTATTTTTAAAGAGATACGCGTACTCTTAGTGAGTACGGGAAGTGTACACTCGCGATTCCGCGAGGGTAAATTTATAATACACTCGCAATCCTGAGAGGGTTAATTTACTTACACGTGCAAGTGTGCACGGAATCCTACACGTGCTTATGTGGAAGCACGGGAGGAAAATACACTCGCGATTGTGCGAGGGGCTCTCGGCGGCCACTCGCGATTGTGCGAGGAAATAATTTAAAGTACACGTGCTTATGTGGAAGCACGGGAGGAAAATACACTCGCGGTTGTGCGAGGAAATAATTTAAAGTACATGTGCAAATGTGCACGAAAGTATAAATATACTCGCAATCCTGCGAGGGTTAATTCACTTACACACGTGGCGGCAAGGCAAGTGGAGTCTCAGTCCCGGGGAGCGGGGGGGGCCCGTGGCTCCTGGCGGCAGTGGCTAAGCTCGTGCTCCGAGAGACCCGCGACAAAATGGGCCGAGTCTCGACGAGAATCCCGTTTTTATCTGATCAGATCTGACTGTAGGCATTCTAGAAGCTTCTCTGCACCCCCACACTGGCTGTGGGTGCCCCTGAAGCCTCCAAACATCCCCCACACTGGCCGCAGGCGCCCAGCGGCTCAGTGGCGCCTCGGCACTCCCTTCTCCTAATGGCCCTAGCCAGGGTGCTCTGGGGCCAAACAAAAGAAGCTGTTAGCCTCAAGTAGCAGACAGAGAGGGAGATGTGCCTACTCCTTCCATACTGAAGGAGGGAGGGGGAGAGAGGGGGGTTTGCATTCTGCCACATACTGTAACTCACAGATAACACATTGATAGCAAACACTAGCATTCTCTACTGCTAATTTCAACATTAGTGCTTCCTTAGCTTCTAAGATTTCAACCTGCTTATTGATGGCCTCTTGAAGATGGTCAATAAATTGCATGTAATTCTCATCGGGACCCTGATTAATAGTTGCAAATGATTTGGCTGCTTTGTCTGTTTCAGGCACCTTTATGATAGCTTGATATGCAAGGTCTGCTGACTGCCTCAGGATTTCAGTAACTAATAGCGTCTGTAATTGTGGTGTGCCAATTAGTGTCTCTTCCAAGAGTTGGGGGATGCCTGCCCCTTTCAACAAATCCCCATCGTTCTGTCCTAAATGATCTATAGCTGTTACATTGCATAGGTCTAATTTTGCTTGAGTCTTTCATGGTTTTTATCTGATCTCGGGGCAATACGTACACATACTCCTTTTCCTTTTAACTTTTCAAGAAAATGCTGCGGACCGTCATCCTCATCCGAGTCATCAGATAACGCGGACTTGAACGGTGCTGGAGAATCATCAGTAACGGGGGGTTCGGAACAGTGCACTTTTTTTTTTTTTTTTCCCAAATCTAGTCCAGAGAAGCCACCCCCATCCACTGTCTCTGCCTGTTCCCATTGCTCTTTTAATCCTCTCAAAGTGTCTAGCAACAGATGTCATGTCGTTAACAGTTTAGTTGTTTCTTTGGATCTTTGGGTAGTGCTTTGCCCCATAGTGAGGTCCTTTGTAAAGTCAATTCCAGAAGGCTAATATCCTGCTTCTTCAGAAGCAATTTCCATGTAGATAATATAATACCCTCTTCTTTAGATAAGTCCCCCCCATGCTCCCAGTAGCTCACCAGCTCTTGGTGTGGTGTCTTTTCAAGGATCAGGAACTTGGGCAGCTCCCCGCTGCTGCTCTATCAGCTGTACCGGGCTCCATCTCCACAGCTCGTCTTTGGCTGTCACAGCTTCACCGCTGTCTCTTCTTCATGCGAGATCCTCTTCATGCAGGATCACGTTGGGGTCACCATATGTTGTGGTTGAAACAGACAAACGTCATAGACCAAGTTCTTCCAGGATAAAAGTAGTAGATGCCATTTATTGCCACAAGTGCATTTTTATACAGTTTTACCAATTCATGTGTCTCTTCACTATTGGTTACAAGTTACAGCAGTAACATCTCATTGGCTTATTTTGCTATCATCAATGTTACTCTTCTACTCCCTTCTCTCTCACAGGTACACCTTAATATCTCCAGATACTCCTTTACTCCCATTTTTCTCACGGGTAGGCCTTCATATCTTCAAGGCTAATTTCTGTTCCCATGCCCTCTGTCAGGGAATTCACGGACCCACTGTAGTCCCCCATACTATAACCATCACTTTCTTCAGATATGACTGCTCAGAGAAGCAGTCATTCTCCAAAGCATTTTGATAACCCTACTGTTTTTTCAGGTAACTGATGTCACCTGATCAGGGGAGTTGAGCCAGATGTCCTCCAGAGGTCCTTTCCAATCTCAACCACTGGGTTGTGTGATTCTGTGGTTATGAAAAATTTCATGGCAGCACATCCTCACTGAAGGATACGGATGTGTGAATCAGGGGGCCCTGAGTGCTGATCTAGATCTTGACAATAGCATTTTTATGCCTTTAGGAAAGTAATTTTTACCCTTAATTGGATTTAACTGTAGTATAATCATGGATATTTTTACAGGACCTGCCCCACTGCTCTGTTGTGTGGATTAATTAGCTAATATTTCTTCAGTGATTTGCATATGGAAATGCTATATAAATGCTAAATAGTTATTAAATTCTCCAACTTGCTGCTATTGCTCACATCACCATGGTAAGCACCACTTTCTTTCCCAGTGGATAAAGGCTAATAGGCTTTGCCCAAGTATAGACCTTGCCACCGCTGCAAGGCAGCAACCAACAGTCTTCAGTGTTGTTTTCGGTAGTCTTTGAGGGCTTTGCATCAAATTATTCTTAAAGATGCAAATCTTGTCTAACACCAGCATTTTATCTAAAATTTACAGTAAACTTCTTATTTAGTCTGATCTCTGCTTTCCAAATAAGAAGGTTTTTCTTCCTGTATTCTTATTTTTCAGCTCATCAATATAACAGAATATGTAAAATGACATACCATGTTTTGTGCTATTCTATGTTTTAAACAATAATAATGAAATTAACTTTGCGGTATGTGTCAACATACCATCCATGTGATGCCTGAATCATCTTCTTGGCTACAGGCTATCTGAAGTGATGCATGCAGTTCCAACTTGTTTTTCCCTATCACTCACTGTGAAAACAAGCAGCTTAGAAGCAGCAGATCTCTAAAACTTACATCATTTAGAGGGGAAGGACCTAGGTGAAAACAAATGGTTTATGTTTTCAGCCAGAAGTAAATAAGTTGTGGACTATGGCTCTCTCATCTACAAGTGAGTTTTATAAAGAGTTATAGAGAGCTCTAGTTTACAAGATATTCAGAACCACATGTATGCATTAATTAAAGGAATATGGAGAAGGAAGAGGGGATCTGAGAAAATAACAAAGCAGCAGTGTATGCATGCAATGATTTTTCATTCTGTTTTGCTTCAGCTCTGCCCCTGTAAAAGAGGATCTAATCAATCTGCCAGCTATTAACTTTGATAATTGATAAAGCATACTAATTAGACTGTACCAGTTACTTAAGAGACTTTGCTAAGGTAATTGTAGGCACAAGTTCAAATGAAATTTAAAGTATTCTATGTGACGTTAAAACCCATCAAGCAGAATAGATGGATTTTATAACAGAAGGCACAACATACCCATAAGTATTTAATGTATTGCATGATTATCCATTGTTTCATATTCTAAGTCTACCAAACAATTAAAAATATAAAAACAGCCTCTAAAGACTAACTAAATGAGGTATGTGTATGGTTATGTGGGGGTAGTAGACATGGACAGAAACTGCAATTTGACCTTAAAATATTAATATTAATTTTCATGCTTATGTCTAGGAATAAAGTATGTAGCTCTGATGCAAGGGAGGAGCAAGCATAATAAGAAATCAGCCTAATCTAGCTTTATGAGCACTTTGACAATAAGCCACATAAAAATGATATGCCTTTCTGCCCCCATCCAATAGGGCAATAAACCAGTAGTAGCAGAGTAGCATCAAAAGCACGTCAACTAGCTATTTCTAATGTAGAGATAGAGTCAGAGCTGTTATTTATATAGTTGCTATATTATTACAAACCTAAGAGTTTCCTTTCCATTCCTAGTGAGTCTATCTGTAGTGCAGTTTGAGGTGTTCCTGACCTTAAGGAAGTACTTTCTTATGCATGAATCTTGGTCTTTTCTTTTTTTTCCCCATTCTTTTTTTCTGTTGTGGTGGTTTAACCCCATCTGGCAACTAAGCACCACACAGCCACTTGCTTACTCCCCCTCAGTGGGACAGGGGCAGAATCGGAAGGGTAAAAGTGAGAAAGTAACTTGTGAATTGAGATAAAAACAGTTTAATAATTAAAAAATATATTGTAAGAAGAGAGGAAAAAAGATAACAAAGAGAGTGGAAAATAAAACCCAAAAAAGACAAGTGATGCAAATGAAAACAATTTCTCTCCAAGCAGCAACCTCCCCTGGCCAACCTCCCCAGCTTTTATTGCTGAGCACGACATCATGTGGTATGGAATATCCCTTTGGCCAGTTGGTGTCAGATGTGTAAGCACTGTTCAGCAATAATACAACATCAATGTTTTATCAACACTGTTTTCAGCACAAATAAAAAACATAGCCACATACAAACTACTATGAAGAAAACTAACTCTATCCCAGCCAAAACCAGTACATCTATGCATCATATAAAATGAAATTTCTTGACAATATAAATTTGGAGTTGGCAGGTGCTAGTGCTGGAGGTAGTGGGCATTTAATTAGTGAAGTAATTGTATTCTTATGGTGTGACCATTGGACCTAAAATACAAGTTGTAGTGCTTTATTTTAACTATATGAAAATTACCAGATGCCACAATTTAGTATGCAGAAAACTTTTTTTAAGCACTGAGAAACCAAAAGGAAAAAACGGCTAGAGAGATAGCCGATTTCATGTCTCGCAGCCTTGTTGAAGAAAATTCTTTGCAATGATGTCGGGGGTCAAGACCCCGGCATGGGTTCGGGCCTACGGCGACGGAGGAAGAAATACAGCCATCCTTTACGGATGATAAACATGCTTCATCTTTATTGGCACACGCGCAAGCTTTTATAACAGTTCTATTAACTATGCCTACTTGTCAAACACCGATTTGATAGCATACATAATGAGCCCATCCCAACATACATAATGAGTCCATCCCCTTCTGTGGCCCCCCTTGGTATGTGAGTTCCCTCGTTATCTCGGAGCTGCCTCCTGGTACTTGTTTACCCAGGCCTTTCTCAGGAGCTGCCCCCTGAGACTGTGAGACTTGTTTATGCAGGCCTTTCTCAGGAGCTGCCTCCTGAGACTGTGAGACTTACTTATGCAGGCCTTTCCCAGGCAATACCTTCTTACCCACCTTTGCTCAGCTCATGCTAACTAGAGAAGATCTTTTTCATGGAGAGGGTCTCTGGGGTCGTGCCCTTTCTCTTTTAGCCATTCCCCAATAATTCCCCCTTTTTCTCTTTGGGCTACTAATATGTCTCTACGAAGGCTTGTTTCTACAAATTTTAAGCACATTCGCTGCAAGCATGAAAAGCAACACAAAACTAAGCTAACTAACACTATTATAAAGACGAACCCCATGAGAAGTGGCTTCAAAAATCCAAAGAGCCAAGATGGGAACCCTAGGGACTTCCACCAGTCTGCAAGAGGATCATCATCTATTTGTAACTTGTTCACATGATCTCGTAACTGTGCAAGCTGTCGATGCATACTGTTACTATGGTCAGAAAGATTAAAGCAACACATTCCGTCAAAGTCCTCACATCCATGACCTTGTGCTAAAAGCAAAAAATCAATTGCAGCACGATTTTGCAGTATAGCATGACGGACATCATCTATGTTGGTTGCTAAGTCTGCTAATACCTGAGATGTTAGCTTGGACTGTTTAGCAGTCCAGCAGGCCAATTTTCTAAGGCTAGCCGCGTTCCAAGCAGCCATTGCTCCTGGCACAAAGAAAGATGCAAAGATAGACTCAGTTCGACTCGGAAGTATGACACCATCATCACAGTTCTCCTGCATCATTGATCTTTTCACCCTTGTCCTATTAAACTTCTCTATCATTTGTACTTTACTCGGAGCAAACAGTGTCAAAACTCCCAAGTAGCAAGGTCCCCCCACGGGCCTCCACGGAATTCTTGGCCAAGCTCGATCCCCACAAATTAAAAACACTCCCGATGGTAGATTTACGTTCCCAGTGATTTTTACCATCCATACCCCACCACTTTTAGCAGTTAGATTCCACCCATTCACCTGTGGAGTAACATTTGTAAATTGTGACCATTGGGGACGCTCATTTGGCAGGTCATACAGATATGCATTACCCCCAAAGCTTACAGCACCAGTTCCGTTATCAGGTTGATAGGCAGGCCTTGCATTGGAACAGTTAGTCCGATGTGTAACATCCCTTATTTCGGCAGGCCCAATAGAGATTAGCAGATCTAACTCTTGAACAGGCTTTTGAGAAGAACAATACAAAGCTCTTAACAAACATGCAAGCCGACATGATTCAAATGCAAACTGCATATGTCCCAAGCATTCACCCTCATTTTTCTTCGCTTTAAAGATAACACTACAATTACAGCTATTCCATTGCGAAGCGTTATAATAGCCCCCAAGTTTGGTCAAGGACTCGTTGATGGACAGCGGAACACCGATGAGACAGGTTCTAAATGGGTCCTGAGCTGATGCGAGGCTTAGGCAAAAGTCTGTATGATTCGTTTGGTTCGCCCAAGTGAGCCAGACATTGTCAGTTTATAACAACAGGTGTGGATCAATACCATAACTTACAGTGAGTCCCATCAGCAAAAGAATCACTCTGCTAAAGTTGCACGGGTCCATCTGGCGGGGATCCATTTTGGTCCTGTGGAAGTGAGTACACACATATACCCTTTACCGATGAACTGTACGTCTGCTGGCCCCATCCATTGACCTGATTCAGGATCCCGATACATTACTTTCATTTGAATGGACTTCTTCTCGGTTACCCCCGCATGAACCCGAGCAGGAGGTTCTTCGCTGGATCCAAAGATGCATAGGTAGTTTAAAACAAACAATGTTTTGCTCACCCTTTCTGACACATCCGTAGTATCTCTAAACTTGTCTAGATAGCTTTTCAGAGTCTGATTCATTCTCTCTACTATCGCTTGCCCTGTAGGGGAATGAGGAATCCCCGTGACATGCTGAACCCCCCATAACTGGCAAAACTTCCGCATCTTTTCACTACTATAGGCTGGCCCGTTATCTGTCTTTATCTGCTTTGGCACCCCCATTACTGCAAAACAACTTGTCAAATGGCGAATCACATGGATCGCTTTCTCTCCTGTCTGTGGGGTGGCCCATACAAAATGACTAAAGGTATCTATCGTTACGTGCAGATATTTCCATCTTCCCAATGCAGCTACGTGCGTGACATCCATTTGCCATATTTCGTTTGGCCCCAAGCCCCTCGGGTTTACTCCGATACCTAAGCCAGGACCATGATGACTACATTGAGGACATGCCCTCACTATGCCTCTGGCTTCCTCTGCGGTTAGCCTAAACTGTGATTTCAAACCCCTTGCATTTTGATGGAACACACTATGCGATTCTCTGGCCTTAACAAAGTCACTAACTGGGGCTGATACCATCACCAACTTATCAGCTCTCTGATTGCCCTCACCTAGTCCACAATCCCACATATGACTCCTGATGTGGATAACTGCATACGGCTCTTGTCTGCTGTTCACCAGTGCCTGCAATTGTCGGAATAATTGCCCTAACCTTTCATTTTTTACCTCTTTGACTTGAGCGTTTTCAATACGTTGAACTACTCCTGCCACGTACAGTGAGTCAGTCACCACATTGATCCGTTCCTCTCTCCACTTTCCCATGGCCCACACCACTGCGGCTAATTCCAACGTCTGCAGTGAATCACCGGGGACTGCCTCTAGCAAATGGTGGTGCCATTCGCCATCGACTGTCCATGTGACTGCTGCCCGTTTGGATCTCTTACCCGCATCGGTAAAGACTGTTTGGGCTCTTTCTAAAGGCGTTTCGCTTCGGAGAGGTTTCCTGATCCATTCATTGTGACTTACCCACTGTACTACTGCTGCCTTAATAGGTACTACGGATATTTCGATAGCAGCAGAGAGTAGAGAGTCACATAACTCCTGGCTATTTTGCAAATACCAGTCTATAACCTCTTTCTGCATAGGGACGTATACCCTCCCTAACTCCTGTCCAGTGATTTGCCACACCCTCTTCCGACCCTTCCGTATTAACTCTGCTAGCGTCTCTATTCTAGTTTGTATTGACTTTTTTAGCTGTAACCTGGGAAATACCCATTCTAGTACTTTGAGCTCCCCCTTCTCCCCCTTTTTCTCTTTATGCTGAGTTAGTGCTCCCAGCAGGTGTTTCTCTGTGAAAAAGATGGATAGGTCGATGGGACGCTCCAAAGTACGACGATCGCAGAACCGAGAGATAGTGTCATGGGCGATACAGTGGATCATTTCCCGTTGTTCCGTCGTGAGATGCACAGGAGTCGCAGGATCCGTTCCCTTCAGCAAAGGTCGCAAGATGTCAAGTTGCGCGTTGGTAACTCCTGTGACAGGCCGTAGCCACTGAATGTCCCCCATTAGTCTCTGAGCATCATGTAAGGTTTTTACTTCCGTAGAGATGCACGGCTTTTGTGGTCTGATTTGAGAGTCCGTTATTTTCCATCCAAGGTACAACCATGGCTGCTGTTGCTGGATTTTCTCTTTGGCTATGACAAGGCCTTCTTTTTGCAACTGGTTATGTAGCATGTGAATTTGCTGATGCGAAAAGTCCTGCTCCTGGGCTAGGAGGATATCGTCCATGTAATGATAAATCAGCTCATGTGGCCATGCGTCTCGCAGGGGTCGTAGGGCATTATCAACAAATAACTGACACAGTGTTGGACTATTTTTCATTCCTTGAGGTAATACTGTCCATTCGAAGTGCTGAGCAGGTGCTTCCCTGTTTACTGATGGTAAAGTGAATGCGAATCTTTGCATGTCTTGCTCATGTAAGGAAATCGTGAAAAAACAGTCCTTGAGGTCAATTATCAACAGTTTCCAATACTCAGGCAACATAGATGGATTAGGGAGACCTGGTTGTAAGGCCCCCATTGGCTGCATTTGTGCATTCACCGCTCTCAGGTCGTGTAGCAATCTATATTTTCCAGACTTCTTTTTAATCACGAAAATGGGCGTTGTCCATGGACTTGTAGAGAGCCTTAAATGTCCCTGGCTAAGTTGTTCCTGCACCAGCTGATGTGCTGCTGTAAGGCTTTCCAGCTTCAACGGCCATTGCTCGATCCATATAGGGTCACTGGATGTCCATTGAAGCGGGATCGGGAAAGCCCATTTTGCAGTGACCGTTGCTAAAAAGATTTTCCTGTTGTGAGAATAACCCCGAGCTGATCCAGAACATCACGACCAATAAGTCCATTCACACCTGTGGGGAGGCACATCACAGTTATAAATGCAGACGCCCTTCTGCCATCCACAGTTAATGAGATGCGGTCAACACTTTGTCGCACAGCCGAATGGCCTCCCACTCCTTCAACTCCTTTGTCCATTGGTTTAGTTGGCCAATCAGCAGGCCACACTCCTTCATTAACAATAGTTAAGTCCGCACCCGTATCTAGAAGGAAGGTTGACAGAAGAATTTGTCCCCTGGCCTCAAGTTTTGCTGTTGTTACCGGTCGATGATTCATGGACAATGTCAATAGAACTGCAGGCCCTGTTGATCCAAATCCCTGTTCCCCCCGAGCCTCCGTCGTGACTGGTGTCATGTCGCGTGTCAACTGACTGAGGGGAACCAGTTGAGCAATTTTACTTCCCTGGGGAATATGGATAGGTGGAAACAATGTCTGCACCATAATCTGAATAGTTCCGGTAAAATCAGCATCAATAAGTCCCGGTATTATTGTCAGTCCTTTCATGCCACTTGAAGACCTTCCGATCAATAAGGCACCATGTGGCTGTCCGTTTATTATTAGCGGTCCCGTAGATGTTGTAGAAATCCTCTGCGGTCTCTGATCAAGCAGGGTGACGCCTACTGCCGTTGCCAGGTCCAGACCGAGGCTGCCGGCTGTTGCTGGCTGGAGGGCGGTGCTAGGCTGACTGGAGGGCGGTGCTAGCTGCTGGCTGGAGGGCGGTGCTAGGCGCTCCTCCTCCGGCTGACTGACAACTGGAGCTGCTATTTTTGTCGAAGCGCGGCGGCTGGACGCGCTCAGATTCCCGTTTCCCGAATTGTAGCAACTATCGTTTCGTTTATAGGGACGCGGTCGAACTCTTGTCTCGGCTGTGACAGCACGAAGTGGCTGTAACGCTGCAAACACTTGCTGCTGCGCTGTAGCAGCTTGGTGCTGGGCTTGAAGGATATCACTCCCTAACTTGCTTATTGCCTCTACTAACATAGCCTGTGGCCCCGCGGGAACTCGGCTCATCCTATCAAGCATCAGCTCAATCGTGGCATCTGCAGGCAAAGTAACTAAAATCCCTCGCGTAACATTATTCACGTTCTGAATGGCACACTGTCTCAACAACGGAGCCCTCATCCAGTCTGGCACATCCGACTGCTCAATAGCAGCAGTTACTCTGTCTATAAAGGCCGCAAACGACTCATCCTTGCCTTGCTTAATGTTCATATAGGAAGGAGAGGGTTGTGATATTTTCACCTGCTCCACAGCCTCCCGGGCAGTTCGCATCGCCTCAAGACATCGCGCTGGCCCTAACTGTACCTGCGCTCGCGCCCCCACGTAAGGTCCCGTTCCCATTAACTGTTCTACCATGACCCCCCGCAGTGGGTCGTTTCGATCCCTTTGTCGTTGTGCTGACATCTCACAAAACCGCTGCCAATGCGCATGCCATAAAAGCAACTGTGACTGGGTCATAATCATTCTCATAACCATCTTAATATCCTCAGGGCACAACACAGTGCTTCCCCAGAGATAGTTCAAAAACGGTTTTGTGGGCTCCCCATGGAGACCCGCTTCTGATACTGTACTTCTTAGTTGCGACAACATCTTCCAACTAATCGGAGCGTACTGTCCATGCCAATCTCCTGCCTGATCTTGCTCATACTGAACCGGAAACGCAAAAGAAGAAAAATCCCCCTCAGCTGCTGCCTCTTCCATAACCTTCTGCCAATTTACCAAACTGACACGCCTACCACACTCCTGCTCCCGAGTCTGCCCCTCAATACCACCAACTGCACCCTCGGCTTCACTCCCTGTAATCTCGTTCTTATTGCCTTCTGCTCCACTACCCGTAACACAAACAGTCTGTTGCCAGCATGGTGGCGCCGGCACCTTAGAAGTGCTAAATAGTAGATCGTTATCTGACGGCGGTGCAGAGGCCCCACTCGAAAAAGAGGTGATCCCTGCATCCGTTGGCGGTACAGACAATTCTGTCTGCCCCAGCTTTTGAGAAGCAACCGCAGCTAAATTCTTCTCTACCTTATGGCGCTTTATGTTGTTAGTTACCTCCCGCCACGGCTTCATGAGCTTCTTAGCAATTTTATCATCATCTATAACCATATCCCACAACATATCCCCTAACTTTCTCCATTCCCCCTCATCAAACAATAAATCAGGATCCTGAAAACACCCCTTAGCCCTCCCTGTTGCTACTAGACCAGCTAGCTGTTTAACGCAACTATTATCGACCCCTCACTTTTCCAAAAAGCTCCGTAAAAGATCTAGGGCTACTTCCAAATCCATGTTCCTTTTATCCGTGCCACCCTTATCCATACTACTACTGGCACGGTCCCCTTCTGTATCCCCTTATGTATCCCCTTATGTATCCCCTTATGAACTACTTACAGCGATATCCTTTTTTGCCCTGCCCTTTAGTACCCCCTCAGCAGCGAACTTTAGTCGGTTCAGGCGTTGGAGACGACACACCGCAGCACAGTGTTCGGTCGCTATTGCCCCCCAGTCGCTGGTCCGGTGCCACTGTCGTATATCCGTCGCTTTCGGGCCCGCGTGCGTTGCTAGTTCTTGTAAATCCCCGTTAATCCTTGTAAGTCCCTGGTAGTCCTCCAGGTCCCCATTAGGTCTTCAGGTCCGGGTTCGGTCTTCAAGTCCGCTGTTAGCCTTCAGGTCCGGGTTCGGGCGCCAAATGTCGGGGGTCAAGACCCCGGCATGGGTTCGGGCCTACGGCGACGGAGGAAGAAATACAGCCATCCTTTACGGATGATAAACATGCTTCATCTTTATTGGCACACGCGCAAGCTTTTATAACAGTTCTATTAACTATGCCTACTTGTCAAACACCGATTTGATAGCATACATAATGAGCCCATCCCAACATACATAATGAGTCCATCCCCTTCTGTGGCCCCCCTTGGTATGTGAGTTCCCTCGTTATCTCGGAGCTGCCTCCTGGTACTTGTTTACCCAGGCCTTTCTCAGGAGCTGCCCCCTGAGACTGTGAGACTTGTTTATGCAGGCCTTTCTCAGGAGCTGCCTCCTGAGACTGTGAGACTTATTTATGCAGGCCTTTCCCAGGCAATACCTTCTTACCCACCTTTGCTCAGCTCATGCTAACTAGAGAAGATCTTTTTCATGGAGAGGGTCTCTGGGGTCGTGCCCTTTCTCTTTTAGCCATTCCCCAATACAATGAGATATGTCATATTGAAGGAAGAATTATTCCAGTTAAGATGTTTTACTATTTGCATGTAGTCAACAGATACATTTGGGGTGATAACATATATGTACTAATAACAAGGTTTTAGTACCTACAAAGTTGTCCGAAAGTAAGGGGGTATAACATATATAACAATGAATTGTTTTGTATGTATAGGTTCTGTACATATTCTGCTGAGGATTATGGAAAAAACATTATTTGTTTCATAGTGTGGGGTCCCAGTCTGATTTTGGGCTTGGGAAGGTTTCAAAATGATCCCAAGAGTGAGATTAAGACACAAATGATGTTAGATGTTGCTAAACAATCTGTTTTGGTTTTATGCCTAAATATAGAGCAATAGAATAAGTGGGGAAAATTAGGAGGAAAGTTAAGCAAGTATGTGAGAAGATAAGCAAGAGATAGTCACCACCTGGATCCAGTCACCATCTTCCACTGGTCAGCTCTCAGGTCCCGGTAGCACTGGCAGCCCACAGGTCTCGAGTCCTGGTAGTGCTGGCAGTTTGCAGGGCTTGGGTCTCAGGTTTGCAGAACAAACCTGGTGGACCTGGTTTTAAGAAAAGAAAAAACTGTGAATAGGCTTTGTGACATAAGCAATGCACTTCTTCTCAAGGAAGATGACTATTTTACAAAAGAGTTAGAGAGCAGAACTATGGAAACTACCCTCAGCAAATTTGCAGATGACACCAAGCTGAGTGGTACAGTTGACATGCCTGAGGGACAGGATGACATCCAGAGGGACCTGGACAAGCTAGAGAAGTGGGCCTATGTGAGCCTCATGAGGTTCAGCAAGGCCAAGTGCAAGGTCCTGCACCTGAGTTGGGCAATCCCTGGTATCCCCTTGTGCCTGGGAAGGTCATGGAGCAGATCATCCTGAGTAACATCACGCTGCACATAGAAGAAACCATGTGGCCAGGCCCAGTCAACATGGGTTTATGAAAGGCAGGTCCTGTTTGACCAACCTGATCTTGTTCTATGACAAGATGACCCACTTAGTGGATGAGGGAAATGCTGTGGATGTTGTGTACTTAGACCTCATTAAAGACTTTGACACCATATCCCACAGCATTCTCCTGAAGAAGCTGGCAGCTCATGTCCTGGATGGGTGTACTCTTTGCTGGGTAAAGAACTGTGGGGGATGGCCGGACCCAAAGAGTTGTGGTGAACAGAGCTAAATCCAGTTGACGGTGGGTGTTCCCCAGGGCGCAGTATTGGGGCCAGTTCTGTTTGATATCTTTATCAATGCTCTGGATGAAAGGATTGATTGCACCCTTAGTAAGTTTGCAGATGACATCAAATTGGGTGGGAGTATTGATCTGCTGGAGGGTAGAACAGCTATACAGAGGGATCTGGACAGACTGGATCATTGGGCTGAGGCCACTTGTATGAGGTTTAACAAGACCAAGTGCCGGGTCCTGCATTTGGGTTACAACAACCCCATGCAATGCTACAGGCTTGGGGAAGAGCCACAAAGATGATTAAGGGAGTGGAGCATCTCCCTTATGAGGAAAGGCTGAGAGAGCTGGGTCTCTTTAGCTTGGAGGAGACTGAGGGGTGACCTCATTAATGTTTATAAATATGTGAAGGGTGAGTGTCATGAGGATGGACCCAGGCTCTTCTTGGTGACAACCAATGATGGGACAAGGGGCAATGGGCACAAAATGGAACACAAGAGGTTCCACTTAAATATGAGAGGAAACTCCTTCACAGTGAGGATGACAGAACACTGGAACAGGCTGCCCAGGGAGGTTGTGGAGTCTCCTTCTGTGGAAACATTCAAAACCCGCCTGGACGCCTTCCTGTGTAACCTGATCTAGGTGTTCCTGCTCTGGCAGGGGGATTGGACTAGATGATCTTTCGAGGTCCCTTCCAATCCCTAACATTCTGTGATTCCGTGGTTCTGTGAAGAGTGGCTGGAAAGTTGCCTGGCAGAAAAGGATCTGGGGGTGTTGATCGACAGCCAGCTGAATATGAGCCAGAAGTGTGCCCAGGTGGCCAAAAAGGCCAACAGCATCCTGGCTTGTATCAGGAATAATGTGGCCAGCAGGACTAGAGAAGTGATTGTGCCACTGTACTCAGTGCTGGTGAGGCCCCACCTTGAATACTGTGTTCAGTTTTGGCCCCCTCACTATAGGAAAGACATTGAGCTACTAGAGAGAGTTCAGAGGAGGGCAACAAAGCAGGCGAGGGGCCAGGAGCACAAGTCTTATGAAGAACAGTTGAGGGAACTGAGGCTATTTAGCCTTGAGAAAAGGAGGCTGAGGGGAGACGTTATCGCTGTCTACGACTATCTGAAAGGAGGTTGTAGCATGGAGGGTATTGGTCTCTTCTCCTGAGTAGCAAGTGATAGGACAAGAGGAAATGGCCTCAAGTTGCAACAGGGGAGGTTTAGACTGGATATTAGGAAAAATTTCTTCACGGAAAAGGTTGTGAAGCACTGGAACAGGCTGCCCATGGAAGTGGTGGAGTCACCATCCCTGGAGGTGTTTAAAAAGCGTATCGATGAGGTTCTTAGGGACATTGTTTAGTGCTGGAGTTAGGTTATGGTTGCACTCAATGATATTGAGGGTCTCTTCCAACAGGAATGATTCTATAAAGTAGTTCTGACCAAACTAGCTCAGAATTGCCCTCTGGTGGCTCCTGTTGCTCTACGAACCGTAGCACATTTCCAGAGAGGGTAATATTTCTAATGCACTGAAATGTGTCTGAGGTGAGTGTCTAAAGGAAGGTTGAATGAATCCAGATTGACCACTTTTGCCTGTCTCTAAGGAGCAAAATGTTTCAGGGGCAATAGCTGTATCTGTCTATCTATCTATCTATCTATCTATCTATCTATCTATCATATAAATATAAAAGAAGTTGTATCACTGGTCACTGCTTGTATGGTGACCTCACATGTCAGCAACAAACATGTTCCAACGAAGCTTATCTTACACCAGTAATAACCTTTTCAGTGGTAATTATGAAAGAAGATAGATGAATAACTTTATTGATTAGCTCTGAAGAGGAGCTTACAGCAATGTACAGCATGGGCTATCATATTTTGATGTGTGGCTGAAACAGTCAGGAGAGTTTGCTTAGCCATTGAAGTCTACTTTAAAGACTGCCCTCTGAATGAAATAAAAGGACAGAGCAGGTCAAATCATGCTATACCTGTGTTTTAGACCATAATGTCAACTAAAATGAAATTAATACTAGGAAAAATGTTCCACAAATATTTGCTCACAGTGGAAAGTGGATTTCAATTAGACCCTGTTTGCAATGCTTTTATGTTTGTGTTCTAGGAACACTTGAGTGCTCAAGCTTAATTAGTATGAGTAACTCATGAAAAAGTGAATGCAAGCTCAATTATTCACCAAAAGCAGATTTTGAAGAGAAAATTCACTGAAGAAGTCCATGACTAAGTTTGAATAAGAAGTACATCTGATAATTTTACAATGTTACTATCTCTTTGTGGGCAGTTTGCAAAGACAAATAAAGGTAACAACTGTGGAATAATTTTCAGCAAATAAAATGTTGACTCAGCTCTAATGTAAAAAACCTCGCAGTTTCACTGTCATCTGTAAGGATAATATTTAGTGTTTCTGGTTTCTTATGAGATTAAATTCTTACCTTGTTGCCTAGAGCATGCTCCATAGAGGTTCAAGCACCTAGGGCTCCTATGGATTTCAATAAAATCTGAGATTGCTTGATACCCTCAGGACCAGATCCCTAATCACTAATTCTTGCTAGTTTATATTTTCCTGCTGTAGTTATTATAGGTTACACCTTTAGAAAATTATGTCTATTCTCCCACTTATGTCATCTTAGACATGTTTTTCTTGATGACCTAGGTGAAATGCACGTCATTTAACTATACTTTTCATTGTGCACTTTATACACTTCCTTACTATATTCTATATCATTGTATTTAAGATAAAAAAGGCTGCAGGGAATTTTCCAGATTCTGGTGTCCTAACTCAGTATGGGTTGGTATTTTATTTCAGTGGGACTCCTTAGAGTTCCAGTGACTAATATAAGCAAGAGTATCATCCTCTGAGGTTAATTAAAACATAAATCTTACAGCAAAGGACAGAGACTTTAGAAAGGAGAAGCTTTGCAAAATAAGCAATATTAATTGCAATACTAGACTATCAGAAGATCAAACCATGTCTGAAAATGAATTTTCAGAATTCTCCCCTTTCCAGCTCTTTGACTGCTTCCTTTTACTCTTTCACTCTCTTTCTGATTTCTCCTGTCCTCTTTCACGAGAGGAAAAGGAATGTTATTGTCATCTCCTACTGTTACCTTTGATATAGATGGTAAAATAAGGAGCTCTCATCTTCTTGCATGTCATGGTTCCCTGACTATAAACAGAGCCAACAGAAAAGGCAAAGCAAAACAAAAATAAAAGAGAGAGAAAAATACTTTTTCTTTCACTTAATACAATACACAAAGAAAAAATATTAATATTCAGCTTAGTGCTCTAGTGTGAACTAAATTATGTAGACAATGCAAAAATGAAGATGAATGAAACTCTCTCCTGCTTAGTGATCAAATATAAAATAAACATTTGCCTAAAATGATTGCTACTGCTTAATGTGTTTTACAAGAAATAAGATACTCTATTGTAGCATTTCTCAGGATATGTAATGCTTTGTTTTTCTACAGTATTCTTTTGTTAATTGTTATATATTAAAATAGATCCTTTTTGCCAGTTCAACAGCATTTTCTTTATGCTTCTAAATATTTTAAGAAAGGATGTATTAAATTGGTTAAAACACAAACCATTAGTGAGCCTCACAGAAAAAAAAAATCTGCAAATGTGAAAACAAGAAGGGAAGAGTACAATGCACATAGTAATTATTGTGATTCATCAAATCATAGCATATCTACAAACACTGAAATTATATCACCTGAAGAACACAGACATTTTACATAGCCTGAAAAAATATTTACTTTGTTATAGCATCATGTACGATCAACTCATTTCTCATATGAAACATATATCCATGATCTCTCTAAAGACTGTGTCCTATTTGCTTTCTAATATAGTTCATGTAATTCCTAGATTCTTCCAAGGAGAAAATCAGAAAGCAGCTATTCAGATCCCATAATTTAATGTTTTAAAAGGTAATGGAATTACTAAAATTCATATTTTATTATAAGATTTGATTAAGATATGTTCAAGTAAACATGAAATAATTAATAAACTCCAGTCCTGAGACTTTCTGCATACAGCTGTTGTCCTGTGAAGATTCACTGATTGGATTAACGCCTGCAATGAGTCATTCCTTAGGTACTGAGGCCTCCTTTATCAAAGGTTTGTTAAATTTTGAGAGCAGTGTCCACCTAAAACTGCAACAAAATTGACCCGTAATTTACATTTTCATTCTTGTCATCTTGCTTCTTTAAATTATGTCTGGAAAATGCTTTCTTCCAGTAAATATACTGATCTTCATCCTTTTGATTTTAATAGGAGTTCATCACTGATGTTAGCTTTATGAAAAAGGAGCAGAAGAGATTAAAGTATACATAGTAATTCTGGATAAGGTCATTCAGCTATATTAATTTTTAAATTGGACATGTGCTACACAATGGATTTTATATGCTGAAGTGTATGTTCCACAATTCAAGCTCACAGATCAGATGAACCAGAGAACTTCAATTCCTGTGTTTCTCACTTAAACCTGAAGTGAGACAAAATGGAATTAAAGACTTTGTTTTCTATTTTGGTGTTCATTAATAGCTTCAGTTTAATTCTTGCTTTTATGATTTTGTATAGAAAGTAAGTCATTGGCTTCAGTAGGGTTTCTCTTGATTTATACCAGTATGAGTAAAAATTCTTATTGGTTCTTTTCTCTCACCAAAGATGTTGCCCATGAAATGTCTCAGAATAATGACTCAGGAAAATTAAGTCATAGCGAATGAGTGGCCTTGCATATTTTGCTGGTCCCCATATCAGTGTGCACCAATCCTGCTGTGATGAGGCTTACCTGGGGAGGTGCCTGACGTTCTCCATGCCCACTCAATCTATTTGGTGCAGCAATAAGGATGATAACTGTCATATGGACATTTGTTCTCAAAGAGTACATTTCTCATACCAACAGGCTATTGACTTCCAGTAATTTCAAACTTATGGAATATTTTTACTGCTTTGCTAGAGATAAATGATCTCATGACCCAATACCACAATTTTCCAGAATGATTAAACTGCAACTGTGAAAGAGACAAATTTGGTCCTCTTTCCTCAACTATCTGAGCAGGGTATTGGTATCTGCCTACATAATAAAAGAAACAGCATATAGAGATTTATTTCACAGTGGGACTTGTGCCACAAAACTGTAAGGCACTTTGTTAATAATTTGTCAACTTTTTAGTCATAACTGGATGCTAATAAGGGATATTAAGAATAAGGAAAAATAACATCTGATTAATAACCTTACCTTTAAACACAATTATATAAAATATTAAAACTTTATAAAAGTCAATAGTTTTGAAAGGTGAATGTCTTTGTTTAAAATATAACAAAGACAACTGGAATTATAACATCCTTTGCACAGTGGATGTCATATTACATTTTTTGGTGTCGAGGGTTAAGATTGTGGGGTGACAATAAAACCCTGGCAGATGTATTGTTAACCTCCTCTCACCCCCCACTTCCCCCTTTTGCCCCTCCCTCTCCCCCCTTCCCACTAAGGACAGGCGATCAGGAGGGAAAGAAGGACAGAGAGAAGAGAGTTGGAAAAATTAACAATGTTTTACTAATGCTACTAATAAGAATAGAAAAAATAATACAAAATATACAAAACCAATCTTGAAAAGTCTCAGCAACTGCAGAGTCGGCAACCAAAGTCCTGGATTAGACTCTGCAGCCAAACGGAGCTGGATTCAGTCTGTCACTAGGCCTCAGTTCGCAGGGATGACTAGCAAGGTCCTCTCCTAATGTCAGCCATAAGCAGAAGGGAAAAGGGAAAGGGACGAGATCCTCATGATCTCCCACTTTTATATGAAGTATTCACGTGAATGGAATGTTATACACAGTTGGTCAATTTCTTGGTCACCGATTTCTCGTTGCCCCTCTCGCGAGATGTCCATCCGTGCTTATCAATAAGTTTGCATTCCATTGCTAGGTTTACCAAAACATGTGTCTGGTTCTCCAGGAAAATGCAGCTAATAAGAAGGCTTTAGCTGACAGGCAAATTCACTAAAAGAGAAACTTGTTTTTAACAAAACCAGGACATTTGGTTATTACATCAATTTAGTATTTCACATATTAATAATTCTTCATTACATAAAACTATTGTTAAACTGGCAATTAAGTGGATGTGAAGGATCCATATGCTGAAGTGTTTGTAACATTTCTATTACGAACTTCACATCAGATGTCTTCCAGTGTACATCAATAACATTAATGAACAATCTTTTTTGCCAAAGCCACCTAAATGAGTTCCATTACCTTATTATATTTTCGCAGAGTCTTGACTACATCTTCATAAATATGTAGATATTAGCTTCAAGAGGAATCAGGCAGTCTACTTCCTTGCACTATAGCAAAACCAAATTTTTTTCATATCCCATAGCTGAGAAATCTAGCCATAAGCATTTCTGCTAACAGCAAATTCTTATTTCAACCTGTCTTCATCAACTTGATTTTATGCTTGATAGTTTTCTTTACATTTATAATTCCTCCTTTTTATTTAAACTAAAAAGTCTCCTAAGTCAAGGACACTTCCCTTTTCACCATTTATCTTCTAAAGTAAACCAAATATTGCTCAGACAGTAGCCTGGACAATTTGTGTGCTGTAAATCGTAATAGTATCTTTACTTCCTTCTTTCGGTCTGTGAACCACATAGATTAATTGTTGTATTTTCTGTAAAAGCATAAATCAAACATTGTTTGAAAGACAAAGAAGATTAAAAGTAATTACTGAATAAAACAGACAAGTACTATGCATACATAACTCCCTCCTCACTCTCTTGTGCATTTTCCCTACCAAAGACATCAAGAATGCTGGAGTAAAGCAAAGCGTATTAGTAAGATGTTAACTTCAGACATTCTTCTCTCTTCATCTTTGGCTTCTTGGTTTAGTCTGACCAGGACCTCTGTCATTTGTTCCCTTGTGTTTTGAATTGGACAGACTGTGTGATTCCCAATGTGGCACATATCCCACCTTCCTGCACTGCAAAAGTTTGGCCAGTGGTCATTACTGACCAATGTTCATTAGACACAGACTAACTGCTCCTCTCATGTACTCCTCTTTAAAAATGTAATATTTGCATGTTTCACTCTGATACAAATATGAGACAAACAAACTGTACAGGATTTGTTTCCCATTAATCAGTGGTGATGGTTGCCATGCATATCCATGAGCCTGTCTTCATGTCCATATCCAAAAGACTCGACTGATACAGTAGCATGCTCTTGTAACACTTCTATGAGTTAGTAGTAAGTGGAGAAACACTAACATCTATAACATCTACATTTATCACAACAACTGAAGATATTAAAATTTGAGATTGCTTCTTCTTGACTTATCATGCTTGAATGAGGTCTCTGACAATGGCTCAATATAGAAAAAGATAGTTCGCATTTATTTTTTGACTGAGGGTTTTAGGATTTTGCCAGGCCCTTCATCACTGTGATCAGTTTTCTCTGCATATGCAATTTATGCCCTTTCAGCTCTCTCAGGAAACTTATGCAGAGGGAGGGACAATCACCTGACACCACTGCCTTGGAGCCTATACCATGTAGATATTATCTGGTATAATCCTGCAAAGTCTCTTAGCACAAGGGCACTTCATTCCTCCCTTTTTCTTTTCACAGACAGGTCTATTCTTTGAAAATAAGTTAAATATTTCTGAAACAATAGCCTAGACACTTGGAGTACTACAAAACAGAAGGGTTCTGGGGAAAATGAGGAAAAAAAGATTCTTCCAGATTATGAGGTCGTTGGGTTGGGAGCAGGAGTTTTTGCTCTTCCCCAGGTCCAAGAACCATAGTAACAGCTTACTCTGCACTTAAGGGTTTTTTCCATAGTAATGTTAACCATGGGTAGAATATTGTAGCTTTGCCAATAAGGTTTCACAAAAATACTAGAACACCAAGTACCTGTTGTACTGGTGAAGATAATTCACTTTTAAGAAAACACTTTGGCCAAAATTTTCAAAAGTGGATAGATTTTAAATTACTCAAATTTTAGATACCTAGCCTCAGATTTCTATATTCTCCTGACTGGATTGTGAGGAGGACATAAGCGGCAACATTTCTTTTCAACATCATCTCTTTTTAAGCTCTCTTCCATTGAGAACTCTGAAATGAATGTATCCAAAATCACTCATGGCTTCTACTTTTTTCTCCTTATTCAAAAGATTCATTAGATATACAATTTTATATACACATTTCTCTGGACTGCTTTATATACATAGAGGACATGATAGAAGTCATAACCTGTTCAGGTGTCCCTTTCTGAAATGGGAAATTGGCCTTTTGTAGTCTGATTTTAATTTTTGGTTGGTTGAATGGCACACTTTTGCAGTGGTAGCTATTAAGCAGAACAAATATTGGTTCTGTCAAAGATCATCTAGCATGTCTTTGTCAGCCAGCCAAATTTTCCCAAGTTTGAAACTGGCAATATGCAATGTTGATTAGTTTGGGAAAAAGCAAAAGGGGCAAATCAAGGTGGTTTGCCTGAAGGAGTTTTGATATGTGCACACCGTAAATCTATTTTTCTGTCCTCAATATCCTGTCTCATTGTCCCTCTTTCTTTGCCTTTCACTTATGGATTTCTCACACAGCCTCTCATTCATACACTAGTCTGCCCTCCAGCCTTGTGCCCTCAGGTGATCATCTATTGCTTGTCCATGGAAATCCTTTATCTCCATCCTTTTCCTGCTCATGGAATCTCCCTTCATGCTGCAAACAAGTTCTCATTCACTTTTGTCCTTCCTCCAGTGGCCTGGATGATTCCAGTCCAGTTCCTTTTGTCTTCAAACTCCCTATCTGCCTTACAACTATGTTTGCTAGATTTGCCACTGTTCTTCCTCACACTCCCTTTTTCTTTCCCTCTAGTACCTCCATATCCTACATACCATCTATGTTGTTCATAGCATTTTAATGCAATGTAATCTGTCATGTCTTATGAAGCAAGTGTGAACATAGGAATAAGAGCAAATGAAAATGGGCACGTGCCAGATTTTTATGTATTAAACTGTAGATAGCAAGTATCCCCAAGAAAAAGAAAAAAATTATTTATAAAAGGATCCAGAAACACTGTTTGTGTGGTTGCAGCAGTAGAATCATGCTGGAAATTGTCAAAATGAAAGATGTGAAACAAATTCTTATACACTGTTGCTATATAAAGGATGCCATCAAAAATATGGTCTAGAAGTTAGGCTGATCCAGACTTCACTACAATCAGTATGTTATTTTTAGAAATAAGATAGTGATAAGACATCCATTTCTGATAGTTGAGCAAAAGCTATTTGTTTGTTAAATCAGGTCAGTATTTCAATTCTGATGAAAAATGGAACATAAGAATTTGTTCAGAAACCCAAAATAGTCCAAATGAAAGCAGCACAATTATGTTATACCGTATTATGTTTCCCATTATAAACTGGTCTTCGCACAGGATGTGGTATACCAGGAGAGCTCTCTTCCAAGTAAAAGAAGGCAGTTGTTAGAGAAGTTCTCTTTCCCTAGGTTTCCTGTAGCAGAGACTCAGGCATAGATTCCAGAAATTCTTCTAAAATAAATAATTTATTCACAAGGTAAAGCATAGAGCAGCTTGAGCTGAGCACCTCCTGAAGAAGGACCCTCAGCAGAAAAAAGCATGGACAATTACACCCCCACAGTCCAAACTCCCACCCCCTGTGCAGCACTCCAGACCAACTGCAAAATTAGAGACTGGGGTCTCCCTGTTCTTCATTGGATCTCCTAATTTTTGTCGGGAGGGCTGTCAATAAAGTTCTGACCTTCAGTTGCTATTTTGCACCTGCAGCTGGAGAAAAATAAGTTCTTGACAACAGCCAAAACATTAGTCCATTAGACACCATTCTGTTCCTTTACTTATCTCCAAGGACACAGCTCCCCTTATCTTCTAGCTTGAAGAATCTGAGGTCTTTTTTACTCAATGAAGCAGAAAGTTTAAAGGTTCAAAGCTTGCACAAGTTATGCTAAGCAAACTTACTTATGCTAAGTGAATAGTATATTAGCAGTTTCTAAACAAGTTCTGCTAAGGCAGTCTATTCTCTAGCAGTCCTCCCTTTGTTTTTGTTAAGCATCCCTGGTAATATGTGAAGTAGAGTTCATGGAGTTTTTCTAAACTCGTGATCATCTTCCTAAGTTTTATGTATTAATATAAAATTATTATTAGCAAGAGGTACAGTAAGGCTAAGCCTAGTAAAACTACTACAGGGTGAAACTTGTTTTTATACTCTGGTTGCCATGGGTGACCACCCAAAAAGGGTTTCCTGTCAGCAGCACTCTTCATCTTCTTTAAATCTTTTGAGTATACTGTGTATTTCTTTTGTATCATGGTGGACAGTGATCAAAATGTGCTATCCACTTTCTTTTACTCATTTCAGCACTTGGTGTAGCTCATGATGCTGCAATACTTTCCTCATTAATGTGAGATTCATTCCAATGGGTTCAGGCAGTAAATCTTGGTATAGTGCATAATTAGATTGTAACAGTTAGTAGGAGGTTACAGGGGCTGAATAATTAAAGTCACACCCCATAATTTTTGTAAAGTTGCAAATACAATTATTTCATAGAAACATAGAATCATAGAATAATTTGGGTTGGAAGGTCATCTAGTCCAACCCCCCTGCAATGAGCAGGGACATCTTCAACTAAATCAAGTTGCTCAGAGCCCCATCCAACCTGACCTTGAATGTTTCCAGGGATGGGGCATCTACCACCTCTCTGGGCAACCTGTTCCAGTGTTTTACCACCCTCATTGTAAAAAATTTCTTCCTCGTGTCTAGCCTGAATCTATCCTCTTTTAGTTTAAAACCATTACCCCTTGTCTTGTCATAACACACCCTGCTAAATAGTCTGTCCGCATCTTTCTTATAGGCTCCTTTTAAGTACTGAAAGGCCACAATAAGTTCTCCCTGGAGCCTTCTCTTCTCCAGGCTTGTGCTGGGTCAGTAGAGATAGGGTTAATTTCCACAGGTAGCTGGGGGGATGACATAGCCAGGACAGTTGACCCAAAACTAGCCAATGGGCTATTTGAAAACATATAAGGTCATGCTCGGTTATAAAAAGAGGGCTGGCGGGGGAGGGGGAGGAGTTTCTCTATCTTGCTGCTGGGTAGTGGGGTGGTCTGGGATGCTCTCAGTTCTCTCTGGACTGTGCGGTTCAGTGCCATTTTGTTTTGAGCACAATCTACTGTCTGGGATAAGGGGGCAGTTTCAGCATGGGCTGTGGTTGGGAATCCACACTTGCTGCTTCAAAGAAGGGGAACTGCAGCATCAGGATTGCCATGTGGTGAGAGATTGTGCTGTGTATCCATTGCTTTGTATATTCTTTCATTATTGCTGTTACTGCTGTTGTTATTGTTTATTTGTTTGGGGTTTTTTTTCCCTTTTTTTTTTTTTTTTCACTGTTCCATTAAACTGTTCTTATACCAACCCATGAGTTTTGCCTTTTGTTTCCTGATTCTCCTCTCCATCCTACCGGGGCTGGGGGAGGGGTGAGTGAGGAGCACCTGGTGTTAGTTGCTGGCTGGGGGGGAAGCTGGGGCTAAACCATGACAGTCATTTTTGACAAGTCAGCCAGGAGATGCGAAGGGTTGGGATAATGACAGAGCTGACCAGAGCATGTTGAAATATGCGTTTACTATATTAGTTAAGTAGGCATTGGTCACAATATTGCTTTGTTTGTCCACGTGGCTGTGTTATGTGAATTTTGACATTCCCTGCAGTGCTGTTTATCAACTCTCGGAGAAGGATTAGATTTGTCATATTGCTCTCCTGTGTAATATCAACTTATGAGATGGCGTCATCTCTTGTAGCGTGTGTATGTTTGTAATTTTATATGGCATCGTTGTCATTCCCATACCTTGGGCATCATCTCTCAGAAATTATTATTAATCATCTATGATGAAGATGGAGTGGGGGGGGAGGGGGAATTTTCCCCCACTTTTTCACCTCCCTTTTCTCCTTCAGCCTAGGTACAACAGTTTTTGAGAATTTTGAACACCCTGGGGATATTTAAGCTAGCATGCTCTCATTGCTATGTCTCCTGAATATGTCTCAGGTCATGTATAGAGTTACGAAAGTATTTTTTCAGAATATCACCCAGAGGTTTGCCCCGAGGCTGGATGGTCGTGGGTGGCACGGCACGTGGGAAAATATGGACAGGTATTTAGAGAATTTCTCACCTCCAGTGATTTGCAGTTCCACTTCTGAACAACTACAGGACCCTGATGAAGTGACAAAATATTTAAAAGGAAAATGCTCTGGCTATTCCAAAGAAGCACAAGTTACCGTATTGTGCTGGGCTCTGGCCAGTATTTACCAAACACATCTCAATAACATGCAGCACCCCCAGGGGAAATCATAGAATCACAGAATCATTTTGGTTGGAAGAGGCCCTCAGGATCATCAAGACCAACCATAACCTAACCTAACTCTGGCACTAAACCATGTCCCTAAGAACCGTGTCTAAACGCCTTTTAAACACCTCCAGGGATGGTGACTCCACCACTTCCCTGAGCAGACTGTTCCAATGCCTGACAACCTTTTCCGTGAAGAATTTTTTCCTAATATCCAATCTAAACCTTCCCTGGCACAACTTGAGGCCATTTCCTCTTGTCCTATCACTTGCTACTCAGGAGAAGAGACCAACACCCTCCATGCTACAACCTCCTTTCAGGTAGTTGTAGACAGCGATAAGGTCTCCCCTCAGCCTCCTTTTCTCAAGGCTAAATAGCCTCAGTTCCCTCAACTGTTCTTCATAAGACTTGTGCTCCTGGCCCCTCGCCTGCTTTGTTGCCCTTCTCTGAACTCTCTCTAGTAGCTCAATGTCTTTCCTATAGTGAGGGGGCCAAAACTGAACACAGTATTCAAGGTGGGGCCTCACCAGCACTGAGTACAGTGGCACAATCACTTCTCTAGTCCTGCTGGCCACATTATTCCTGATACAAGCCAGGATGCTGTTGGCCTTTTTGGCCACCTGGGCACACTGCTGGCTCATATTCAGCTGATTGTCAATCAACACCCCCAGGTCCTTTTCCTTCAGGCAGCTTTCCAGCCACTCTTCCCTGAGCCTGTAGCACTGCCTGGGGTTGTTATGACCCAAGTGTAGGACCCGGCACTTGGCCTTTTTAAACCTCATGCAGTTGGCCTCAGCCCAACTATCCAACTGGTCCAGATCCCTCTGTATGGATATCCTACCCTCCAGCAAGTCAACACTCCCACCGAATTTGGTCTCATCTGCAAACTTACTTGTAGAGTACTTCAGAAGTAGGACAAAGGGCATGGGTTACTACAGGATAACTTTATGTCGAGTAGAACAGTGAGTAATCTGAAGAATGAGAAACAAATTCTTAGAAGACAGAACGAACATAAGGGAGGGCGCTCTCTAACTGAGAGAAAGATGACCTCGATCATGATAGGGCCAAATAACAAACCACAACCCAGGGATTGGCTGAGGCAGTGCATGGGCAGCTCATGGACAGCTCATGAATGGGGTGTGGGATGGGGTTGTAAATAAGGTATTTAAGCAGCTGGAAAGGAACAATAAATGCTCTTGGATCACCACCGAGAGTCCCTGCTCCTCAGTGCTTCCACACTTACTAAGGGTGCACTCAATCCCTTCATCCAGATCATTGATGAAGAGATTAAACAGAACGGGCTCCAATAATGAGACCTGGGGAACACCACTTGTGACCGGCCGCCAGCTGGATTTGGTTTCGTTCACCACAACTCTTTGGGCCCAGTCATCCAGCCAGTTCTTTATGCATCACAGAGTACACCCATGCAGGCCATGAGCTGCCAGCTTCTCCAGGAGAATGCTGTGGGATACATCCACAGCCTTTCCCTCATATACTAGTTGGGTCACCTTGTCGTAGAAGGAGATCAGGTTGGTCAAATAGGACCTGCCTTTCATAAACCCATGTTGACTGGGCCTGATCATATGGTTTTCTTGTAAGTGCCATGTGATGTTACTCAAGATCATCTGCTCCATGACCTTGCCCAGCACCGAGGTTAGACTGACAGGTCTATAGTTCTCCGGATTGTCCTTCCGGATCTTCTTGTAGATGGGCATCATGTTAAACAACTTCTAGTCAACTGGGACCTCCCCAGAAGGGGGAGAAGAGAGGGATAACAGACCAACAGGCACTGTGGCTACTCCCACCCTCATGCCAAACACTGTAGTTACTCAAACCCTGGTGACAGGCAACTGTGGCCACTCAAACCCACATGACAGGTGCTGCAGCTGAATCACAGAACCGACCGATGCTTGTATCAGTTTCCTCTATACAGAAAAAGAAATATGCAAAAACATTAATTCACTTAGTGAGGGATGATGATACCTGTCACGGAGGCACTACGAGGTTAGTTTAAGGGACAAGAGGGTCCAAAACAACTTTTATTAAACCGGTGAGAAACAGGGTTTTAGCACTCCAAAAGTGACTTAAATACAGGTTCGGATATCAGTTGAGGAAAATTATTAAGGGGCAGCAACTAATACAACAGGAGGTCCACAGTGTGCATGCACGTGGCTTCACCAAAAACAATGCCGGAGCCGTCCCTGAGTCCGGGAAGAGTACACACTTGCCTGAACACAGTGTGGGATTATTTAAAGGGATACACGTACTTGTATTGAGTACGGAAAGTGTACACTCGCAATCCGGCGAGGGTAAATTTATAACACATTTGCAATCCTGCGAGGAGAGATACACATGCAAATGTGCACGGAATATTACACGTGCTTATGTGGAAGCACGGGAGGAAAATACACTCGTGATTATGCGAGGAAATAATTTATACACGTGCTCGTATTGAGCACAGAAAGTACACATGCAAATGTGCACGGAATATTACACGTGCTTATGTGGAAGCATGGGAAGTAGATACACTCGCAATCCTGTGAGGAGAAATTTTACTCACAAATGCGGCGGCAAGGCAAGCGGAGTCTCCATCCCGGGGTGGGGCAGTGGCTCCTGGCAGCAGTGGCTCAGCTCTTAACTCCAAGAGATTGCGCGCAAGGGGCACGTCTCGACGAGAATCCCGTTTTTTATAACCTGATCAGATCTGACTGTAGGCATTCCAGAAGCTTCTCTGCACCCCCATGCTGGCCGCGGGTGCCCAGGGGCTCCCTGGCACCTTGGCGCTCCCTTCTCTTAAAGACCCTGGCCAGCAGCCTCTGGGGTCAAACAAAGGCAGCTGTTAGCCCCAAGCAGCAGAGAGAGAGGGAGATGTGTCTACGCCTTCCATACCTGGGAAGGGAGGGGGAGAGAAGGGGGTTTGCATTCTGCCACAATTCCCCAGGGTCATCACCAGAACAGGCGGAGAGGGACAATTGGGTTTTTTGGACTGTGTGGATTTGTTGGCCTAGGATGTCAGACCCACAAGAATATAAGGCTCCAGTGGACACCGATGCACAATGTACCCTAATTCCATCAAACTATGAAGGGGAAGAACCCATCAGTATTTCTGGAGTGACTGGGGGATCCCAACAGTTGACTGTATTAGATGCTGAAGTGAGTCTAACCAGGATCGAGTGGCAAAAACACCCCATTGTGACTGGCCCAGGTGCTCCATGCATCCTTGGTATAGACTAACTCAGGAGAGGGTATATTAAGGACCCAAAAGGGTAATGGTGGGTTTTTGGCCTATCGGCCATGGAGACAGAGCACATTAAACAGCTGTCTACCTTACCCAATCACTTGGAGGACCCTTCTGTTGTAGGATTGCTGAGGGTCAAAGAACAGCAGGTGCCAATTGCTACCACAACAGTGCACCGGCAGCAATATTGCACTAATCAAGACTCTCTGATTCCCATCCATAAGTTGATTCATCAACTGAAGAGCCAAGGAGTGATCAGTAAGAATCACTCACTTTTTAACAGTCTGTCGAGGTTTTGATTGCAGGGTGACAATAAAACCGTGGCAGATGTATTGTTAACCCCCTCTCCTCCCCCTTCCCCCTTCAGCCCCTCCCTCTTCCCCCTTCCCACTAAGGACAAGCGATTGGGAGGGAAAGAAGGACAGAGAGAAGAGAGATGGAAAAATTAAAAATGTTTTATTAATGCTACTAATAAAATAGAGAAAATAATACAAAATATACAAAACCAATATTGAAAGTCCCGGCAACTGCAGGGCCAGCACCTGAAGTCCTGGACTGGACTCTGCAGCCAACCGGAACTGGATTCAGTCTGTCATTAGGCCTCAGTTCACAGGGATGACTCAGAAGGTCCTCTCCCAATGTCAGCCATAAGGAAAAGGGGTGAGATCCTCGTGATCTCTCACTTTTATATGAAGCATGAGGTGAATGGTATGGAATACTTCAGTTGGTCAGTTTCTTGGTCACCTGTTTCTCGTTGCCCCTCTCGCAAGATGTACATCCATCCTTATCAGTCCAGTGACCTTGCATACCGTTGCTGTGTCTACCAAAACATGTATCTGGCTTTCAGGAAAGCAGCTAATAAGAAGGCTTTAGCTGACAGGCAAATTCACAAAAAGAGAAACTTGTTTTTAACAAAACCAGGACACAGTTCCATATGGCCAGTGCAGAAGTCCAATGGGGAGTGAAGACTAACAGTAGACTATCATGGCCTGAACGAAGCCACGCCATCATTAAGTGCTACTGTGCCAGACATGCTAGAGCTGCAATATGAACTGCAGTCAAAGGCAGCCAAGTGATATGCTACAACTGACATTGCTAACGCATTTTTCTTTATTCCTTTAGCAGCAGAGTGCAGGCCGCAGTTTGCTTTCATCTGGAGGGGTGTCCAGTACACGTGGAATCGATTGCCCCAGGGATGGAAACTCAGCCCTACCATTTGCCATGGACTGATCCAGACTGCACTGGAACGGGGCAAAGCTCAGGAACACCTGCAATACATTGACAACATCGTCATGTGGGGCAACACAGCAGAAGAAGTTTTTGAGAAAGGGGAGAGAATAATCTGAATTCTGCTGAAAGTAGCTTTTGCTGTGAAACAAAGTAAGGTCAAGGGGCCTTCACAGGAGATCCAGTTTTTAGGAGTAAGATGGCAAGACAGATGTCGTCAGATCCCAATGGATGTGATCAACAAAATAGCAGCTATGCTTCCACCAACTAATAAAAAGTAGATGCTAACTTTCTTGGGCATTGTGGGTTTTTGGAGAATGCACATTCCAAGCTACAGTCAGATTGTGAGCCCTTTCTATCAAGTGAGCCAAAAGAAGAATGATTACGAATGGGGCCCTGAGCAACAGCGAGCCTTTGAACATATTAAGCAGTCCATGCAGTAGCTCTTGGGCTAGTCCGGGCGGGACAAGGTACTAAAAATGTTCTCTACACCACAGCAGGGAGAATGGCCCTACCTGGAGTCTCTGGCAGAAAACACCAGGGGAGACTTGAGATCGACCCCTGGGGTTTTGGAGTCGGGGATACAGAGGATATGAGGCCTACTATATTCCAACTGAAAAGGAGATACTGGCAGCATATGAAGGGGTTCAAGCTGCTTTGGAAGTGGTTGGTACTGAAGCACAGCTTCTCCTGGAACCCTAACTACTAGTGCTGGTCTGGATGTTCAAAGGGAAGGGTTCCTCTACTTGTCATGCAACCAATGCTATGTGGAGTAAGTGGGTCACACTGACCATACAGTGGGCTTGAATGGGGAACTCTGACTGCCCAGGGATCTTAGAAGTGATCACAGAGTGGTCAGAGGGTAAGGATTTTGGAATATCACCAGAAGAGGAGGTGACGTGCTGAAGAGGCCCCACTGTATAATAAAATAAGCTACCAGAGAATAGGAAGTGATACGCCCTGTTCACTGTCGTATTGTGGAAAAGCATGGGAGGTGGAAAGCTGCTATGTGGAGTCCCACACAAGTCGCAGAAGCCACTGAAGGACAAGGTGAATCAAGTCAATTTGCAGAGGTAAAAGCCATCCAGCTGGCTTTAGATATTGCTGAATGAGAAAAATGGCCAGTGCCTTATCTCTATACTGACTCATGGATGGTGGCAAATGCCCTGTGGAGGTGGCTACAGCAATGGAAGCAGATCAACTGGCAACAAAGAGGCAAACCCATCTGGGCTGCTGAATTATGGCCAGATATTGCTATCCAGTTAGACAACCTGCCTGTAAAAGTACATCATGTAGATGATCATGTGCCTAAAAGTCGAACCACTGAAGAACTTCGAAACAACCAGTGGGTGGATCAGGCTGCTAAGATTAAAGTGGCTCAGGTAGGTTTGGACTGGCAATATAAAGGGGAATTATTCATAGCTCGATTGGCACATGATGCCTCGGGTCATCAAAGAAGGGATGCAACATATAGATGGGCTTGTGATTGAGGGGTGGATTTAACCATGGATACCATTGCACAGGTTATCCATGAATGTGAAAGCAAGCCAAGTTGAGGTGCGGAAATTACTTTACAACCCATAACATTGTAAAGAGGCATGTTTATTTACACGGCGCCGGAAACACGGGGAATAATTTCACCTAATATGTGTGTAAATTTACAGTACCTGTGAGCTTGGTTAAATGCAGTAAAGTGTTACATATTCATGAAAGTTTTAGGAACACCTATACATATTCATAACCTGTCCCCGAGAAGGTGGCTCTTTTTACAATGAGTTCTGGGAGACCATTTCCATAGTCTCTACCTCCGAATCCTCCTGGTTGCAGCTGCGCGGTGATTGTGAACCCGGGTCCTCTTTCTCTGTACACGGTCACCTTTGGTCCAGTGTGATGAGTTGGTTAGGATTCAAGACTGCTGAGTTGGTTAAAACTGGCGTATCTCCTGTCCTGTACCCAAGTTTCTGTTATCTAGTTCACCCAAGGATGGACCAAGGATGCACCCAAGGATTATTATCTTTGCAAGGAGTCAGTGAACTCCTGTTTCTCATACAATAAGTTACACAAAGCTAAGCAAGGCTAGGCAATAGTGATGTGGGTTAAAGGTTAGTTCTCTAAGTGTTCTTTAAGAGTTAGTTAATTGTTAGTTAATTAATTGTTAATTCCCTGTATCAAAGTGGTTAAAGCATGTGTGGTACAGGGGTTGATGGCTAAAGTATAAATATGGGGAAGCCTGGCAGATTTACTATATTACACTCCCACAAACTCGCCATGTCAAGTGCTATGTGCTTACAGTGGTGGAAGCAGGGGGAAGCTGGGGCTAAACTATGACAGTAAGTATGACAGAAAGAGTTACCAAGAGGTTATGCAGCAAATCAGTGCATGTGAACAGATCTGCCATACTTATTCATAAATGTGTACATATTGTAAGCAATGAGCACACAAAATATGAACATGCTCATTGGTCTGTTTATGAAGAATCAATTATTTTATTATAATTTGCTCTATTTGAACCCATACTGCAGAGGATCATTTTGTCTTCGCTAAAAATATAATAAACCTTGAATACATCACTAAATCTAACAAATTACTACAAAACTTGCAGTATTCTTTATTTTCTTATCTTTATGTTCTTCTTTCTTCCTTTGCAAGACTGAAGTTCTAAAGTGACCCGTCTTGCTTCATTGTTCAAGTCTATTTAGTTGTATAAATTCATTACTACTTGCACATAAAATTACTTCCCTTGATGTTTTAAAATATTTTTTCTGATTTCACTGCATTCATACAAATATTTTCACAGAACTAGGATACTAAACCCAAATCTGCTCCCTGTTAAATGAGAGCTAGATTTTAATTTAATTTATTAGTAGTAGGACTGAAGTACTTGTAGTGCTTCATGTAGTATTAGACTTGATCTAATCTGTTTTGCCATGTGCTTGAAGAGCTGTTGCCCCACAAATCTATCTATTAATCTAAATCAGAAACTTACAGCAAAACTATAAAAAATACGGAGCCTACTTTAGACTATTTCAGGAGGATTTTAAAAGATGATTCCTAAAGTTCTTTAGAAAAAGGAAAAAATTGTAAGAATTTGGTAAAATAAGCTAATATATCAATATTTCTTAATGAAGAGTTATATTTTGAAAAGAAATAGATAACAATGAAAGTCATGTACCTAGCTAAAATCATCATTATCCCTTTGGTACCTGTATATCTGTCTATACACCTGTTCTTATAACACAAGAAAATCTCATTATCTCTTTTCCTGTGTTTCCTCTGTGTTGCAGGGACTTTTTTATTGATTTATGTTTTCATATGCAATATCATTCCTGGCAAAATGACCCTGGAGTAGCTCAGTCAAAGAAATGGATTTTGTCTTTTGATCTACAAAGTCTTTGGCTATCCTGAGCTCTTCTACAATCATGATCTATTTCTGTGTTCCACATAATGTGTTTTTTCTTTGAAGGTGACAGTTCCAGTAGAAAGAAATTTCCAGTGGAGCTTGCAGAAGGATGCTTAGCATTGAGACTGAGCTCACAGACATCACCACATCACATATCACGCTGCAAAAATAAACATTATATTCAGAAGTATAACCAGGAGGGTTGCATTTCAGCCAGTAATAAGCCTTTTGGTCTGTTCAGAACTTGTGCAGCTCAGTCAGTGAGGCACACAGCGACAGCAGTGGCTGGTGCCTGTGGCTAAGCACTAGATCAGAGCAGACAGCGGGGTTCCTGGAACCAGGGAAACCTGAGGAAGTCTCCTGTGACATTCGCATCAGGAAGCGGCAGCTCTCATGAGAGAGGTTGACGAGGACTGGATGTTGCCAGGAGCAACCGCAGGAGATTTAAATGGCCCCTAGGGAGCGCAGATGACCAGGAGCACAGCAAACAGGGTGAGCAAACAGGGGTGCGGCAGTTAGGGCAGTAGTTCATGCAGGCAGGGTGTGCAGTAAGGGCAGGGAAGCTCTGCCAGCTCAAGAGATTAGCTCAATTAGTGATTGGTGAAATTGCTCCCTTGCAGAAGGAGCCTGACTATGGCATCCACCCAGGGCAAATGTAGGTCCTCTGCACTGGCCAGGAAGAAGGCAGCAACCCAGACAGAGATACCATGGAAACATGCATCTGTCCAGACTTCAGACTGCAGGGAGTGCCAGAGCCTCACACTGGTATGGTGTGGCAGTAGGGATAACAACTGTGTGAGGTGTGACCTGCTCAGCCTGGTGGAAGAGCTGAGAGAGCAGGTAGAAAGGTTGTGAAGCATCAGGGAGCTGGAGAAGGAAATAGACTGGTGGGATCAAGCTATGACCTCCCTGAGACAGGAAAAGCCACCAGTAAGAAACCAAGACCAAGGGAGTCCGGTATCCTTCCCCCACCTGACTGAACACAATAGGTCAAGGGAAATGGGTGAATGGAAACAAGTTCACACCCAAGGCAGCAGGCAAAACCCCCCCTTGGCCACCCCACCATCCCAGGTGCCTCTGTACAACAGTGTATGGGAATTGCACAAGAATGGCGAGAAGACGAATTGTAAATACGCTCAAGCAACTGCAGCTGGGGTGTAGAAAAAGCACATACATCACAGTAATTGTTTTACTGACCTTGCATGCTTGACAAGTAGAACCTCTATGTTAGATAACATAGGCCTGTGAGAAACTCTAAGGCACCTTATCATTATGCCTGACCTTTGTTGTGAGAAAGAGCGGAAGGCTGCGCCTGCTTGAAGCCTTGAAATACAGGTGAATGCAACAGGCCCACTGATCTTCTACCAAGGCTGAATTCTGCAGCACCTGCGTCTCTGCTTTTGTCATCTCTGCCTGGGAACTTAGGTGCTGCATCGGAGATCCCCTGTGTGGCAGAATGCAAACCCCCCTCTCTCCCCCTCCCTCCTTCAGTATGGAAGGAGTAGGCACATCTCCCTCTCTCTCTGCTACTTGAGGCTAACAGCTTCTTTTGTTTGGCCCCAGAGCACCCTGGCTAGGGCCATTAGGAGAAGGGAGTGCCGAGGCGCCACTGAGCCGCTGGGCACCTGCGGCCAGTGTAGGGGATGTTTGGAGGCTTCAGGGGCACCCACAGCCAGTGTGGGGGTGCAGAGAAGCTTCTAGAATGCCTACAGTCAGATCTGATCAGCCAATATAAAAGCGGGATTCTCGTCGAGACTCCGCCCATTGTCGCGGGTCTCTCGGAGCACGAGCAAGATGCTGCCGCCGAGAGCCCCCCTCCCCGGGATGGAGACTCCGCTTGCCTTGCCGCCATGGGTGTGAGTAAAACTTCTCGCAGGATTGCGAGTATATTTATACTTTCCGTGCACATATGCACGTGTAACTTTCCGTGCTCAGTATAAGCACGTGTAAAATTAATCCTCTCAGAATCGCGGGTGTATTTTCCTTCCATGCACATTTGCACGTGTAACTTTCCGTGCACATTTGCACGCTTACTTTCCGTGCTTAATACAAGCACATGTACTTTCCGTGCACATTTGCACATGTAACTTTCCGTGCTCAACACGAGCACGTGTATAAATTATTTCCTCGCACAATCGCGAGTGTATTTTCCTCCCGTGCTTCCACATAAGCACGTGTAATATTCTGTGCACATTTGCACGTGTAAGTAAATTAACCCTCTCAGGATTGCGAGTGTATTATAAATTTACCCTCGCACAATCGCGAGTGTACACTTCCCGTACTCACTACGAGTACGTGTATCTCTTTAAAAATAATCCCACACCGTGTTTAGGCAAGTGTGTACTTCTCCGGGACTAAGGGATGGCTCCAGCATTGTTTTGGGTGACGCCATGTGCATGCACTCTGTGGACCGCCTGTTGTATTAGTTGCTGCCCCTTAATAATTTTCCTCAACTGATATCCGAACCTGTATTTAAGTCACTTTTGGAGTGCTAAAACCCTGTTTCTCACTGGTTTAATAAAAGTTGTTTTGGACCCTGTTGTCCCTTAAACTAACCTTGGGGTGCCTCTGTGACACCCTGGTAGTGAGGTAACTAAAATAAATGTGCTCTTTGCAATTGCATTTGTGGCCTCTGGTTGCTTCTTGCGATGTGCCTGTGTTGGCTCACACATTTGGTGTCAGTTGACAGTCTCTAGAAACAGCCACACTGTGGTTTGCAAAAACACCGGAGGCAGGGGTAGCCTCGAGGGTGACTCCTCATATTCCGGGATGGCTCACTATGGAGCGTTGAGCCCCCTTAGCTCTTTTCCTGTCTGAATTGGCTCCGCTGGAGGCATGGCCTGAGATGGATGATGGGGCGGTGATTACCCCCAAGTAATTGAAGCGGCTATGCTAAAGTTTCCATGGAGAGTGATATCTACTTCTTCTCATGAATTAGCAGGGAGATTGGGATGGTTATTCGTTACCGGTCTTAGAGCTCTTGATCATGAAGTTGTTGCATTGCAGAGTAAAATAAGAGAATTAGAAAAGGAGGATGGGATTTTACAAGATGCAAAGGTGATCGCGCAAGACATAATTACTGTTCAAGCAGAGCAGTGCTATGAGCTGCAAGATAATGTAGACTGTTTGGTAGCGTGTATTGCTAAGAAACAAAGGGTTCTCACTCCCAAATGACCTTGGAATCCTGAGGAATAGGATGGAAATATTTGGAGTGAATCCTCAGACTCCAATATTGAGTTTCGATTTGATCCTGACTTAAATGGCAGGAACAATGGTGGGAGCACAGCCCCCCATACAAATGATGTGGCAGCAGGAACAAGCAGATGAGGGGAGCAGATCGTGGGTCCTTACTCTCTGAAAGAGTTAATGAAATTTTCAGAGATCTCTCAGAAGAACAGTGGGGAAGGCATACTGGCATGGATTTTGCCAACTTGGGATAGTGGAGCTGCATCTATCCATTTATTAGCAGATGAAAAAGATTTATTAAGCCCTATGGCCAATGATGATTTGATACAAAGATATGCTCAGCTGCAAAATGTCAGAGGTCCTGACAGGCAAAATATTATTGCACCTACCCTGTATCAATGATTGTGTGTAGCAGTTTTAACATGCTGAACCTGTTGAATTTGTGTTGTGCTGTGGAAATTGGTGCACAGTGGAGGAAGGTACTGATTTAGTGCAGCAGATGGGGATGGCTTATGTATTGATTATGGGATCTGATCTGGATGGGGTAGTAGTGACAGGGAGTATTAAAATGCAGCTTTTGAGAGGAGCGCCTGCCTCACTAAAAACTGTGATTCTGCCAGCAGTGACAAATGCTACAGGTGATGCAGGCACTCTACCAAATACCTTGAGGGGAACTGGAGCTGTAATTTCAGAACTCTCTGTTTGGGTGGTGAATAAAAGAAAGCCAGAAAAACTGAAAGGAGTTACAGCATGGGTGATGAAGACACAAATGCGGAATGATTTTGTACAAACTGGCATCCCACAATTAGTAATAGGTGGGATCACATCATCAGAAATGTTTTTCCACTTGCAAAAGTTAAAGCTTATGCAAAAAACCTGACCATCCCTAGCCCCACAACCAACACTGCACCCCACCCCCCACCCCACCTACCACCTCAGTGCAAGACCAGTTTGCCTTTACCTGGCAACAAAAGCAATATAGTTGCCGAGTATCGTCTCAGAGATAAAAACACAGTCCCTCCATTTGCCACCAAATGATAGTAGCTAATATAGCATTATGGTCAGGTACTGTTACTGATTGCCATTATATTGATGGTCTATTGATTATGGCAGTGTCACAACAAGAAACTGAAGCAGATGCTGAATTTTTGAAAGTGCATTTACAGGAGCAAGGCTGGGCAATTAATCTGACTAAAATGCGGGGCCCTAGTGCTACTGTACTATTTTTAGGAATAGTTTGGCATGATGCTCGTCTACTGAATCCAACTTTAGTTCTTGCACTGTGTTTTTTGAAATTGTATCACTAAGACACTATAGGCACAATACTTTTAGAATCATAGAATGTCCTGAGTTGGAAGGGACCCACAAGGATCATCAAGTCCAAATCCTGTCCCTGCGTATGGCAGCCCCACAGTTCACACCATATGTCTGAGGGTGTTGTCTACTCTCTTCTTGAATGCTGCCAGGCTTGGAGCTGTGACTACCTCCCTGGGAAGCCTGTCCCAGTGCTCCACCACCCTCTGGGCGAAGAACCTATTCCTGATGTCTAACCTAAACCTCCCCTGGCACATCTTCCTGCCATTCCCTTGGGTTCTGTTGTTGGTTGCCACAGAGAAGAGATTGTCACCTACCCTTCCTCCTCCCCTTGTGAGGAAGCTGTAGACTGCGATGAGGTCTCCCCTCAGTCTCCTCTTCTCCAGGCTGAATAAAACAAGTGACTTTAGCCGGTCCTCATACAACTTCCCCTCCAAACCCTTCACCAAATTTGTGGCCCTCTTCTGGACACCCTCCAGTAGCTTTATATCCTTTTTATACTGTGGTGCCCTGTTGGAGAATGGCTAAAAGAGAAAGGGCATGGGCCCAGAGACCCTCTCTACGAAGAGGATCTCTTCTAGTTAGCATAAGTAGGCCTCAGTTAGCATGAGCTGAGCAGGGGTAAGTGGGAAGGTACTGACCGAGAGAGGCCTGGGTAAACAAGTTCAGGTCAGGAGGCAGCTCCGAGATAATGAGGGAGTCACATACCAGAGAAACCACAGAAGGGGATGGGCTCATTATGTATGCTGGGATGGGCTCATTATGTATGCTATCAAATCGGTGTCTGACGAGTAGGCATAATTAATAGAATTGCTTTATAAAGGTCTGCTATAAATAGAATTGCTATAAATAGAACTGTTATAAAGGTCTGCTATAAACAGAATTGCTATAAATAGAAATGCTATAAAGGTCTGTGCTCTGCATTGCTATAAAAGTCAGTGCTCTGCATCAATAAACTGAAGTATGCTTATCACCCACATTGGGTCGGCTGTGCATTTCTTCCTCCGTCGCCGCGGGCCAGAACCCATGCCGGGGTCTTGATCCCCGACATTTGGTGCCCGAACAGGGACCTACAAGGACTAACAGGGACTTACAAGGATTAACGGGGACCTGCAAGGACTAACAGGGACCACAGAGACCAACGCGGGGCCTGCGTGACGGAAAGGACAGGGCGCCGGGAGCAGCGACCGGCGGGCAAAGAGCGACCGAACACTGTGCTGTGCTGTGTCGTCTCCGACGCCTGAACCGACTGAAGTTCGCCTCTGCAGGGCTACAAGGCTGAAGGGCTGCAAGGATATCGTTTTTACAAGGAGGAGGAGGAGGAGGAGGAGGAGGAGGAACGGAGGTATTGTAATCCGTCGTAATGAATAATAGAGGCATAGATTTAAGAGTAGCCCTAAATCTTTTACGGAGCTTTTTAGAAAAGCGGGGGGTTGATAATAGTTGCGTTAAACAGCTAGCTGGTCTAGTAGCAACAGGGAGAACTAAGGGGTGTTTTCAGGATCCTGATTTATTGTTTGATGAGGGAGAGTGGAGAAAACTAGGAGATGTGTTATGGAAGGCAATTAGTCACCGTGAACAATATATTCTCGGCCTTGTAGCCACCTGTAAACTGATAATTACTACAGTGAAGCAATTAAAACCTGAAAAGACTGTTACGAGCATTAGTGACTCAAAACTTGAACTTTGGGACAATATAGAGCAGAAAAAATGGGATAGAGTCAGCAATGGAAATCATGGGACTGCCTTAAAAGACCTTAAGGCTGAACGATCTGCTGCTGCCGGAATTTTTGCAGCGTTGCAGCCTGATAAGTATCCTGAAAGTTGCTGTGAAGTTTACCTGGTTTGTGTCTGCGATACCCTCCCTATTCCATCCCCTGCTGTACTTTCGGCACCCCCGATGGTTCAGCAGTCTGGGGCGGGGGGAGGAAAAATGCCGAGCGGGTGGCCTCCTGTACCATCATCTAAGCCTGGTGAGAACAGCAAGTCCAGAGGATTGGAGTCAGACAACTTGCTCAAAGAACCTGTGACAGATGAGAATGCTAAAGTCGTAAACAAGTGTACTATCAGTCCTTTTACCAATTTTACCAGTCTCCTTTTACTGTCTTTTAACCCTCTAACTCCTACGAAAGAGCAGAAGGAGTCGCCGGATGAGAACTGGGCAAAAGAACTCTGTGAAATGTAACAGCTATAGATCATTTAGGACAGAACAATGCGGATTCTTTGAAAGGGGCAGGTATCCCACAACTCCTGGAAGAGACACTAATTGACACGCCGCAACTACAGGCACGATTAGTTTCTGAAATCCTGAGGCAGTCAACAGATCTTGCATATCAAGCTATGAGAGAGGTGTCTGAAACCAACAAAGCAGCCAAATAATTTGCAACTGTTAATCAGGGTCCCAATGAGAATTGCATGCAATTTATTGACTATCTCCAAGAGGCCATCAGTAAGCAGGTCGAAAACTTAGAAGCTAAGGAAACACGAGTGTTGAGATTAGCAGTAGAGAATCTAATGTTTGCTATCAACATGTTATTTGCAAGTTTTACAGTACATATTATGTGCTCCTGTGTATTGCCTCTCTGAAAATCAAGCAGCTTGTCAGGAATGTGAGTTAATTGTTTTCAAGCAGGCCTGTGCGTTCCCCCCCTCCCCCCCTCTCCCTCCCTCCCTCTTCTCAAGGTTTTTACTTGCAAGATGGGGTCAGGAATAATTGTTTTCAGTTGTGTTCCTAAAAAATCAGTATTGGGAGGTGTTTTAAAACTTGGGAAGGCACTCGGAATTATAAGGAAGGAAGATCTTGTTAAATATTGAAATCAGTGTCGGCTGCTAAGTGTCCAGAAAATAGAGTCTTGTTGCAATTAATGTTGTTTTTGAGGCCAGCAGAGCAGGACAAAATGAATCTCTACAAGAAATCATTAAATCATTTCAGACAGTTTTACAGGCAGGGCGATTTGAACTTCAACAAGCTGAGAGAGTTAACTGATAACAGACAAGTCACAGTAAACTTGTTAGAGTCTGCAAGATGCTTTCCTTATTAACCTGTTTTCTTTGTGGGTATCTGTTTAAGTATGTTGCAATTTTGGTAGGTCTGTGCTATATGGTACGATAAGTTCACAGTCTGTTAAATCATGAGAATCCGTTGACTCAAAATGTGCATTTTGTGATAATTCAGAAGATCATGAGTAATTTAGTTCTTTACTGCATGAATGTGATCGTGAAATTTTGCGTGTAGTAGCTGTTATTTTTCTCTCCAGCATGCTAGCTTTATTCCAGCATTCAGACTTGCGCAACTCTGTGACAGGCTGTCTCTCATGTCGGTGCACTAAATTTGGCTTTTCCGTATGCACATCATGTAAAGAATCCAGGTTTTGGAATAACAGTTGTAGCGCACCAGATGAGACACTGAAAACAAAACAAAGCAAAAAAGAAGGCCTTGCTCAGTCCGGCGGTGGGGGCAATGGGCTCCGGCGCGCACTGACCTGTTTTGTCAGGGAGACCCAGAGGTACCTCCACCTGGCTGAGCAGTGAGTGGTTCAAAGGTGCAATGCAAAAATTAAGATATTATCTTAAATTAGTGTGACTGTGATCCATCTGCATATTTGAACTGGGTATTTGGTTTTCACATCTGAGCTCAGTATTTTGGTTTGCATGTTCATATTTGGTACCGAAAGAATCTTGTTTGGGGAGATAATTACAAAATGGGAACCGGTTCCATTGCTAAAATTCCACCTTGCTCCCCCTTAGGATGCATCCTTACATGTTAGAGTAATTGTTTATATTGTTAGAAAAGCATTTAAATTGTTAAAATGCTATGACAGATGTGAATTTAGAAGAGGTTGTATTTAAAAGTTGCTAGAATATTAACTGATTTAGATTTAGGAAAACAGAATAATGGATTGATGTTTATTATACTGGTTTATACTGTTTTTTGACATGTCTAATTGTAAAAGGTAAATGGAGCTAAGGAATGTGTAACTGAGAAGTTTCCCAGAGCCTCCCACTTCGTACCAGCCATTATGCCAGCTGCGTGACCTTGGTTATCTCTAAACTGCAGCACGAAGAGAAAGAAAAACAAAAATGGAAAAACCTGGCTGCCTGCTTTTAAAACGAAAAGGGGGGTTCTCGCTCCCCCCCACTGCAGCGATGTAATACTGAATGGAGCAGTCCGAGGGTGAAGTTTAAAGGCATCCTGAGCAGATCCATAGTTCTAATGAAACTGGAAAATTAAACCGTAAATTTGTTGATAGACTTATTCTGTGGTAATTAGTTGTAAGAGACTTCTTGGTAAATTCGCCGTGCTAATTTTTGAGGTCATGGGAGAAAACAAAAGAAAGGCCGTTTGGAAAGTCCTATAGCTCTCTTAGGTTAAGATTTGTTAAGTAAATTAAGCTCAAATAACGTTTTCTGAGAATTCTGTCTAGTTGCATGGCCTACAAGAAACTCCTGGGATGGTGCAGATCTGCTTGCTGCAAGTGAGAAGTCTCCAAGGAAATTTCAAATGCTGTATTTCCACTAGCGTAGACAGCCAATGTTTTGATAAAGCAAATACTACACTGATAGATCTGAAACAGGACTTCGATCCGGTAAGGGAAAACAATATCCAATAAATATGACAGCCAAAATGGAGTTAGAAACTTTGAGGAATGAATTTGTGACAACCTTACAGGCTGACTGCATTCGATTGGACTTGCAGATTTGTCTATTTATAGCTACAACATAGAAACAACCTGTGGCTATTGTGGGACAGTATGATGAGATTGCTAGCAGACTGATATACTGCTTGTGACTCTGATCAAGAAAAGCAGGGAATGAATTTAGGTTTCAATAGGCCATGATCCTTTTGTCATATATGAACTGTTTGTGAAATTTAATTTTGATTTTGGCATGCCTAAATGTAAATTGATGCAGAACCTGAAAGTCTTTAACATCAGGTCATAGGCCATACTTGTATTTGGTCTGATCCTACATACTTGCAAAGTTTTTGTTGCCTTGGAAGTCTCATAAAGCTGTAGTAGTTTGGCATGAAGATAACAATTGGCATCATTCTGTAAAAATTATTGAAGGTTCAACCCAATTAGCAGAACTTGGCACAGCTTTAAATTGCTTAGAGCTTTTTAAGGGGGAACCTCTAAATTTGATTTGTGATTTTGAGTACGTAATCTAGATCTAACACACGTATCTGGTTCTGAACTTTTTGTTTGTTTGTTTGTTTTTATAAAAAAAAAAAAGGGGGGGGGGGGGGGGGGGGAGAAGTAGGGAAAAAAACAGAAAACCAATTGTCAAAAGCATTGTATGTGATGAAATACTTTGCAAGTGTGACCCAAAACCATGCTAAATCAGAAAGAACCTACATTAGTTATGGTCAAATCACTAGTCAATGGCAAAGGCCACATCAGTTGATAGCCTGGGGGAGAGGTTATGCTTGTGTCTTTACAGATCAAGGGCCGCAATGGTTGCTGGCACGAAACGTGAAACTTGTGTTATCTTCCTGACAATGATTGTTGCAGCTGCTGTGTTTTGGATGCCTGCACAGACAAAGACTAACATGTGGAGTACTTTAGCCAACATGACTGACCAGGACTCTATATGCCTAACTACGATATCTCTGGAAAACCCGTTCCACATATGCTTGGCTGGCGTCCCCCTTGATGACTGCAGCGGCAGCACACAGCTGTTTCAGAATAGTGGTCGCTGCAGAGGCATTGCATCAAACTGAAATAATACTAACATGGCACTTTGGATTAACTGTCTCCTGGAAACAGACATTGAACCACAGGATGTGGAATTGCTGGGATCTGTGCCCATGGATGCTTGTATCCAGCTGGGTTGTGAAAGTGCAAATGTTAATGCTACCATTGGTGACTATAGAAATGAAACTCGATGGTGTAATGCCTCACAGAAGAATCCAAGAGATGTCATTGATCATGTGGGACAGCGACCCCAGAACCTCCTGTATGGTGTATTCTTGATCTGTGAAGATAGAGCCTGACCAGGAATTCCTTCTAATGCTGTTGGAGGACTGTGTATTTTGGGACTATTGGCTCTCTTAACACCCGGTGTGTCTATGATGGTGGATCACAGAGGAGCAAGACGAGAAAAACACTTTTTGCGTGTGTGTGAGTCAGGATGTGATGATAATGTAGATTTTGGGGGATCAAGGTTAAGGGTTTTAGGATCTCTTGTATCTGGTGTTGGCACAGCTAAAAGCTTTAAATATTTTAGAAAATTAGGATGCTGGCTAGTTAAGCAAACTAACAGAACTTCAAAGGCTTTAAGTGGACTTTTTTTAGATGTAGATTCTGTAAGACATGCCACACGGTAGAGTAGAGCTGCGACAGACTTTTGTTATTAGCTCAAGGACAGGGGTGTGAAGGATGTGATGGTCTCTGCTGTATGGATCTAAAAGATAAATCAATTTCAATCCATAAGGAAATTCAACAACTTATGGACCACTCCCAAAAGATTCAAAAGGATATGGGGTTTTTCGGCCTAGAAAGTTTGACGAACTGGCTGGGACTGGGAGGATGGGTCAAAGACCTTTTGCAAAGTCTGTTAGCTATTGTGATTATTGCAGTTATTGGGCTTTTGTGTTTAAGCTGTGCTTTATCTTGTATTAAGAGAATATTTGAGCACACGTTGAGACAAATTCTGCTCGTACAAAGAGAAAAAGGGGGAATTGTTGGAGAATGGCTAAAAGAGAAAGGGCATGGGCCCAGAGACCCTCTCTACGAAGAGGATCTCTTCTAGTTAGCATAAGTAGGCCTCAGTTAGCATGAGCTGAGCAGGGGTAAGTGGGAAGGTACTGACCGAGAGAGGCCTGGGTAAACAAGTTCAGGAGGCAGCTCCGAGATAACGAGGGAGTCACATACCAGAGAAACCACAGAAGCGGATGCGCTCATTATGTATGCTGGGATGGGCTCATTATGTATGCTATCAAATCGGTGTCTGACGAGTAGGCATAATTGTCGCGGTTGAGACGGACAAACGACATGGACCGGGTTCTTTCAAGATGAAAGTAATAGGCGCCATTTATTGCTACAAGTGCCTTTTTATACAATTCTACCAGTTCATGTGTCTTTTCACTATTGGTTACAAGTTACAGCACTAACATCTCATTGGTTAATATTTCTATCATCCATGTTATTCTTCTATCCCCTTCTCTCTCACGGGTACATCTCTCCTCTCTCCGGATACTCCCTTACTCCCATCCTTCTCAAGGGTAAATCTTAATATCTCAAGGCTGATCTCTACTCCCATATTTTCTGTCAAGGATTCCACAGACCCGCTGCAGTTTCCCACACATAATTAATAGAATTGCTTTATAAAGGTCTGCTATAAATAGAATTGCTATAAATAGAACTGCTATAAAGGTCTGCTATAAATAGAATTGCTATAAATAGAACTGCTATAAAGGTCTGTGCTCTGCATTGCTATAAAAGTTGGTGCTCTGCATCAATAAACTGAAGTATGCTTATCTGTCGGATAATGGCTAAAAGAGAAAGGGCATGACCCCAGAGACCCTCTCTATGAAGAGGATCTTTTCTAGTTAGCATGAGCTGAGCGAGGGTAAGTGAGAAGGTATTGCCTGAGAGAGGCCTGGATAAACAAGTCTCAGGAGGCAGCTCCGAGATAACGAGGGAATTCACATACCAGAGAAACCACAGAAGGGGATGGACTCATTATGTATGCTAGGATGGGCTCATTACGTATGCTATCAAATCGGTGTCTGACGAGTAGGCATAATTAATAGAACTGCTTTATAAAGGTCTGTGCTATAAATAGAATTGCTACTGCTTATAAGGGTCTGCTATAAATAGAATTGCTATAAATAGAACTGTTATAAAGGTCTGTGCCCTGCAGTTACTATAAAAGCCAGTGTCCCGCGCGAATAAAGGAAGTATGCTTATCATTCACACTGGATGGCCGCATTTCTTCCTCCGTCGCCGCAGGCCAGAACCCATGCCAGGGTCTCAACCCCTGACATTTGGCGCCTGAACACGGACCTGAAGGACTAACAGGGACTTACAAGGATTAAGAACTAACAAGGACCACGGAGATCAGCGCGGGGTCTGAGCGACGGACACAGGACAGGGCACCGGGAGCAGCGACCGGCGGGCAAAGAGCAACCGAACACTGTGCTGCGGTGTGTCGTCTCCGACGCCTGAACCAATTGAAGTTCGCCTCTGCAGGGCTACAAGGCTGAAGGGCTGCAAGGATATCGTTTTTACAAGGAGGAGGAGGAGGAGGAGGAGGAGGAGGAACGGAGGTATTGTAATCCGTCGTAATGAATAATAGAGACATGGATTTAGAAGTAGCCCTAGATCTTTTACGGAGCTTTTTAGAAAAGCGGGGGGTTGATAATAGTTGCGTTAAACAGCTAGCTGGTCTAGTAGCAACAGGGAGGACTAAAGGGTGTTTTCAGGATCCTGATTTATTGTTTGATGAGGGGCAGTGGAGAAAACTAGGGGATATGTTGTGGGATATGGTTATAGATGATGATAAAACTGCTAAAAAGCTGATGTAGCCGTGGCGGGAGGTAATTAACAATATAAAGCGCCACAAGGTAGAGAAGAATTTAGCTGCGGTGGCATCTCAAAAGTTGGGGCGGGCGGAATTGTCTGCATCGCCCACGGATGCAGGGGTCTCCTCCTTTTCCAGTGGGGCCTCCGCACCGCCGTCAGATAATGATCTACTGTTTAGCACTTCTAAGGTTCCGGCGCCACCATGCTGGCAGCAGACTGTTCGTGTCACGGGTAGTGGAGCAGAAGGGAATAGGGACGAGAAAAAGGGGAGTGAAGACGAGGGCGCAGTTAGTAGTATTGAGGAGCAGACACGAGAGCAGGATTGTGGTAGGCGTGTCAGTTTGGTAAATTGGCGGAAGGTTATGGAAGAGGCAGTTGCTGAGGGGGATTTTTCTTCTTTTGCGTTTCCAGTTCGGTTTGAGGAGGATTGGGCAGGAGTTTTGCAGGGGGAGCACGCTCCACTTAGTTGGAAGATGTTGTCACAATTAAGAAATACAGTATCAGAAGCGGGTCTCCACAGGGAGCCCACAAAACAGTTTTTGAACTATATCTGGGGAAGCACTGTATTGTGCCCTGAGGATATCAAGGTGGTTATGAGAATGATTATGACCCAGTCACAGTTGCTTTTATGGCATGCGCATTGGCAGTGGTTTTGTGAGGCGTCAGCACAACAACAAAGGGACCTAAATGACCCACTGCGGGGGGTCACGGTAGAGCAGTTGATGGTAATGGGACCTTTCGTGGGGGTGCGGGCACAGGTACAATTGGGGCCAGCGTGATGTCTTGAGGCGATGCGAACTGCCCGGCAGGCTGTGGAGCAGGTGAAAACATCACAGCCCTCTCCTTCATACATGAACATTAAGCAAGGCAAGGATGAGTCGTTTGTGGCCTTTATAGACAGAGTAACTGCTGCTATTGAGCAGTCAGATGTGCCAGACTGGATGAAGGCTCCACTGTTAAGACAGTGTGCCATTCAAAACGTGAATAGTGTTACGCGAGGGATTTTAGTTACCTTGCCTGCAGATGCCACGATTGAGCTGATGTTAGATAGGATGAGCAGAGTTCCTGCAGGGCCACATGCTATGCTGGTAGAAGCAATAAGTAAGTTAGGGAACGATATCCTTCAGGCCCAGCAGCAAGCCTTTGCAGCGCAACAGCAGACACAACAGCAGGTCTTTGCAGCGTTGGCACCGCTTCGTGCTGCTGCTGTAGAATCCGGAAGCAGGAGGAGCAATAAATGCTTTAGATGCGGCCGAGAGGGACACATCCGTCGTGATTGCTGAGCTACTCGAGTTTGGTGCGAGAATTGCAAGTCCGATAATCATAACACCGCAGCATGTTACGACTCGGGAAACGGGAGAATGAGCGCGCCGAGCCACCGCGCCCCGACAAGAGTAGCAGCTCCAGTTGTCAATCAGCCAGAGAAGGAGCAACCAGCGCCACCTCCAGTCAACCTAGCACCGCCCTCCAGCCAGCAACAGCCGGCAGTCTCGGCCTGGACGTGGCAACAGCAGTAGGTGTCACCCTGCTCGATCAGAAACCGCAGAGGATTTCTACAACATCCACGGGACCGCTAATAATAAATGGACAACCACATGGCGCCTTACTGATCGGAAGATCTTCGAGCAGCATGAAAGGACTGACAATAATACCAGGACTTATTGATGCTGATTTTACCGGGACTATTCAGATTATGGTGCAGACATTGTTTCCGCCTATCCATATTCCCCAGGGAAGTAAAATTGCTCAACTGGTTCCCCTCAGCCAATTGACACGTGACATGACACCGGCCACGACAGGGGCTCGAAGGGAACAAGGATTTGGATCAACAGGACCTGCGGTGTTGTTGACGATGTCCATGAATCATCGACCGGTAACAACAGCAAAACTTGAGGCAAGGGGACAATTCCTTCTGTTGACCCTACTCCTAGATACGGGTGAGGACTTGACTATCGTAGATGAAGGAGCATGGCCTGTTGATTGGCCAACCAGACCGATGGACAGAGGAGTTGAAGGAGTGGGAGGCCATTCGACTGTGTGACAAAGCATTGACCGCATCTTGTTAACTATAGATGGCAGAAGGGCGTCCGCATTTATAACTGTGATGCGCCTTCCCACAGGTGTGAATGGACTTATTGGTCGTGATGTCCTGGACCAACTCGGAGTTATTCTTACAACAGGAAAATCTTTTTAGTAACGGCCACTGCAAAATGGGCTTTCCCGATCCCGCTTCAATGGACATCCAGTGACCCTATATGGATCGAGCAGTGGCCGTTGAAGCTGGAAAGCCTCACAGCAGCACATCAGCTGGTGCAAGAACAACTTAGCCAGGGACATTTAAGGCTCTCTACAAGTCCATGGAACACGCCCATTTATGTAATCAAAAAGAAATCTGGAAAATATAGGTTGCTGCGTGACCTGAGAGCGGTAAATGCACAAATGCAGCCAATGGGAGCCTTACAACCAGGTCTCCCCAATCCATCTATGTTGCCTGAGTATTGGAAACTGTTGATAATTGACCTCAAAGACTGTTTTTTCATGATTTCCTTGCATGAGCGAGACATGCAAAGATTTGCATTCACTTTACCGTCAGTAAACAGGGAAGCACCTGCTCAGCGCTTCGAATGGACAGTATTACCTCAAGGAATGAAGAATAGTCCAACATTGTGTCAGCTATTTGTTGATAATGCCCTACGACCCCTGCGAGACGCATGGCCACATGAGCTGATTTATCATTACATGGACGATATCCTCCTGGCCCAGGAACAGGACTTTTCGCAACAACAGATTCAGATGCTACATGACCAGTTGCAAAAGGAAGGCCTTGTCATAGCCAAAGAGAAAATCCAGCAACAGCAACCATGGTTATACCTTGGATGGAGGATAACGGACTCTCAAATCAGACCACAAAAGCCGTGCATCTCTACGGAAGTGAAAACCTTACATGATGCTCAGAGACTAATGGGGGACATTCAATGGCTGCGACCTATCACAGGAGTCACCAACGCGCAACTTGACGTCTTGTGACCCTTGCTAAAGGGAACGGATCCTGCGACCCCTGTGCGCCTCACGGCGGAACAACGGGAAGTGATCCACTGCATCGCCCATCACACTATCTCTCGGTTCTGTGATCGTCGTACTTTGGAATGCCCCATTGACCTATCCATCTTTTTCACAGAAAAACACCTGTTAGGAGCGTTAACTCAGTATAAAGAGAAAAAGGGGGAGAAGGGGGAGCTCAAAGTACTAGAATGGATATTTCCCAGGATACAGCCAAAAAAGTCGATACAAACTAGAATAGAGATGCTAGCAGAGTTAATACGGAAGGGTCGGAAGAGGGTGTGGCAGATGACAGGACAGGAGTTGGGGATGGTATACGTCCCTATGCAGAAAAAGGTTATAGACTGGTATTTACAAAATAGTCAGGAATTATGTGACTCTCTGCTCTCTGCTGCTATCGAAATATCTGTAGTACCTATTAAGGCAGCAATAGTACAGTGGGTAAGTCACAATGAATGGATCAGGAAACATCTCTCCGAAGTGAAACACCGTTAGAAAGAGCCCAAACAGTCTTTACCGATGCGGGAAAGAAAACCAGACGGGCAGCAGTCACATGGACAGTCGATGGCGAATGGCACCACCATTTGCTAGAGGCAGTCCCCGGTGATTCACTGCAGACGTTGGAATTAGCCGCAGTGGTATGGGCCATGGGAAAGTGGAGAGAGGAACAGATCAATGTGGTGACTGACTCACTGTACGTGGCAGGAGTAGTTCAACGTATTGAAAACGCTCAAATCAAAGAGGTAAAAAATGAAAGGTTAGGGCAATTATTCCGACAGCTGCAGGCATTAGTGAACAGCAGACAAGAACCGTATGCTGTTATCCACATCAGGAGTCATATGTGGGATTGTGGACTAGGTGAGGGCAATCAGAGAGCCGATGAGTTGGTAATGGTATCAGCCCCGGTTAGCGACTTTGTTAAGGCCAGAGAATCACATAGTGTGTTCCATCAAAATGCAAGGGGTTTGAAGTCACAGTTTAAGCTAACCGCAGAAGAAGCCAGAGGCATAGTGAGGGCATGTCCTCAATGTAGTCATCATGGTCCTGGTTTAGGTATCGGAATAAACCCGAGGGGCTTGGGGCCAAACGAAATATGGCAAATGGATGTCACGCATGTAGCTGCATTGGGAAGGTGGAAATATCTGCACGTCACAATAGATACCTTTAGTCATTTTGTATGGGCCACCCCACAGACAGGAGAGAAAGCGATCCATGTGATTCGCCATCTGACAAGTTGTTTTGCAGTAATGGGGGTGCCAAAGCAAATAAAGACAGATAACGGGCCAGCCTATGGTAGTGAAAAGATGCGGAAGTTTTGCCAGTTATGGGGGGTTCAGCATGTTACGGGGATTCCTCATTCCCCTACAGGGCAAGCGATAGTAGAGAGGATGAATCAGACTCTAAAAGGCTATTTAGACAAGTTTAGGGATACTACGGATGTGTCAGAAAGGGTGACCAAAACATTGTTTGTTTTAAATTACTTATGCATCTTTGGATCTAACGAAGAACCTCCTGCTCGGGTTCATGCAGGGGTAACCGAGAAGAAGTCAGTTCAAATGAAAGTAATGTATCGGGATCCTGAGTCGGGTCAATGGATGGGGCCAGCAGACGTACAATTCATTGGTAAAGGGTATATGTGTGTACTCACTTCCACAGGACCAAAATGGATCCCCGCCAGATGGACCCGCGCGACCTTGGCGGAATGATCCTTTTGCTGATGGGACTCACTGTAAGTTGTGGTGCAGACCCACGTCTGTTGTTAAGAACTGACAACGTCTGGCTCACCTGGGCGAATCAAATGAATCATACAGACTTTTGCCTAAGCCTCGCATCAGCTCAGGATCCATTTAGGACCTGTCTCATCGGTGTTCTGCTATCCGTCAATGAGTCCTTGACAAAACTTGGGGGCTATTATAACGCTTTGCAATGGAATAGTTGCAACTGTAGTGCTATATTTAAAACAAAGAAAAATGAGGGTGAATGCTTAGGACATATGCAGTTTGCGCTTGAATCATGTCGGCTTGCATGTTTGTTAAGAGCTCTGAATTGTTCTTCTCAAAAGCCTGTTCAAGAGTTAGACCTGCTAATCTCTGTCGGACCTGCCGAGATTAGAGATGTTACACATCGGACCAACTGTTCTAATACAAGGCCTGCCTATCAACCTGATAACGGAACCGGCGCAGTAAGCTTTGGGGGTAATGCATATCTATTTGACTTACCAAATGAACGTCCCCAATGGTCACAATTTACAAATGTTACTCCACAGGAAAATGGATGGAATTTAACTGCCAAAAGTGGAGGGGTATGGATGGTAAAAATCACTGGGAGCGTAAATCTACCATCAGGAGTGTTTTTAATTTGTGGGGATCGGGCCTGGCCAAAGATCCCGTGGAGGCCCGTAGGGGGACCCTGTTATTTGGGAATTTTGACACTGTTCGCTCCGAGTAAAGTACAAATGATAGAGAAGTTTAATAGGACAAGGGTGAAAAGATCAATGATGCAGGAGAACTGCGATGATGGTGTCATACTTCCGAGCCGAACCGAGTCTATCTTTACATCTCTCTTTGTGCCAGGAGCAATGGCTGCCTGGAACGCGGCTAGTCTTAGGAAATTAGCCTGCTGGACTGCCAAGGAGTCCAAGCTAACATCCCAGGTATTAGCAGACTTAGCAACCGACATAGATGACATCCGTCATGCTATATTATAAAATCGTGCCGTAATTGATTTTTTGCTTTTAGCACAAGGTCATGGATGCGAGGACTTCGACGGAATGTGTTGCTTTAATCTTTCTGACCATAGTAATAGTATACATCAACAGCTTGCACAGTTACGAGATCATGTGAACAAGTTGCAAATAGATGATGATCCTCTTGCAGACTGGTGGAAGTCCCTAGGGTTCCCATCTTGGCTCTTTGGATTTTTGAAGCCACTTCTGATGGGGTTCATCTTTATAATAGTGTTAATTAGCTTAGCATTGTGTTGTTTTTCATGCTTACAGCGAATGTGTTTTAAATTTGTAGAAACAGGCTTTCACAGAGAAATATTAGTAGCCCAAAGAGAAAAAGGGGGAATTGTCGGAGAATGGCTAAAAGAGAAAGGGCATGACCCCAGAGACCCTCTCTACGAAGAGGATCTTTTCTAGTTAGCATGAGCTGAGCAAGGGTAAGTGGGAAGGTATTGCCTGAGAGAGGCCTGGATAAACAAGTCTCAGAAGGCAGCTCCAAGATAACGAGGGAATTCACATACCAGAGAAACCACAGAAGGGGATGGACTCATTATGTATGCTAGGATGGGCTCATTACGTATGCTATCAAATCGGTGTTTGACGAGTAGGCATAATTAATAGAACTGCTTTATAAAGGTCTGTGCTATAAATAGAATTGCTACTGCTTATAAGGGTCTGCTATAAATAGAATTGCTATAAATAGAACTGTTATAAAGGTCTGTGCCCTGCAGTTACTATAAAAGCCAGTGTCCCGCGCGAATAAAGGAAGTATGCTTATCATTCACACTGGATGGCCGCATTTCTTCCTCCATCGCCGCAGGCCAGAACCCATGCCGGGGTCTCGACCCCCGACACTTATCACCCACATTGGGTCGGCTGTGTATTTCTTCCTCCGTCGCCGTGGGCCAGAACCCATGCCGGGGTCTCAATCCCCGACAGTGCCCGGAACTGCACACAATACTCCAGATGAGGCTGCACCAGAACAGAGTGGGGCAAAAATCTCCCTTGCCCGGCTGGCAATGCTTTGCTTGATGCACCCCAGGACACAGTTGGCCCTCTTGACTGCCAGGGCACACTGTTGGCTCATGTTAAACTTGCTGTCAACCAGTGATACCTAAAATCAGCAATTAGTAATAAAATAAGTCTATATGTATAAGGGTCATAGATTTTAGGCATTTACTGAGTTAATAAGAATCACCATCACAAGAACCCTCAGATCCCTCTCCACAGAGCTGCTGTCCAACCTCTTGTTCCCCAGTCTGTATGTTCAACAAGGCCAAGTGTATGGTCCTGCACCTCGTTCGGGGAAAACCCCAGTATCAATATAGGCTGGAGGATGAAGGGATTGAGAGCAGCCCTAAGAAAAAAGACTTGGGGGTACTGGTGCATAAAAAGCTGGACAGACCAGAACGCCAACCATATCTTGGACTGCATAAAAAAGCAGTGTTGCCAGCAGGTTGAGGGAGGTGATTCTGCCCCTCTGCTCTGTTGAGGCCCCACCTGGAGTATTGCATCCAGCTCTGGGGACCTCAGTTCAAGAAGACATGGACCTGTCGGTGAAGAGAAGCTGCCAAATTCATGTATACTGTAATTAAGTTACAAAAGACATACCCATCACTAACCAATGGACATGAGATAAATGCTTTCTGACCACCTGCAAAATGAGGAGATATTTTTCAAGTTTTAGATCATTCTGCATGACAAGAGGGAGACAAAAGATTAAGTGGTACATTGCTTAGAAGCAGAGTGCTTAGTTGAAATTCAGCTAATAATTAATAGATGTATTGTAAGTAAGAAACTAAACAATTATAACTAACATCAATTATTTCTTAGTATAGATGTATTGTATGTCAACATTTTCAAAAATCGTAATGCATATGTAATAGTTATGTAAATATAAGCAATGCAAGAGCATACAGTCGCTAGAGCACTTATGGAAGATGATCCCCAGTATTCCCCAGCACTGAAAAAATAAAAAATGCTGCTTAACAGTTGTCCTGGTGATAGAGGGACTGACACTTAAAGAGTTAACCATATAGCAGTTGCCTAGCTTAGAGCTTCGTGTAACTTATTGTGTGAGAAACAGGAACTTGCTGATGACTTCACAGGCCTTGCAGAGATAAAAACACAGCTGCATCCTTGGGTGGACAAGATAACGGGAGTCTTGGGCACCAAAGAAGAAGATAATCTGTCTGTAACCAGCTCATCAATTTGAGCCTCGGCCAACTCAGCATACCAGGCCAGAGGTAAAAAGTGCACAGCAAGGTAGATGAGTAGCCTTCATCTAAAGACCCTGGCCCACGACCACCAGGAGGCATTGTGCAGGCACAACCAGGAGAAGCCAAAGGTGGAGACTATGGAAATGATTTCCCGGAAGTCATTGTAATATGAACTGCCTTTTCAGGGAAAGGTTATGAATATGTATAGGTGTTCCTAGAACTTTTCATGAATATGTAACACTTTGTAGCATTTAATCAAGTTTGCGACCGTTGGGCATTTGCCACACTTTGGATGAATTATCCCTGTGTGTGCCCAGTGCTGAATAAACATACCTTCTTTATAATCTCACAGGTATTAAAGTTCTTTCCATGAGTCAATTTTGGCGAGCCAGTCAGGAGGAAGCTCTGCCCATCTGCAGGATCGGCTGAGAACGGACATCTTAGGCGTGCACTCCGAGCTTTTTTTGGAAGAACTCTGCTCCCAGCCGTTCACTGTGGGGGGCAGACAAAAGACCTTCAAGAATTAGTAGGGGATACGGTATGTTGTCGGGGGGCCAGTAAGCTGCAGGGGACACTCGCACTTGGCCAGGGTTCCTGCAGTAGAATTTGGTGTAAACGGGTACTTAAGGGGGGTTACTGACCGCATGGGTGTCAGCCACTAGCAATCTTGGGAGTAGATCGAGTAACCCTGAGACTACTGCTGCATCTCAGTTTTGGGAGCCAGGAGGGTCCTGCTAATAATTGTATAAGAAGCAGGAGAAGGGTAAGCAGAGTCTCTTAAATTACCAAATGACATCTTGGTTAATCCTTGCAGCTGCTGGAGGGATAATAGTTGGTCTGATAATCATAATTGTGTGTGTCATCTTTTGTAAGAGCCCAGGGATTCCATGTGTTCCATTCTTGTTATGGTGATTTCTTGAAGCACTGTATAAGATAGCTATCCATTGTAAAAATAAGCCAGCAAAAGTGTTTGTGTGTTGTGTGTTGTGTGTGTGAGATGCAGTCTGACTGCGAAGTGAGTGTGGGGTTCTGATCTGCGGTTCTGTTCTCCTGCGAGGGAAACAGCCAGAGACGAATGAAGTGACTGCATACTTTGCTTAAAGGACCAGTGCACGGTATAAGAAAGTGTAGTATTGTCACTCTAGGCGCTGGGATCCCTACTGCCCTGATTGGTTTTTTTGCCGCAAATTGTACTCCATGCTATGACCCCTCAGTTAACAGGGATCGGACTGGGGTTTTAGCTTTACTCTGGGAATGGGAATTATCAATATCTATTGGTTGAAACAAAATAAATTCCACAATGGGTAACACTCAAGGTGGAATTTTAAAGAAAAGCCCTCTTGGTTGTATATTAGCTCATTGGAAGGAAATTGTCAGGACAGGGGGTACGGAAAGTGAAAGGACCCTTATCAAGTATTGTAATCAATGGTGGCCCCTCTATAAATTAGGGGATGGGGAGAAGTGGCCCATCAATGGAACTTTGAATGATGACACTCTGCTACAGCTAATGTTATTTTTGAGAAGGGAAGGAAAATGGGATGAGGTCTCATATGCAGATATGTTTTTCACCCTCCAGAACCATCACGAATATCAGAGGGACTGCAGCTTAAAGCCTCCTCAGGACCCTATTGTATTAGCTCTAGAAAGGGAAAATAAGAAAAAAAGAGAAAGCCAGTAAATCTCAGAAATGTTGTTCAGGATGTGATATAGGGGAAAGATGTGTAAACCCAGAGAAAGTAAGGAATCCCGGATTAGAGGACTTGCCAGAGTATTACAAGCCTCTGGGGGGGGGGGCAGGAGGAGCGCAGAGCAGCAGGGGAGCAGCAGGGGAGCAGCAGGAATGCAGAGCAGCAGGGGGGGCAGGAGGAAGAACACAGAAGCAGAAAGCCTGATCTAGATACCCCTCAGAGTAGCCCAGTATCCTCTCACACCCGAAGCGAGGAAATAGTACAAGCTCCCCTTAGAGAGGCAGTAGGACCAGAGGGGGATCCAGTCTTAATAAAGGTACCCTTCTCTTCATTTGATCTTGAAACATGGAAAACAGTAGCTAAAAACTATCGGAGTGATTCTGTGGGGGTTACTAAGTATTTTCAGTTTCTTGTTAAACAACACAATCCCGATTGGAGTGACATACAACTGTTATTAGACTGTATGACAGAAACTGAAAAACAATTAATATTGAAAATGACCCAAGATTTGACTGTCAATCAACTTGGCAGTGACAGGAGGGATGTAAAGGATTGCTTCCTCTTGCAGGATCTCCATTGGGATCTGAACAGAAGTGGACAAATGAATCTATTAAGCCAATATAGAGACTGGGTTGTGAAAGGGATGGAGTGAGCTATCCCACAAACGATTAATTGGTCAGCCTTGTATGGTATCAGGCAAGGGCCAAAAGAAACCCCCTCAGAATTTCTCGATAAGTTGCGAGATACCATGAGAAGATATACACCTCTTGACTCAGGTTCATAAGTAGGGATACAGCAGTTAGTGTTGTTATTTATAGGTCAGTCGGCAAATGATATTTGGAGGAAGTTGCAGAAACTGAAAGCAACAGAAAGTAGAAATTTGGAAATGTTGTTAGATGAAGCCTGGAGAGTGTATAGTAACAGGGAAGAGGAAGATTGTTGGAAGGATAAGTGTATGATAGTAGCGGCACTACAAGAGAGTCTGAGAACTGAAAGGGTAGGAAGGTTCCGAAAGCCTTTAGAAAAAGATCAGTGTGCACGGTGTGGGAAAAAAAAAGGACATTGGCAAAATGATTGTCGGGAAAGGCACAGGAGAGAAGGAGGTAGGCAGAAAGAGAATCGGATAGAAGCTAGTTGTGAAAAAGACGACAGATCCTAACAGATCCACTGATTATAATGAAGCTAGGGAAAGAACAAAAACAAGTGGAATTTTTGGTAGATACAGGACCAACATTTTCAGTCCTCAATCAAGCGTTAATGCCAATAAGTAACGATTACATAATAGTAAAGGGACCCACGGGCCAAAGTGAAAGGGCACATTTTTGTGAACCTCTGAAATATAAATTGGGCAAACAAGTAGGCATTCATAAATTTTTATATATGCCTAATTCCCCGAAACCTCTTTTGGGGAGAGATTTGTTGGAACAAATGGATGCGGTAAACAGATTTGAAAAAGGGGAAATTACTCTGGAGGTAAATGATCAGCAATATGTGCAAATAATGAGCTTGCTTTTAGCAACTGTTCCCACAGAGGGCAAAAGGTTGTGAACCAAGTGTACCCCGGAGTATGGGCCACTGATGTACCTGGAAGGTACAAAAATGCCCCACCAGTCAAGGTAAAAATCAAAGAAGTGAGGCATGGAAATGACTTTACAACCTGTGAGATTGTAAAAAGGTATGTTTATTTACAGCACTGGACACAACGGGGGAATCCTTTCCACCTAAGATGTGTGCGAATTTCCAGTAGCTGTGAGCTTGGTTAAATCCAATAAAGTGTTACATATTCATGAAAGTTCTAGGAACGCCTATACATATTCATAACCTGTCCCTGAGAAGGCGGTTCTTATTACAATGAATTCCAGGAGACTATTTCCATAGTCTCCACCTTCAGCTTCTCCTGGCTGCGCCCGCGCAGTGTTTGTGAACCTGGGTCTCCTTCTCTGTACATTATTACCTTTGGCCTGATGTGATGAGTTGGCTGGGACTCAGACTGCTGAGTTGGTTAAAACTGGCGTATCTCCTGTCCTGTGCCCAAGTTTCTGTTATCTAGTTCACCCAAGGATGCACCAAGGATGCATCCAAGGTTTTTTATCTTTGCAAGGCATCAGCGTACTCCTGTTTTTCATACAAGAAGTTACACAAAGCTAAGCAAGGCTAGGCAATTGTGATGTGGGTTAAGGGTTAGCTCTCAAAGTGTTAGCTCTTTAGTTCTTTAAGTGTTAGTTCTTTAAGTGTTAATTCTTAAATGTTAATTCCCTGTATCAGAAGGACAGCAGCTGATAAGGATAAAACAATACCCTTTGAAAAAAGAGGACAGGGAAGGAATGCGACCAGTAATAGAGAAATTCCTGCAAATAGGGTAAACAAAATAACTGAGGCAAACCCATGCACCCTTTTGACAGTGTTAACGCCTGATTTGACTTGGTTTACTGTTCTATATTTAAAAGATGCCTTCTTTTGCCTCCCTCTCCATTAAGCCAGCCAGACAATATTTGTGTTTGAATGGGAAAACCCTAAAAGTGGACATAAAACCCAGCTCACATGGATGGTGTTGCCACAGGGATTTATCAAGGCACACCAGAAAGTGAGCTTGGAACTGGAAAAAGGGAATGAGCTGGTGGACAGAGAGGCAAAACAAGTGGCTAAGCAAGAGGTAAAAATAGAAAGTGCCCTAGTCCCTGATGGGCAGGTCTCTTTAGAAGGTAAGCCAGAGTATACTAAGGAAGATCAGAAACTTATTGTAGATTTAGAAGGATCATATAATAAGGAAGGGTGGGCTCACACCCCACAGGGAAAACTTATAATTCCCTCTCATCTGGTTTGGCCATTAGTAAGAGAAGAACATAAGAAGGGACACTGGGGAGCAGAAGCACAATGTAAACATTTGATCAGAGAAATAAGAGCTAGAAATTTGTATACCACAGTAAGACAGGTAACACAACAATGTGACCTTTGCCTCCAGACTAATCCCAAGAATGCACCCAAGCTAGAAATGGGTCAAATTGGGAAAGGGAATGGGCCTGGGCAACAATGGCAAATTGATTTTTCGGAACTCCCAAGAAAAAGGAGGTACAGATATTTGTTGGTATTAACTGATACCTTTTCAGGTTGGCCAGAAGCATTCCCTACCAGGACAGCAAAAGCTCAGGAGGTGACTAGAACATTAATACAGGAAATAATACCAAGGTTTGGAGTTCCAGCTGTTATATCCTCTGACAGAGGGCCACATTTTATTTCAAAAGTGACACCGCAAGACAGTCAACATTTGGGAATAGACAGGCAACTACATACCCCTTATCGCCCTCAGTCCAGTGGCTAGGTAGAGAAAATGAATCACTTGATTAAATAACAAATTGTAAAATTGGAGCAAGAAGCTAACCTGACTTGGCCTCAGTCCTTACCTTTGGCTCTTTTGTGTATGCAAACAAGGCCAAGAGCAAAGGAAGGGTTGAGTCCTTTTGAAATCCTGTATGGGAGGCCCTATAGTGTCATCGAGGTTTGATTGCAGGGTGACAATAAACCATGGCAGATAGATTGTTAACCTCCTCTCCCCCCCCTTCCCCCTTCAGCCCCTCCCTCTCCCCCCTTCCCACTAAGGACAGGCGATTGGGAGGGAAAGAAGGACAGAGAGAAGAGAGTTGGAAAAATTAAAAATGTTTTACTAACGTTACTAATAAAATAGAGAAAATAATACAAAATATACAAAACTAATCTTGAAAGACCCAGCAACTGCTTCGGCAGATGTAGGGCCGGCACCCAAAGTCCTGGACTGGATTCTGCAGCCAACGGGAACTGGATTCAGTCTGTCACTAGGTCTCAGTTCACAGGGATGACTCACAAGGTCCTCTCCCAATGTCAGCCATAAGGAAAAGGGGTGAGATCCTCGTGATCTCTCACTTTTATATGAAGTATCATGTGAATGCAATGGGATACTTAGTTGGTCAGTTTCAGTTCACCTCCTGCTTGCACATCTCGCAAGATGCATTATTATCAATGACCTTGCATACCATTGCTATGTCTACCAAAACATGTATCTGGCTTTCAGGAAAATGCAGCTAATAAGAAGGCTTTAGCTGACAGGCAAATTCACTGAAAAAGAACCTGGTTTTTAACAAAACCAGGACAAGTGTACAAAAGGGAATGAAGTTATGACTTCTTATATGGTGGCATTGGGTATAAAACATAACAAAATTGGGAAGCATGTGTTTGGGACTCGGAGTAGGGGTCTGGATGGGCCAGTACACAACATCCAACCAGGAGTATGTAAAGTCTCTTGCAGAGAAACTTTGGAATCACAATTGGAAGATCCATTTCAAGTCTTCCTGACATCCTTCGCTGCTATCAAGATTAAAGAACAGAACGCCTGGATTCATCATTCTAGAGTGAAGAAAGCCTGCAAAACACCATGGAGGGTAACCCAGGTACAACCTGGAAAATTATATTTTTCATAATCATAACTCTTGGTTACAGTTGGAATGACAATTTGCATATAAAGCTGACTTAAAGAGACAACTTAAACCTTTCAAACTGTTGGACCTGTACCATTCTACTTCAGAGTGTAGGTGAACCTGTATATTTTGGATACTTGCTGAACCAGTCTCAGTGGCAGTGGCCATTCCATTCACATAAAGAAGGGCTTAATTGTACCTTTGACTATAACAATAACGAGACAGAACTTAAAGGGCCTAGATATACAATACAGTTGTTAACACATACCACCATTTTAAAACACATGGGGGGACCAAGGGACCCCCAGGTAGGTCTATTCGACATAACCAGATCTGGATGGAGGCAGTGCATACTAAGGAAAAGGGGACAAGGTGACTCAAGGCTTGGGAGGGGGGACCCATGTACTATTGCCAATATCAGACTAAGACTACGAATGCCTTTTAGCTGTCTACCTCCCGGTGTATGGTGGTTATGTGGTGATGGACATGCAAGAAGTTCACTCCCTAGGAACTGGACGGGTGAATGTGAGGTTGGAGTCCTTGTACCAAAGGACCAGATATTTAACCACTCTCACCCACCACCAGGCATTGTTAGAACTTTATGGAGGAAAACACATTCAGTGTCAGAAAACCCCCTCATCAATAGACCCTCTGGATTTCATAGTTTTGCTAGATGGTTTATTCCTCAGCTAGTAGTCAGTGAGTTAGAGAAAGCCATGGTAAATATATCAGCTACAGCAGAAAAAATTGAGAATGCCACCATGGATGCTCTTCAAGGGCTCCAGGAAGAAGTGTCATGACTAAGCAAAGTAGTTCTACAGAATTGCATGGCTTTGGACCTCCTGACTGCAAAGGAAGGAGGGTGTGCATAGTGATAAATCAAAGTTGTTGTTCAATTATTAATCAGGAAAAATGGGTGGAAACAGACATTCAAAAGATATGGAAACAATCTCCGATCCTCCATCTAGTTACTCAAGATAATATATCATGGGGATTTTCAAATTTATGGGAAAAGCTCACTTCCTAGCTTCCCAACCTAGCTCGGTTAAGATCAATATTTGCAGCTTTAGTGGGAATATTAGTTTTAGGAATACTGATTTGTATAATGATGAGGTGTTTCTTGTGGTGTTGCCAGAGTACTGGAGATACTTATAGAAACTGGAAGAAACATCAGCTAAGACAGAAGTTAGAATCTAATCAGTATTTTGCAAAGACATTAGATAAAGAATCACCATATTAGTAAAAGAATTTACTAACCTTTTAGAAAAGGGGGGATTGATAGAGGGACTAACACTTAAAGAGTTAACCAGCCAGGCGTAGTGGTGGAGTTGCTCTTTATGTGAGAGAGCAACTACAATGTATTGAGTATTGTCCAGGCACGGATGAAGGGTGAGTTGAAAGTCTATGGGTGAGAATTAAGGGGCAGGCTGGCAGGAGTGATACTGTTCTGGGTGTCTATTATAGGCTACCACATCAGGGTGAGGAAGTTGATGAGGCCTTCTAGAGGCAGCTGAGAGCAGCCTCACAGTCATAGGCCCTGGTTGTTGTGGGGGATTTTAACTTCCCTGATGTTTGCTGGAACGACTACTCAGCAAGCCAGCCACAGTCTAGGAGGTTCCTCCAGTGCCTTGATGATAACTTTCTGTTGCAAATGGTGGAGAAGCCAACTAGGTGCTCTGCTGGACTTCATCCTCACTAACAAGGAGGGTCTGGTTGAAGCAGTAAAGGTCGAGGGCTGCCTTGGCTGCAGCAACCATGAAATGGTGGAGTTCAGGATCTTACAGCATCCTCGCTGCTAAACTGAGAAAGTGTGGTCTGGATGATCAGGTAGTGAGGTGAACTGTGAACTGGCTGAAGGAAGGAAGCCAGAGAGTCGTGGTCAATGGGGCAGAGTCTGGTTGGAGGCCTGTATCTAGTGGAGTGCCTCAAGGGTCAGTACTGGGACCAGTACTGTTCAATACATTCATCAATTACTTGGATGAGGGAATAGAGTGCACTGTCAGCAAGTTTGCTGATGACACCAAGCTGGAAGGAGTGGCTGACATGCCAAAAGGCTCTGCTGCCATCCAGCGAGACCTGGACAGGCTGGAGAGTTAGGCGGGGAAAAATTTAATGAAATACAACAAGGGAAAGTGTAGAGTCTTGCATCTGAACAGGAACAACCCCAGGTTACAGTATCACAGTATCACAGTATGTTTGGGATTGGAAGGGACCTTAAAAGATCATCTAGTCCAATCCCCCTGCTGGAGCAGGAACACCCTAGGTGAGGTCGCACAGGAACATGTCCAGGCGGGTTTTGAATGTCTCCAGAGAAGGAGACTCCACAACCTCCCTGGGCAGCCTGTTCCAGTGCTCTGTCACCCTTACTGAGAAGAAGTTTCTTCTCAAATTTAAGTGGAACCTCTTGTGTTCCAGCTTGATCCCATTACCCCTTGTCCTATCATTGTTTGCCACCGAGAAGAGCCTGGCTCCATCCTCATGGCACTCACCCTTTATATATTTATAAACATTAATAAGGTCCCCCCTTAGTCTCCTCTTCTCCAAACTGAAGAGACCCAGCTCCCTCAGCCTTTCTTCATAAGGGAGATGCTCCACTCCCTTAATCATCTTCGTTGCCCTACGCTGGACCCTCTCCAGCAGTTCCCTGTCCTTCTTGAACTGAGGGGCCCAGAACTGGACACAATATTCCAGGTGTGGTCTCACCAGGGCGGAGTAGAGGGGAGGAGGACCTCTCTCGATCTACTAACCACCCCTCTTCTAATACACCCCAGGATGCCATTGGCCTTCCTGGCCACAAGGGCACAGTGCTGGCTCATGGTCATCCTGTTGTCCACCAGGACCCCCAGGTCCCTTTCCCCTACACTGCTCTCTAATATGTAATTTCCCAACCTATACTGGAACCTGGGGTTGTTCCTGCCCAGGTGCAGGACTCTACACTTGCCCTTGTTAAATTTCATAAGGTTATTCCCCGCCCAAGTCTCCAGCCTGTCCAGGTCCCGCTGGATGGCAGCACAGCCCTCTGGTGTGTCAGCCACTCCTCCCAGCTTAGTGTCATCAGCAAACTCCAGTATAAGTTGGGGGACGACCTATTAGAGAGCAGCGTAGGGGAAAGGGACCTGGGGGTCCTGGTGGACAACAGGATTGTTGCTTTTTCCGTGTGAGAGATGGAACCTGACACACCAATGTGATGTTCACAGAGTTCACTCTATTATGGGACCAGGCTAGCTTTATAGCAAAGCTGCCCTGTCCACGCGCCTTTCAACAATGTGATTGGTTGTAACTCGTGCTATACAATAACGTGATAGGCTGCATGTACTGTCTACGCGCTCTGCACGCGTGTGTCCGGCGATTGTTCATTCATTGTTACCTTCTAATGGGGCTCCTTTCGTTTCTTTTGTCTCTGGCTTCGCCTCTCAGCCAGGCTGGCAACAACCCCATCCCCCTGGGGCAGGGGGAGGGGCTCTGCCACTACATCTCCCCCTCTTTTATGTAATATAATATTAACAATACACCGTATCATGCTTTAAAGACTGTGCAAAATACAAGGTAAGAACATTAAGGCTAATACAATTACAATTAACAAGAACAGACCTGTTTTCAATATTCCTTTTAACCAAACAAGGCATCCAACCCAAAAACCCCAACATCTTCTGTTATTTTCTTATTCTGCAAATCTTTTATCTTTTTATATTTTAAGTTCAAACAACACATACAATCAAACTCTTCATAACTGTGACCATGGCCAATAACAAAAAATTAATTGCTGCTCTGTTTTACAAAGTGGTATTCTCAACATTGGCTACATCTATAGCTAAAAGCGATAACACCTCTGAGGTTAAGGGTCGTCATCATTGCAATCGGTTTCTTCTTTGTTAGCTAGCCAAGGTCTCACTCACTTTGCTGAGATCCACAAATTTTTATGGTTACCTGTAGAAACACAAGCATATCCCCTTCCCCAGGTTATTAGTGACATAGGACCTTCCCATTGTTGTGTTGTCAGATTAAACACGCTAACCTTAGGTACATTTTCAGAAAAATCTTTGCCATTTTTGATATGGTGCATAAAAAACAGGTTCCATTTCAGTCTCACTTTTAGGATTAAGCCAGTTCAGCACATACAATGTCTTCATCAATACCTCTTCTGGACTCACACCAATTCCTCCTTGTTTTTTCAAAACAGACAAAGATTTTTCAGGGTGCGGTGTGCACGCTCAATAATTGCCTGGCCAGTAGAATTATAAGGGACTCCGAACAGGTGTTGTACCTTCCACTGGACAAGGAAGGTTGCAAGTGTGTCAGAACAGTATGTGGGACCATTGTCTGTTTTGATTTGTGTAGGGACACCCATGACAGCAAAAGCTTGTAATAAATGACCCTTTACCGCTTTTGCATTTGCTGAGGTCAAAGCTGTAGCCCACAGCAGTCCTGAACAGGTGTCTATGGACACATGAATGTACTTTTGTCGGCCAAACGGTGCAAATTCAGTAATATCAGTTTGCCATAACTGACCTGGCTGCAAGCCCCGAGGATTTACTCCCTTTTGTTGCAGAGGCACTATGCGGGCACAATCAGGACAAGCTGCAATAATGGATCAAGCTTGTTCCTTGGTAAGTACAAACTGTTTTCGGAGTGATGCTGAGGATTGATGAAAGAATACGTGAACTTGTCTGGCTTCTTCAAAAGGAGATATATCTGTTACTGCCACAAGTTTGTCTATAATGCTCTTTCCCTCAACTAGACCACCTGGTAGGTTAGAATAGCTTTTCATATGCATTATAAATGTTGGTGCTGTCCTATAATCTCACACATTCCACAAATCTAATAATGCTTCACACAACAAGGAATTGGAAACTCGCCACAAAAGCGCTCTATGTATTCTTTGTACAACTCCCACAACATGAAGAGAATCTGCTACCAGATTAACTGGGCAGTTATGCCATTTTTGTAATGCTGCTAAGCGTATTGAGGGCAGTTTCTTTTAAGATGTCCTGTCTGTCCACACGTAAAACATGCTAGGCCACAAGAAGAAGGGCTTTGGCCTTTCATTGCAGGCTTAAGTGCTGCAGCCAAGGCCACAGCGTGGGCTCGAGCATGTATTTTTGCCTTTTCTACCTCCTGTTGCATAATCGGTACCCGTGTACAAGCTTCCACCATCTCTGCCAGAGAAGCAGTTTTTCCCAAAACAGCAAATATCTGTTGGCATTGGGTGTTTGCATTCATCATGGCCAAATCTTTCCCTACAGCAGCTTTTGCCTCTAGAGTCAGGTTAGGAGAAGCATCTATAGCTTCTTTTAAACGGTCCACAAACTTCATATATGGTTCCCCAGGATCCTGCTTTATTGTAGAATAGGATGGCACAGGGTTACATATATTTGGCAATTCTTTCACTGCCGCCAGAGCAAGCCCTTGCATTTGCTGCAAAATCCTTGGATGAAGTGCTGCCTGAGTGGCACCATCCGCATATTGCCCACGACCCAGTAATTGGTCCATGCTAGGTAATCGCAATGGATCATCAGCTGGTAAATGAACATTTTCTAACACTGCCAATTCCACCTTCCCCTGCCACTTGTCCAAGAACAGCAGATACCCCATTGGGGGAAGCAATAACTCCATCAATGCCTTAATGTCTGTTGGAGTCAGTACTTGCCCCTTGAAAAATGAATTTGTTAGCTGCATCACATGCTTATTATCCATACCATACTGCATAACTGCACTTTGCAATTGCTTAACCATTTTCCAGTCAAAGGGCGACCACTGCCTTTGTCCTCTGTTATCTATGTGCACTGGCATTGCTGTAATACTACCAAGTAACATAATCCCTTCAATGGTTGCATCTCTGATTACCCCTTGCCAGCGTTGCCCTGCATTGTAAGAATGATCTCGAGGAATATCTCTACCCTGATGCACAGGGGCAGTACCCAAATTATCATTACTATCACCGATATACAATTCCCTTGGGTTTCCCTGTGGATCAGTAAGTCGACGCATATTTGCAAACTGATCTGCTAACCCAGTCTCCAGCCCTTTTCCATATCACGCTCTCAAATATTCATCTGCTTCTCTTACAGACCACATCCCATCTTCAACACGTTGTCTAGCCCATTTTTGTATTCGCTCCCTTTTAATATGGAGCTCCTCAGGAGTGAGGTCTAATTCCGCCCCCTCCCGTTCCTGTTTTCCCCGTTTTTCACATTCCCTGCCAATTGCCCCCAACCTGTCCTTAATTGCATCTGACGCCTTTTTATATGCTATTAACCATGAAGTTTTACTGTTACCGCCATCTAGTTGCTTCATAGCTTTTAGAACTTCTTGCATCTGGCTCTCCTGCCGTCTCAGTAAGTCCTTCAGGCTCTGCACGTGGCTCTCTGCGGCGATTAGAGACGACGCACACCGGGACGCAGACAGAAATTCATGCAGAGGCAGAGGTCTTGTTCATGAAGGAGCGCGGAGCCTGGCCTAGCAGAGAACTGACTTAGGCCTCGGCTCAGGCCGACTTCTTTATTCACCATTAACAATTTATAGGATTTACAGGTACAGGCCTGGACTAAGATGTTTACAAAAAGGTGTTTTTCCACTAATTGTTATTAAGAACACACTAAACTCATGTGATATTTGTCTCACTTGTTTTTCCACTCATTCACAGACCAGGCCCAAGGACATTCACACATCCCAGACACTTGGGGGCGGTTATCCGGCCCGAGATACCATTCTCACGAGTCTGAGCTGTAACTTTTTACAGTTATGAGAAAGATACTTCAAAGTAATCTGTCCAAGGCCTTTTATATATTATTATGTTAGTATTATGTCTTCGACCATCCGGATGGTCATGTTAGTATTGATCTTCCTTTATCGTCCAGGTGGCCGGAACCGCACATATTGTTTTCCCACATTTTACTTTCCAACAGCTCTCCTCCTGGAAGTCAGGGCGATTCTGCGGTGCTCCATCCTGGTGCTCCATCGGGTCCTCTGGCAAAGGCACGTCAGCTGGATTAACTTGTCCTGGCTTGTTGAAACTTGCTGGTTGCTGCCATTCATCATCGGAGGCAGGCAATGGCTCAAAGGGTGCAGAGGGTATAATTTGTTCTCCTCTCCAGAACTCCAAATCTGATACGGGACATACCAGCGGTATTGATTTTTCGGAGTTCTCAGAGAGGGGGCAGCTCGCGGCGGGCGGCTCTGGGGGTACAGCACACACCTCCGGCTCCCCTGAGACATCCTCCATCAGCTGCCTGACCTCCCGCCACAGTCCGGTGAGGTCGCAAGCCTCGCGACTCCCCCTTGTGACCGCTTCCCATAGTTCAGTCCCTATGTCCTCCCATGTACCGGGAGAAAAAAATTTGTCTGTCGATCGGACACACCCCTTCCGCTGGGCGAAACAGAGCAGACACTTTAACGCATCTTCTTCAAAATACCTTCCTGTTCGTGCAGCCAGCTGCAGAATACTTTTCATTACTATTTTTTCTTCCGCGGATGCCGCGTTTCCCTTGCCATCTGATTCCCCGTAGGCCTACTTTCCGCTCTTCTTCGAGCGCAGGGCTAATCTTCGCCCTCCGGGTGGCTTTTTTCCTCACGTCTTCACTTCTGGCGATTTTGCTTCGATATGAAGTATCACATCGGGGTGACCAAAATGTTGCTTTTTCCATGCGAGAGACGGAACCTGACACACCAATGTGATGTTCACAGAGTTCACTTTATTATGGGACCAGGCTAGCTTTATAGCAAAGCTGCCCTGTCCACGCGCCTTGCAACAATGTGCTTGGTTGTAACTCCTGCTATACAATAACGTGATAGGCTGCATGTACTGTCTACGCGTTCTGCACGCGTGTGTCGGGCGATTGCTCATTCATTGTTACCTTCTAATGGGGCTCCTTTCATTCGACAACCCCATCCCCCTGGGGCGGGGTGGGGGGGTCTCTGCCACTACACAGGATGAGCTAGCATTGTGCCCTTGTGGGCAGGAAGGCCAATGGCATCCTGGAGTGTATTAGGAGGAGTGTGGTTAGTAGGTCAAGAGAGGTTCTCCTTCCCTTCTTCTCTGCCCTGGTGAGACCACATCTGGAATACTGCATCCAGTTCTGGGCCCCTCAATTCAAGAAGGACAGGGAACTGCTGGAGACAGTCCAGTGCAGGGCAACAAAGATGATGAAGGGAGTGGAGCATCTCCCTTATGAGGAAAGGTTGAGGGAGCTGGGGCTCTTTAGCTTGGAGAAGAAGAGACTGAGGGGTGACCTCATTAATGTTTACAAATATATGAAGGGTGAGTGTCATGAGGATGGACCCAGGCTCTTCTCGGTGACAACCAACAGTAGGACAAGGGGTAATGAGTTCAAACTGGAACACAGGAGGTTCCACTTAAATTTGAGAAGAAACTTCTTCTCAGTAAGGGTAACAGAACACTGGAACAGGCTGCCCAGGGGGGTTGTGGAGTCTCCTACTCTGGAGACATTGAAAACCCGCCTGGACACATTCCTTTGTAGCCTCATCTAAGTGTTCGTGCTCTGGCAGGGGTATTGGACTAGATGATCTTTTGAGCTCCCTTCCAATCCCTAACATTCTGTGATTCTGTGATTCTGTGATATAGCAGTTGCCTAGCTTAGAGCTTCGTGTAACTTATTGTGTGAGAAACAGGAACTTGCTGACGACTTCACAGGCCTTGCAGAGATAAAAACACAGCTGCATCCTTGGGTGGGCAAGATAACGGGAGTCTTGGGCACCAAAGAAGATAATCCGTCTGTAACCAGCTCATCAATTTGAGCTTCGGCCAACTCAGCATACCAGACCAGGGGTAAAAAGTGAGGTAGATGAGTAGCCTTCATCCAAAGACCCTGGGCCACGACCACCAGGAGGCATTGTGCAGGTGCAACCAGGAGGAGCCGAAGGTGGAGACTATGGAAATTATTTCCTGGAAGTCACTGTAATATGAACTGCCTTTTCAGGGAAAGGTTATGAATATGTATAGGCGTTCCTAGAATTTGTCATGAATTTGTAACACTTTGTATAATTTAATCAAGTTTGCGACCGCTGGGCATTTGCCACACTTTGGATGAATTATCCCCGTGTGTGCTCAGCGCTGAATAAACATACTTTCTTTATTACCTCACAGGTTTTAAAGTTCTTTCCACATGTCACTGGTTTTGTTATTAACAAGACCAGTTTCTCTTGTAGTGAATTTTCCTTTCAGCTAAATTCTTCTAAGTAACTGCACTTTTCTGAATTTGGCTACTTGTTTTTGCAGACAGCAGGCAATAATGGAGGTATGCAAGGTTGTGACAACCTTGAAGCGCTCCTCCCATCCTTAGCAGAACAAAGGGCCTTAAAGGTCTGGTTTTTGTTACTTTAGGAGGAAAAGATAGATGACACCTCGTCTTATCTTTCCTAATGTTTTATGGTCATGGAGGCAGACATCTTGTAAGATAAGGGCAATTAACAGTGTTTCTGTGAAAGGCCTCATGGCCTAACTGGGATGATAGAGATGAACCATCTGTTGGACAACCAACTACCAGAAGAAACCACGAACCAACAGCTACCCCTGACGGGCAAAACAACTCACTTCTGGTCAGTACTGTGAACTTTCCCCTAGTTTGAAGACCCCAGACCCATTTCCAGAAGAGTCTTCCTAATTAGCATGAAGAGTGAACAGAGGGAGGAGACGAACTGCCCTCTCCTATCTCGCATGTAAATGAACTGGGTTATAAAACGACCTCACGCATGATATGAGGTGGTGGCGTGTAAATCTTCAGTGCATCCTCCCACTCCAGAGGTCGTCGCGGGACCAGTGTATCTGTGGAGTGGTGATATCTTACTCTCTCTCTCTTTCTGATATCTTAGTTTTCCTTCTCTCTCTCTCTTTTTCTTGAACCTATAAAAGTAATATCATTTTAAGTTCTGCTGCTGAAGTCTTGTTAAGTTTTGCATTACAGTTACTAATTGTTGCCAATCCACCATTTTTAGAAGGGCTTTTGCCATAAATGTATTGATAAGTTTTGTGTTATTATAATATACTTTTGCCAAGTCACTAATCACTGTAATTTGTATTCCACAATGTGCTTTTAGTAAATTCCTAATTGTTCCCCCGGAGTGATTGTCTGTCATTCACTTCGCTTTACCATGCAGAAATACCCAGAGTTAACTCACACCTGATCTCATCTTTTGAGTCAGGGTGCATTCAGAGTTAACTCATACCTCATCCCATCTCTTGAGATGGGACAAATGTCGGTGAAAAAAAATGCACATCCCTTAAGTGAGAGTGGCGTATTTGCAAAGAGGGGCAAAAAGAACAGGTGACTAAAATTGACCAAATGAGTATTCCATCCCATCCACGTCATACACCCTATAAAGTGAGAGATCACGAGGGTCTCACCCTCATCGACTATGGCCAGCATCTGAAGAGGACCCTGCCTGTTGTGCCTGTGATCCGAGGCCTGGTTCCAGACCCTGCATCCCTGAATCCAGTTCCGGTTTGCTGAGGAGTCCAGCCCAGGACTTCTGGGTGCCTGACCTGCAGCCACTGGAGCCATGTCTGCTCCATTGTTGAGCTGTACCGGGAAATTCAAGATTGGTTTTGTATATTTTGTATTATTTTCTCTATTTTATTAGTAGCATTAGTAAAGCATTTTTAACTTTTTTACAACTTGCAAGTCCCTCTCTCTTTTCCTCCTATTCCCTTTCCTTAGTGGGGGGAGGGGGGGGGGGGGGGCGGGCTGGAAGCAGGGAGAGGGGGTTAACAGAGAGCATCTGCCATGGTTTATTTTTGCCCTGCATTAAACGGTGACAACAGTATAATTGACTCTGCTGTTAAGTTTATTCCTCCATTTCACTTGGTGAGCCAGCCAAGAGGTCCTGCTCTGCCCAGCTGCACGACCTGTTGAGTCAAAGAATCTCTTGGCACGCCCCGGAGATTTCTCTGGAGAGACTCCTCTGTGGGTACAGACAAGGACCTCTGGTAAGAAGGCATTATTTTCAAAAAAAGAAAGATAAAGTGGGACGTGGTTGTCACAAGTTGCTGCAGAGTGGTTTGTGTGGAAAACTTACTCTGCCGTGGTGATCGTTATAGTGTAAAAACTTCCTCTGCTGAAGTTGCTGTGATGTAAAGCTTCCTCTGCTGAAGCTGTGGTGTAAAGCTGGCTCCGTATATAGCTGCAAAGCATGTTGTAGTTTTGGTTATAGTTATGCACTTTAATGCCTAAAAATATAGTAGAAACTTCTGTGGCTTTAACTTGTAAGGAGTGTGAGTGTTGTGAACCCATCTATGTTGTAAAGTGTCCTAATTGTGTTGCAGAGTGTTATATAGATTTGAGCTGTGTGCCTGAATTGTTTCGTGTTAATTGTAAGTTCTGGAGACAGTGGAATAAACCTGGAGTACAAATTGTGAGGATTGTATGTTGTGGACAGCTTTTAGTATTGTCTGTGGAGTACTGATATATGTATTAATACTCCTAGTTTGTATTTGCTATAAGATGAGCTGTGTTGTTCTGTATTACGCATAATGAGAGGACAGCATAGTAGTGGTATTCTGAGAAGAGCTTGTTAGGATGTGTTTTAGCTCACGGGAAAGAAATTGAGGAACCACCTGGTGATAATATGAATAGAGAAACCTTGATGAAATATTATGATCAGTGGCCATTGTATAAATAAGATGATGAGGAAAAGTGGCCTCTTAATGAAACTTTGAGTTCTGGTACTTCAATGCTATTCTTGAAGAGAGAAGGAAAATAGAGTCGAGTTATGTATGCTGATAGAGTTTTCACTTTGCGAAATCACCCAGAGTGGCAGAAAGAATGTGGTATTAATTTGGCACCACTGGATCCTTTCTTTTTGACATTGGAAAAGGAGCAGAATAAAGTGCAGGGGAAATGGAAACAATGTTGTTCAGCATGTAGTATAGGACAGGGTAGGAGAGGGCTTCCTAGGAGGAGTGAGGAGACCCGACCTAGACCCCAGTTAAAATGATATGAATGTGCTTTTTGTAGAGGAGAGGGGCATTGGAGATGGAATTGCCCAAAATTGAAGTCTGCAGTCGTAGCAGAAGTTGATTGACAGGAACCTGGAGAATCTACCCTAGCAGATCCACTAGTTATAGTAGAGCTAGGGAGACAGGGAAAAGAAATAGAGTTTTTAATTTCTACTGGAGCATCTTATTAGGTTTTGAATCAGGAATTGATACCTTTAGATAAAGATTTTGTAACTGTAGTGGAAGCTACTGGCCAACAAGAGAAAGCTTTCTTTTTCTTTTTACAGCAAGTCAAATATAAATTGAGAAAACAAATTGGAATTCATAAGTTCTTATATATGCCTGGGTCTCCAAAACTAAGACAAAACCTATTAAAACAACTGAAAACAATAATAATATTCAAACGAAGTGACATTTAAGATAAAAAATTGAGATTTTAAATTTGGCAATGATTCAAACTGACAAGCAAAGCCAAATACCTCAGGAAATATTGGATCAAGTATTTCCAGGGGTATGGGCTTCAAGAGTTCCTGGTAAATCAAAGGATGCAGAACCAGTGAAAATTAATTTGAAACCTGGAGCTGGACCAATCAGAATCAAACAATATCCTCTGAAATTAGAGGACAGGAAAAAAAAAATCAATAACTTCCTGCAGTTTGGCTTGCTGATGGAATGTGAGTAATGAAATAAGATGGCAAAAGCTATAAAGTTAGTGCAGGATTTGAGAGTAATAAATAAAATTACACCCAGTAGTAGCTAACTCTTACACATTGTTAACCAAATTATGAGACAATCAGAAATAGTTTGCTGTGTTGGATTTGAAAGATGCTTTTCTGTCTTGCATTAGACAAAGAGAGTCAAAAGCTTTTGCTTTTGAGTGAGAAAATCCCAATACTGGGAGAAAAGCCCAGTTAACCTGGACAGTATTACCCCAGGGGCAAGAACTTGAAGCCTGGGAAGCTCTTCCAGTAAATGGGACTTTGTTATCTCCTTATAGCCACAAAAACCAAAGAAGATTGTGTGCAATGGACTGTAAGTTTACTAACTTTCTGACATTAAGCGAGTATTGAGTTTCCCAACAGAAAGCCCAACTGATACAGCACCAAGTGTCTTATCTGGGATCTGAGATCTCTGGAGGACAACAAGAGCTGGGGACAGACCAAAAGCTATCTGCTGGACACCAGAACCTGCAATGGCAAAAGAGATCCGGACATTTTTTGAACTGAGAAGTTGGTACAGACTTTGGATTTATAATTATGGACTTTTAGTAAAGCCTTTGTATGAACTCTTAAAAGAAAACACCTGTAGGATATGAGGAAGGGTTTGACCTTGATGAGATAGGCCTGTGCCCTTGAGAAGCGGAATGAGCAAGCTTTGAGAAAGCAACAGTAAGAAACAGGATGTGGTTCCAGAGTTGCAGCACTGTGTGGACAAAGGACTTCAACCAATACAGTGATAGAAGAATACGTATGATTACAAGGCTTTACCCTGTCAGCATAGCACTGACAGTGCGTAGACAGCAGAAAGAGCTATAAAGCATAGCAGTTTGTGTAAATAAAGGTCTTTGGTCTGTGCCCTGCCAGAGTCCATGTCTTCATCCTCCACAAACCCCTCCAAGTTGAATTGGATGGGAGAAGCCAGGAGGGGTTTTTTACAACTAAAAAAGAAACTGATGAGGGCTTCAGCCCTGGGACTCCCAGATGTCGCCAAACCATTTTGCTTACTCTCACATGAAAGGCAAGGCATTGTTCTGGGTGTCCTAGCACAGCAATTAGGACCCTATAAGTGAGCCGTGGCCTACTTCTCTAAGCAATTAGATGAAGTGAGCAAAGGCTGGGCTGAATGTCTTGGAGCTGTGGCAACTGTTGTACTCAATATACAGGAAGCTCACAAGTTCACTATGGGACAGAAAATGACTGTGTTAGTGTCCCATACAGTCACAATCGCACTGCAACAAAATGGTAACCATTCGTTATCCCCCTCGAGATTCCTGAACACCAGGCAGTGTTGTTCAAACAAGATGATGTGAATATTGTCACTACTAACATTGTCAATCTAGCTTCTTTCCTCAGTGGATCTGTTTCAGAGCCTGTAGTCCATGCTTGCTTGGAAACAACAGAAGCTGTTTACTCCAGCAGACCGGATTTAAATCAACAGCCACTGGAGGATGACGAAGACTCCTGGTTCACCGATGGAACCAGCTTTGTAAAGCAAGAAGTACGTAAAGCTGGGTATGCAGTGACAACTACCCACAAGGTAATCGAAGCAGGTGCCTGAGGACTGGAGGAAAGTAAATGTCACTCCAGTCTTCAAAAAGGCAAGAAGGAGGACCCGGGTAACTATAGACTGGTCAGCCTCACCTCCATCCCTGGGAAACTGATGGAACAACTTATCCTTGGTGCCATCTCAAGGCATATCAAGGAGAAGAGGGTCATTAGGGGCAGTCAACATGGCTTCCCCAAGGGAAAGTCGTACTTGACCAACCTCATAGCCTTTTATGAGGACATAACTAGATGGTTAGATGATGGCAAAGCAGTGGATGTGGTCTACCTTGATTTCAGTAAAGCATTTGACACAGTCTCCCACAGCATCCTTGCTGCTAAGCTGAGGAAGTGTGGTCTGGACGATCGGGTGGTGAGGTGGACTGTGAACTGGCTGAAGGAAAGAAGCCAGAGAGTCATGGTCAATGGGTCAGAGTCTAGTTGGAGGCCTGTATCTAGTGGAGTGCCCCAAGGGTCAGTACTGGGACCAGTACTGTTCAATACATTCATCAATGACTTGGATGAGGGAATAGAGTATACTATCAGCAAGTTTGCTGATGACACAAAACTTGGAGGAGTGGCTGACACACCAGAAGGCTGTGCTGCCATCCAGTGAGACCTGGACAGGTGGGAGAGTTGGGTGGGGAAAAATTTAATGAAATATAACAATGGCAAGTGTAGAGTCTTGCATCTGGGCAGGAACAACACCAGGTTCCAGTATAAGTTGGGGAACTATGTGTTAGAGAGCAGTGTAGGGGAAAGGGACCTAGGGGTCTTGGTGGACAGCAGGATGACCATGAGCCAGCACTGTGCCCTTGTGGCCAAGAAGGCCAGTGGCATCCTGGGGTGTATTAGAAGGGGTGTGGTTAGTAGGTCGAGGTTCTCCTCCCCCTCTACTCTGCCCTGGTGAGACCACATCTGGAATATTGTGTCCAGTTCTGGGCCCCTCAGTTCCCTGTCCTTGGGAACTGCTGGAGAGAGTCCAGCACAGAGTGTCGAGGGTTAAGATTGCGGGGTGACAATAAAACCCTGGCAGATGTATTGTTAACCTCCTCTCCCCCCCACTTCCCCCTTTTTGCCCCTCCCTCTCCCCCCTTCCCACTCAGGACAGGCGATCGGGAGGGAAAGAAGGACAGAGAGAAGAGAGTTGGAAAAATTAAAGATGTTTTACTAATGCTACTAATGAGAATAGAGAAAATAATACAAAATATACAAAACCAATCTTGAAAGTCTCAGCAACTGCAGAGCCAGCACCCAAAGTCCTGGATTAGACTCTGCAGCCAACCGGAGCTGGATTCAGTCTCTCACTAGGCCTCAGTTCTCAAGGATGGCCAGTAAGATCCTCTCCTAAGGTCGGCCATAAGCAGAAGGGAAAGGGACGAGATCCTCGTGATCTCCCACTTTTATATGAAGTATTCACGTGAATGGAATGTTATACACAGTTGGTCAGTTTCTTAGTCACTTGTTTCTCGTCGCCCCTCTCGCGAGATCTCCATCCATGCTTATCAATATGTTTGCATTCCATTGCTAGGTTTACCAAAACATGGGTCTGGTTCTCCAGGAAAATGCAGTTAATATGAAGGCTTTAGCTGACAGGCAAAATTCACTGAAAGAGAAACTTGTTTTTAACAAAACCAGGACACAGAGTCACTAAGATGATTAAGGGAGTGGAGCATCTCCTTTATGAGGAAAGGCTGAGGGAGCTGGGTCTCTTTAGCTTGGAGGAGACTGAGGGGTGTCCTCATTAATGTTTATAAATATGTAAAGGGTGAGTGTCATGAGGATGGAGCCAGGCTCTTCTCGGTGACAACCAATGATAGAACAAGGGGCAATGGGTGCAAACTGTAACACAGGAGGTTCCACTTAAATTTGAGAAGAAACCTCTTCACAGTGAGGATGACAGAACACTGGAACAGGCTGCCCAGGGAAGTTGTGGAGTCTCCTGCTCTGGAGACATTGAAAACCCGCCTGGACGCCTTCCTGTGTAACCTCATCTAGGTGTTCCTGTTCCGAAGGAGGGGGGGGAATTGGACTAGATGATCTTTCGAGGTCCCTTCCAATCCCTAACATTCTGTGATTCTGTGATTCTGTGAAGCTAAACCTTTGCCTCCTAGGACTTCTGCCCAGAAATCTGCACTCACACGAGCTTTAGAATTTTCCAAAGAGAAGAAGATTAATATTTGCACTGATTCAAAGTATGTTTTTAGAGTGGTGCATGCCCATTGAGCCATTTGAAAAGAACGAAGTTTATTAACAGCACAAGGAAAACAGATTAAACATGATACTCCAATTTTTGGAAGCTGTGCTGTTACTAGAAAAGTTGCCATCATGCATTTCAAGGAGCTGGAAATAAATTGTCAGTTGACAGATTATACTGCTAGACAAGCTTCTAAAAAGACAGAGACAGATATGAAGGTAATGTCTCTGATACCGGACGGCTGTCTCCTTGAAGCAACATCGGTAAACTATACCTTTCAGTGTGTTATGGGAAATTGTATTAGAATACAACAAAACTAATTGGGGAGCTGATGCTCTATACCAAGATTTTATTAAGAGGTAAGAGTGAATTTACATACTATTTAGAAACAAGTGAGCCAGCAATGTGAAATATGTCTGGAAAACAATCTTAATACTGGAAATAGGGTACAAATAAGAATATTTGGAAAAGGGAAATGTACTAGGACAATACTGGCAAATAAATTTTTCCAAACTCCCTGGAAAAGGGGGGATATCGGTATTTGCTGGTATTAAGAGATACCTTCTCAGGTTGGCCAGAAGCATTCCCCAGCTGAACTAGTAAAGTCAGAAAAGTAACTAAAGCTTTGTTAAATGAGATCATACCCCAATTTGGGGTACCCACTGTGATGTCCTCTGATAGAGGGCCACATCTTGTTGCACAGGTAGTGCAGCAAGTCAGTAAAGCATTAGAGATTGATTGGTAGTTGCATACTCCCTACAAGCCTTAAGCAAGTGGGCAAGTAGAAAAGAAAATTAATCATATAATCAAACAGCAGTTAAATAAAATTTGTCAAGAAACTAATCTGAAGTAGAATCAAGCACTACGTCTAGTGCTGCTCAGAATTAGAGTTAAGCCTTGAGCCAAGGAAAACTTAAGTATTTTCTTTCAAGCCAAGAGATTAAGTATTTGTTAAAGCTTTTTCACGTCCACCTTTAGAAGAGAAGTGGAATCGACCATTCCAGGTGTTGCTGATGGCCTTTACTGCAATCAAGATGAAAGAGCAACTTGCCTGGATTCATTATTCAAGAGTGAAGAAAACACCAGAAAAGAAACAGACGTCGTAACCAGTGGACCTACCGCTTCACAGTTTTCCCAGCACTGATCTTAGTGACTCTAAAAGTATAACTGCAGCAAAAAAATGCTTTTACTCCTAGTTGGCTTTTACACGAGTCTAATGAAAACTATTATAGCCCAAAATTAACTAAAAGAAATGTCTGCACAGGTCAAATCTGAAACTGCAAAATATTCCTTGTTGGCATTATTGGTGATAATTATAGTCTTGATAATAGTCATATATGTTATTGAAATATGAACAATCGCAAATCCTTGGGGAATAAACTGAACTATTACATGAAGTAACAAAAATTGATACATCTTGTGACTCTAATTTTGTTACTAGTAATTTTTGCTTTCATTATGCTACAATGTTCTGTTTGGTACTGCTATCAGGTAACAGAGAATTATGCCTTACCACAACACGAGATGATAATATTTTGTAGATCTATATTGCAAAGGAGGGAACTGAAGAGAATCTGCCAAATTCATGTATACTGTGATTAAGTTACAAAAGACATACCCATCACTAACCAATGGACATGAGATAAATGTTTTCTGACCACCTGCAAAATGAGGAGATATTTTTCAAGTTTTAGATCGTTCTGCATGACAAGCAGGAGACAGAAGATTAAGTGATAAATTGTTTAGAAGCAGAGTGCTTAGTTGAAATTCAGCTAATAATTAATAGATGTATTGTAAGTAAGAAACTAAACAATTATAACTAACAAATTATTTCTTAGTATAGATGTACTGTATGTCAAAATTTTCAAAAATCATTATGCATATATAATAGTTATGTGATTATAAACAATGCAAGAGCATCCAGTTGCTAGAGTACTTATGGAGGATGATCCCCAGTGTTCCCCAGCACTGAAAAAATAAAGAATGCCTCTTAACAGTGTAAGGAACATTTAACAAAGAACTGTTGTTTTTACATAACTGAGGAACTGGCGCCTGACCCTAGCAGGGGGGAAGGACCGAGAGACATCGGACTATGAATTCTTAATGTAATACACAGCCTCTTCCTGGAATATATACTGATACCTGTATACATACTGATACCTGTATTTACAAGTTAATTTAGGGGGGAAGTGCGAGGGCGAAAACTCATGGACTCCACACAATTCAGTATGAATTCAAGCGAAGCCATTTATTACAGAAATAAGTTCCCTTATATATGCAGTTATTTCCTGATCACACGTCCATGCTCCAAGCATGCATTAGCTGATTGGATATTGTCCATGTTCACGAGCTGTCCATGTGCCCAAGTCTCACTGCTAATAGGTCTGTTAATTTACATCTTATTGAGGCCCTGTTATTGTAGAACTGCCTCACTCCCACAGCGGGCAAGCACATTTTCCTTTTTTTTTTTTCTTTCTTTCTCTTCTTGCTGCAGTTCAGATGTAGCCAAGGCCACGCAGCTGGCGTAATCGCTGGTACAAAGTGGGAGGCTCTGGCAAACTCCTCGGTTACAATCAGTTGAGTTTATCTTGTAGCTTGACACAGGCCTGAAATTTATGCTCAAGCACAGGCCTGGGATATTTTGCTTTTTTGTTTTCCCATTTCATTCCAACCATAATACACTTCATACGCAATTCCAATTAGCTCAACAGCTGTTACATTCCTCAGCCCCATTTACCTTTTACAATTTACAGATGTCAAAAAACAGTATATTAAGCATCAATCCATTATTCCATTTTCCTAGATCCAAATCAGTTCATATTCTAGCAACTTTTAAATACAACTTCATACAATACCAAGTTCACATCCATCATAGCATTTAGGTATTTTTTTTGTTTGGTTGGGTTTTTTTGTTTGTTGTTTTTGTTTGCTTGTTTGTTTTCCTTTTTTTTTTTTCAATTGAAAGCAGAGTTGAACAATTTAAATTCTTTTCTGCTCTCAAAATTACTAGATAACAATATAAGCAATTACTCAAATGTGTAAGGATGCATCCTAAGGGGGAGCAAGGTGGAATTCTAGCAGTGGAACCGGTTCCCATTTTGTAATTATCTCCCCAAACAAAATTCTTTTGGTACCAAATATAAAAATGCAAATTAAAATACTGAGCTCAGATACGAAAACCAAATACCAGGTTCAAATATGCAGATAGATCAGAGTTACACTTATTCAAGACAATATCTCAATTTTAGCATTGCACCTTTGGGCCGCTTACTGCTCAGCCAGGCAGAGGTCAGTGCACGCTGGAGCCCAATTGGCACCCACCCCCCCGCCGCCGCAGCAAGCTGGACCGGGCAAGGCTTTTATTAGTGTCTCATCTGGTGTGCTACAACTGTTATCCCAAAACCAGGATTCTTTACTTGGTGTGCATATAAAAAAGCCAAATCCAGCACATGGAGATGAGACACAGCCTATCACAGAGTTGCGCAAGTCTGGATATTGGAATAAAGCTAGCATGCTAGAAAGAAAAGTAACAGCTACTACACACAAAATCTTATCATCACGTTCACGCAGTAAGGAACTAAATTACTCATGATCTTCTGTATTATCACAAAACGCACATTTTGAGTCCATAGATTCTCATGATCTAACAGTCTGTGAACTTACTGTACCATATAACAGGCAAAGACTTACCAAAATATAATATGCTTAAACAGATACCTGCAAAGAAAACAGGTTAATAAGGAAAACATCATGCAGACTTCAGCAAGTTTTCTGACCTGTGTGTTATCAGTTAATTCTCAGCTTGTTGAAGTTCTAACCGTTCCGCCTGTAAAATTGTCTGAAATGATTTAATGATCTCTTGTAGGGATTTATTTTGTCCTGCTTTTCTGGCCTTAAAAACAACATTAATTGCAACCAAGTGTTATACGTCAAGATTCTATTCCCCGGACACTTTTCCCAATCTTTTACCTTATACAGCAGCCACCATTAATTACAATATTTCACAAGATCTTCCTTCCTCATACTTTCAAGTGCTTTCCTATGTTTTAAAACACCTCCCAATACCTATTTCTTAGGAACACGACTGAAAACAGTCATTCCTGACCCCATCTCATAAGTAAAAACCATGAGAAGAGGGAGGGAGGGGGGGAAGCACAGGGCTGCTTGCAGCACAAGTGGGAAAAGTGGGGACAACGTTTTACGGTGTACTTATACCACAAAGAAACAATTCTAACAACAACCAGTAAAAGAACTAACTCACATTCCTGACTAGCTGCTTGATTTTCAGAGGGGCAAAACACAGAAGCACGTAATATGTACTGTAAAACTCGCAGATGACATGTTGATAGCAAACATTAGCGTTCTCTACTGCTAATTTCAACACCAGTGCTTCCTTAGCTTCTAAGTTTTCAACCGGCTTATTGATGGCCTCTTGAAGATGGTCAATAAATTGCATGTAATTCTCATTGGGACCCTGATTAATAGTTGCAAATGATTTGGCTGCTTTGTTGGTTTCAGGCACCTCTACTATAGCTTGATATGCAAGGTTTGCTGACTGCCTCAGGATTTCAGAAACTAATAGCGCCTGTAATTGTGGTGTGTCAATTAGTGTCTGTTCCAAGAGTTGGGCATTCCAGACTTTGGCATTCTCAGCTTTCACAGGTTCTTTGGGCAAGTTGTCTGACTCCAATCCTTTGGACTTGCTGTTCTCACCAGGGTTGGATGATGGTACAGGAGGCCACCCGCTCGGCATTTTTCCTCCCCCCGCCCCGGACTGCTGAACCATCGGGGGTGCCGAAGGCACAGCAGGGGATGGAATAGGGAGGGTATCAAAGACACTAACCAGGTAAACTTCACAGCGACTTTCAGGATACTTATCAGGCTGCAACGCTGCAAAAATTCCAGCAGCAGCAGACCATTCAGCCTTAAGATCTTTTAAGGTGGTAATTATAAGCTTCCATGTAGCTGCTAATGATTTAGCTTCTTTATCTCCATTGCTGACTTTATCCCTTAATTTCTGCCCTGTGTTGTCCCAAAGTTCAAGTTTGAGTCACTAATGCTCATAACAGTCTTTTCAGGTTTTAATTGCTTCAGTGTAGTAATTATCAGTTGCCAGGCAGTTACAAGGCCGAGAACATGTTTTTCACTGCAACTGACCACCTTCCACAACACAGGTTCCACATTTTCCCAAGTCTCTATTTGAAAAGCTCCTAACAGACCAGCAGGAAACCCATTGCCTCTGCAACAAATTAATAGTCTTTTGAGGTTACTCTTCTCATACTTCACCCCTCTCATAGAGAGAATATGCGAGAGGAGCCACAGTATTTCTTCTTCTTCTTTAAAAATATTCTGCCCCATCTCTTCTCACCCCCAGCTGCTCACCTCTTTGGGTGTCCGTTGCAACGATATCGGACCCTTTATCCCTCCTCTGTCACTTCTGTAGTGATCAATCAGGAGTCATGCAGCCCGCATACTGCGTCCCGGTCACTGTCCAGCCGAGCCATTCCAGCTGGGGTTCGCTCCCCGCAGCGATCGTCCCCCTGCCGTAAATTCTCCTTATGGATCACGTCGGGGTCACCACATGCAAGGGCAAAAACTCATGGACTCCACACAATTCAATATGAATTCAGGCGAAGCCATTTATTACAGAAACAAGCCTCCTTATATATGCAACTATTCTCTGATCACGCGTCCACGCTCCAAGCATGCATTAGCTGATTGGATATTGTCCATGTTCACGAGCTGTCCACCCGCCCGAGTCTCACTGCTAATAGGTCTGTTCATTTACATCTTGCTGAGGCCCTGTTATTGTAGAACTGCCTCACTCCCACAGCAGGTCCTGTTTTCAGCTTTCGAGCTGGCCTTGAAATTCCTTTTGAGCCTGGCTAGTTCAGAAATAAATCTCCATCTAATAGAAGCCCATCCACACAACAACCTCAAAAAAATCCCTCAAATCTCCCACAGGGAAGGACTGAGAGACATCGAACTATGAATTCTTAATGTAATACACAGTCTCTTCCTGGAATATGTACTGACACCTGTATACATACCGATACCTGTATTGATAAGTTAAGTGTCAGGGAAAATGGGTTATCAGATGAAATGGCCTGAGAAGCAGCCTTAAAACCTGAAGTAATAACTGTAAATTATCTCACACTTGAGGTCCTGGCCCCGCAGGAAATTCCAGTTTTTGATGAAAAATGAAAGAAGTTCTCCAAGAATTAGGAGCCAGGGAACAGAGTGGGAAATGGGTACTCCCAGATGGTAAAGAAATGTTAAATAAGCAAATCATTAGGGAGGTATTAGCAATTTTACATCAGGAGAGTTATTGGGGAACACAAGCAATGTGTGACATAGTACTGGAATTTATACTATAGCCAAGCAAATTTGTGAAAGATGGGTGGTTTGTAAAAGAATAAATAAAAAGGCACTTAAAAAGCAGCCTGCAAGAGGGCAGAGTCCAAGTTTACAACTCTTTCAAAATATTCAAGTTGATTTACCTGTAGCTGGTCAAATTAAATACATACTAGTGTTGGTTGATTACCTTACCAGATGGGGAGAAACTTTCCCCCTGAGCACTGCCATGGCGGCAGTGGTAGCAAAAGTGAAATAACGGATGGACGCCCACAGTTTGAAACTAAGGATTTGTTTCTCAAAAACTGTATACTTGGGTTGTCTTTTCTATTTTCTCTCAGGCACCAAGGGCACAAACTCTGCCTTTAGAGTTTGCAGCTCACAAGTTTCAGCCTGGAAACTGGGTCCTGGTCAAATCCTGGAAAGAAAGTAAGCTTCAGCCAGATTGGGAAGGAGCATTTCAGGTTCTGCTGATCACCGAGACAGTGGTACGACCAGCTAAGAAAGGGTGGACTCATTACACATGGATTAAAGGGCCAATCAAACCTCCAAAGGACAATGACAAGTGGCAAGTACTGACAACTGACGACCCCCTTTGAATAAAGATACAGAGATGAAAATGAAATGGAACTTTTGGGGATCATTACTCCTGTATTATGTACAATTTACAAATGGGTTACTTAACATTAACATCACTGAAACTGAAGGTTCCCTAACAATTTGAGTAGATGATTGCCAGATCCTTAACTGTGGGGATGTACAGAGCTAAAGAGAATTGAGTTATGAAAATAAACATGTGTCCAAGGGGACTGAGTCTAAGGATGATTTAAATAAGTGCATAGTTTTTGTTGTTGTCTCTCATTGCCCCTCCTGGTACAGTGTTATCTGGACCACAGAGTTTAGGGGATGGACAGTGAGCAATGAATGGTTATATAGTTAAAAAGAAAAATTACCCTATCTAAAGGACAATCTCTCCCGGGATGTGAGTCTCTGCAGTGCAACCCTTTGCTAATTACAATACAGGGAACAGATGATTCAATAAGTGGGGTTTATGGATCACGAATAGACATTAGTAGAAAAGATGCCCTGGGAAGGTTCAAAATATATGGATATACAACTGCCGGGGTAGAATGGATCAAATATATGGTGCAAGGCCTAAACAAGAGCAATTGCTATGCCTGTGCACCAGGAAGGCCTGTGGCCCAAGTGGTACCCTTCCCTCTGGGATGGAGCGAAGATTGACAGGGGATGGAGTGCATCTTAGCCTTATACCAAGACTCTACGGCATAGGGAAATAAGTCGTGTCATACTCTCTCCCTACTATTTCCAGCTTTGCTTGGAAAAATATCAAAATTCCCCCAGCATTTTCAGGAATAATTGGAAATCATACTGCCTGTCTCTCATGACGGGGCAGGAATGATACCAAGTTCCTAGGAACATGAGTAGGTGTGTAGAGACACGGGAAGTTGGTCCACATATGTCCTCAAATGCTTCTTGAGTGGATCTTTGGTGGTACTGTGGGAAGATAACACTTCATTCCATTTTATCCCCCACTGGGAAAGTACCTGTGACATCGTACAATTGGCAATTCCTTTTACGCTGGCATTTGAACACTGGGATTCATCAGGGCAACAGAAAAAGGAGTTTAGGGTTTTCCTTTGATGACAGAGTTTATTTCAATTAGACTGGGGTGCCCAGAGGGGTCCCCAAGGAACACAAAGCAAGAAATCAAGTAGCTGCGGGTTTTGAGTCCTTTTTGTTTTGGTAGGTAACTACAAACAAGAATGAAGACGGGATAAATAACATTTATTTATAAGTTATACTAGACAAGCAGTTAAAGGAATCACTGAACAATTAGATGCTACTAGTAGAATGGCATGGGAAAATAACATGGTCCTAGATATGATGTTGGCAGAAAAAGGTGATGTATGTGTAACCAGAGCTTTGCAAGGACTCACAACTTCAGCAGAAGAATTGGCTGAGAATTCAGGTATAGATAGTCCACTCATGGGATTGTCAGAATCTTGGTTTGGAAAACTGAAAGAAATTATAGTATCTGGTTTTACTTCTTTAATCGTAGTAGCAGAAGCACTAATTTCTATAGCATGCTACATCATTCCGTGTGTCCGAGGACTTGTTCAACACCTTATTGAGACAGCTCTATCAAAGCAAATGCCTTTAGGGCCACTGCCATACTCAGATAAAATGATGCTGCTAAAAGAACAAGAAGAAAGAAGGAACAGCGTATGCATAACTCCAGAAGAAAAATGTGAAATCATGTTGTCTAGGCTTGAAGCCACCTATAGAACTGTATGATAAGAAAATGCAAAAACAACAAAAGTATAAAATAAGGAGAGGAGGAAATTGTAAGGAACATTTAACAAAGAACTGTTGTTTTTACATAACTGAGGACCTGGTGCCTGACCTAGCAGGGGGGAAGGACCGAGAGACATCGGACTATGAATTCTTAATGTAATACACAGCCTCTTCCCAGAATATATACTGATACCTGTATACATACTGATACCTGTATTTACAAGTTAATTTAGGGGGGAAGGACTGAGAGACATCGGACTATGAATCCTTAATGTAATACACAGTCTCTTCCTGGAATATGTACTGACACCTGTATGCATACATACAGTTAATTTAGGGGGAAGTGTAGCCAAAGTACCAGGAATCCATATCTTAAACAGATTGATAAGGGGAAGGGTATTGTGTGCGTCGGGATAGTCTGTAAATCCTGAAGTACCCAACCAATGGGGAACAGGGGAGGGAAATTGCGGCCGGGATTTTGGGGAGATATAAGCAGGGGCTTTTTGCCCTATTAGGTGTGCCTACCTTTAGGTAGAACACCCGGTGTTGCAACATCGTTATTAAAATTGCTTTGATTAGAGATTCTGCCTGAACCTATTATATTTGCAGAATAATTGTTTCTTACAACAGTATAACTGAGTCTGCTGTTAAGTTTATTTCTCTGTTTCATTGGAGCGGGTCCAGAGGAAGACCACAAAGATGACCAGGGGGATGGAGTACCTTTCCTATGAGGAAAGGCTGAATGAGTTGGGTTTGTTCAGTCTGGAGAAGGCTCCAGGGAGACCTTATTTCAGCCTTTCAATACTTAAATGGGGCTTATAAGAAAGATGGGGATAGACTTGTGCCTGTTACAATAGGACAAGGGGTAACGATTTTGAACTAAAGAGGGTAGATTCAGACTAGATACAAGAAATAAATTTTTATGATGAGAGTAGTAAAACACTGGAACAGATTGCCCAGGCCTGAGTCAGAGACTGGAAAGAATTATGTCTCAAACATTGTGCCAAAACCAGTTCCTCCAGCCTCAGGAGATGGGTCATTGTCAAAGGCTGAAAAGAATCATGCCTCAAACATTGTAGCAAGAGATGGGTCACTCAGGATAAGGTGAATTGTGATTTACATACCAACAACAAGATAAGGGGCCACAGACAATGGCTGGCTGGCTGAAAGTAGGAGGTGGGGGACATGACAGAGCATGGCAGGAAGGGAAAAGCTGAGACCGTTCAAGATGGCCCGAAACTTGTCAATCTTTCACAATCATGCGCCCAGACTTTTCTATCTTTTTGCAATAACACCTCTGCAAAAGACAAAAGAAAAATTACACAAGCAGGGGACCCAGAGGGCTATAAAAGGCTCACCTAAACCAGTACTGGCAGGGAACCCACCATCCTGAGGACCACTGTGCCCATCAGCCTCATTGCAGGAACCAGACCAGACGCTGCACTCCTGTAAGAGTTGGTCCAAAAAACAGTATTTACCTGAAACATCGTCATCAGGGACTAGGAGAAATGAAGAATCACAGAATCACAGAATCGACTGGGTTGGAAAAGACCTCAGAGATCATCGAGTCCAACCCTTGGTCCAACTCTAGCCCATTTACTAGATCATGGCACTAAGTGCCATGTCCAATCTCAGTTTAAAAACCTCCAGGGACGGCGATTCCACCACCTCCCTGGGCAGGCCATTCCAATGTCTGACCACTCTCTCTGTTAAGAATTTCTTTCTGATATCCAGCCTAAATTTCCCCTGGCAGAGTTTAAGCCCATGCCCCCTTGTCCTATTGCTAATTGCCTGGGAGAAGAGACCAATCCCCACCTGGCTATAACTTCCCTTCAGGTAGTTATAGAGGGTGATGAGGTCACCTCTAAGCCTCCTCTTCTCCAGACTAAACAATCCCAGCTCCCTCAGCCTCTCCCCACAGGTCTTGTGTTCAAGTCCCTTCACCAGTCTTATTGCTCTTCTCTGGACCCGCTCCAGCACTTCAATATCTTTCCTGAACTGAGGGGCCCAGAACTGAACACAATACTCCAGGTGTGGCCTCACCAATGCAGAGTACAGGGGAAGGATCACTTCCCTTGTCCTGCTGACCACACTATTTTTGATACAGGACAGGATACCATTGGCCTTCTTGGCCATCTGGGCACACTGTTGGCTCATGTTGAGCTTCCTGTCAATTAGTACCCCCAGGTCCCTTTCTGCCTGACTGCTCTCCAGCCACTCTGTGCCCAGCCTGTAGCGCTGCGGGGGGGTGTTGTGGCCAAAGTGCAGGACCCGGCACTTGGCCTTGTTGAACTTCATCCCATTGGAATTGGCCCATTTTTCCAGTCTATCCAGATCCCTCTGAAGAGCCCTCCTGTCTTCCAGCAGGTCGACACCAGAGAGTGCTGGTGAATGGCGCTGCATCTAGCTGGCAGCCAGACACTAGTGATGCAGCCCCAGGGGTCAGTGTTGGGTCCAGTCCTGTTGAACACCTTTATTGATGATTTAGATGAGGGGACTGAGACCATCATCAGCAAATTTGCTGATGACACCAAGTTGGGAGGGAGTTGGGAGGGCTCTGCAGAGGGATTTGGATGATGACATGATAACCCCCTTGATAAGGAGACTTCCAGAGTCTCTCCAAGAAACAGGGAAACTAGAACCTCCATCCCCTAGTAGTGGGTGGGGGAACGGAAGATAGATTTATATCTGACAGCTCACATGCACAAAAGGGGGAAGATTTATTGATTACAGCTATAGTGGGCCTAAGCGTGCACTTGTGACTTTTTTAATCTACACCAGTGCACAAATTTCTGCTCTAAGCAAAGTAGATGCTAAAAAGTTTGAGGTAGTAGAGGACTAATTGCACGACAGCAGCCGATCGTATTAAGAGGCCCATTTAAAGTCATAAAAACAGTCACTACTGGGACCCCTCTCTCTGATCGGGTGGCCCAAAAGGCCTCAGTACGAAAGTGGTATACTCAGATTGAACACTATTGTAACATTTTCTCAATATCTGAAGGAGCTTTAAAAAACCTAGATAGACAAGCTGTGGGCTGGGTAGCTTCTCATCAGGTAGATGGAGGATCCACAGGAGAATGGAATAACCGAGCAGATGAATTAGCAAGACTGGCCCCTGTACAAAAGGACAAAATTTCAGAAGATTGAGAATGCTCGTTAGAATGGTTACATGTAAAACGCAAACACACCAGAGCTAAAGACTTGTATCGTGAAGCCCTGGCCAGTGAACAATGTCAAAGACAGCTTGAAAGGCACCCTTTAGAAGACAACCCTCTACATTTAAGGGAGGGTAAAGGTTTGTGGGATGCCTGGCAGGTGGATTATTTTAGCCTCTTTAATCAAACAGGGTTGGTGGGAGGGGAAACAGGTGAAAACAGGTGAAAACACTGTGAAACCATTGCAAGAATGGTTTGGAACTTTTCCAAACCCACAAGATGCACCCGCTGGATAATTCCATCATTCTAATTATTCTTGCCTCAAGGAGGCGAGCCCTGTTTGTTTTCCTTTTTGCAGGAGAACTCCGAGGGATACAGCGAATAATGCAAATCATTCAAGAATCAAATCTGAAAGCCTAAATTTTAAAATGACCAATAATATAATTGAGTTACTAATACTTTTCTACATCTTTTCACTTACCTACTGTAGTAATTGAATGGGAGTGGGATAGAAAAGATTAAGTTAGAGACCTAACTGGTGTGTTGGGGACAGGATTGGAATTCTTAAATAGTATTCATTCAGAAATATTAATGAATAAATTGGCTACCAAAAAGAAATGCAAAAGACCACGAATTGATAATAGACGCATTTGGTGTAGTCCAAAATAATCTTTCTTTAGCTCTCAGTTGTATTCAGGCACAGCTGTGGATGCAATCAGTAGCCGCCTCAATCATAGGAGATGGTGAAGAAGGCACCTTCCCTACTGAAATTCGGAAAATTGTTTGGGACAGCGCCACTGAACTTGAGAGAGAACTCCAGTCCTGGTGGACTTTGGTAAACTTTACCTATAACCCCATCACAAACACAGCCACGACCTTTGTGTTAACCATACATAATGCTTCAATATACATAATTTACCTGATCATTGCATTAGGGTTGAACCACAACGGAGCTACACTCTATCCTTTTGAGCATAGAGTATGGGCCCGAAAACTGGATAAAAAATGGCAAACTGACAATTTAGAATCTTGCATTGTGCGAGAACAGCAAGGATTCATCTGCGAAAGTAATACAATCAGTGCTCAAGACATTTGTCTGGACGCTGAGCAGAATGTTTGTCACTTTGAGGTTCGCCCTGACAATCGAGAAACGGTATTAGTGTATATTGGCAAAGGTGTGTGCTTGAGGATCGCTTGCAACTCTATATTAGTAGATACAATGATGGTAAATGTTAGAAATCATTTAAATTTTTGTGTTTGTAATTTTGTTAAAATTAATGGATGTGATTTTTCTTATCTAGCACCAGTTATATCTCATCAACTTATACAATCTAATTACACACTGATTCACGAATTACTGTCTACACCTATCAGGATGAATCTTACATTGGTAAAGCAATTGTTGCAACACCAAGACCTGATCGAGATCTCGGAAGAAGTTCGAGTAAATGGACAGAAAACCTTGATAACCACTCACCACGATGCTGAAGAAATTCACTGTGTGTTAAGAAGAATAGAAAAAGATGCAGAACATAAGTGGTGGGACACACTTTTCGGGTGGTCACCTACTGCTACAGGCATCCTGAACAAGTTGTGTCACCCCATAGTTGTTCTCTTAGTATTAGTTTTGATAGGTTTTGTTCTGTCCGCAGTATTGTGTAAAGCGTTTGACACATTTGACATCTGTAATTAATGCCCACAATTTGTTTAGTATGCCTTCCAATGTAGACATCCCTAAATCCATTGATACAAAGCAGATCACATGGATATAAATCACTTTTCCTTTCCTTTTTCTTCCTCCTTACTTTCTGTCTCCCTTTGAGGATTGTGTTGCTGCCACGAGCTCCTGATAACAATGTTCAGTCACTGGGTGGTGTAAGAGTCGGTCCAAAGAACAGTATCTGCCTGAACATTGCCATCAAGAACAGATGGACAATGACTTGGAGAGAGGCCTGAGGAGAAGCATTGTGTTGCACAGGTCTCTCCGACCCGGAGGGCTACTGCTAACAATGGCTGCTGTATGGAGTTTGCCTGCTGCTTCAGCCAAGCTAGTCCCCGCCTCCTAAAAGGGATTGTTATACAGGTCTCATTCCCATCCTCATTCCCATCTTTTTCTTTTTCTTTCCCTGTTTCTTTTTCCTTTCCCTTTTTCTCTACTCTCTCTCTATCGCGTGCCGCTTTTCAGGCAAAATAATAAAGTAACACTGTTTGATTGAATTGTAACCCCTTGGCATTTTGGTTGCCTTAATTTTGCACTTCGAGATCAAGGTAAACGAACCATCACACGTCCATCACCGAATGGACCATGACAGCTCCCCAACTACAAACCCCAGCATCCTCACCGCAGGACACTGGAGGTCACACATCACTGGACCTGGACCAAAAGTCCCATCATCCTAGCTGCAGAGCTGCAAGAGTGGCGGGACCTCTTTATTTTCTCTTTTCTTTTTCTTTTTCTTTTCTTTCTCTTTTTCTTTTCTTCTTTTCTTTTCTTTTCTTTTCTTTTCTTTCTTTCTGTTCTCATCCTTCTTTCCTTCTCTTTTTCTTTCCTATATCCCTATTTCTTTGCCTCTCCTTTTGTGAGTGGTGTAATAACATAAGGCTTACAACCCTATATGTGCTGCAAACTTCTTTATGCAAATCCTTTTTCTGTTAAACTATTCACTAATTAGGTTTAAATAAGGTAAATCTTTCTGCCACCAAATCATCAATAAATTGGGCCGCGCTGCAAAATAAAAGGTTGCTTTTTTTATGGACCTTAAGTACCGTGTGTACTGTTTTCCAACCAAGGGGACCTATGAACCTGAGTCACCTCTCCCTCCACTCATACCTCTGGGCAGGACATCACAGCCTGTCAGTCTCATTTCAGTGCCTCATAAAAATATGGAGAAGGTTAGAATCACGAAATCACAGAATCATAGAATGGTTTGGGTTGGAATGGACATTCAAAAATCATCTAGTCTAACCCCCCTGCAATGAGTAAGGTTCACGGATGTTAGGTTTTAGGCACTTATTAGACGTTAAGTCACAAGAATGGTATTTGTTAAGATAAGCAGAAGAAGGGTGGGAGACAATGCCCTTGCTCTCAGAAGATAAGGTGGAAACATCAGTGTAAGAAGGCTACAAGCCGAATAACAAAGGAATGCAATGCTTATGCAAATGATTTATTGGAAATGTAATGAATATGTATGATCTGGATGGATATAACCTGTACCTGGGGCTTCTTCTGCCCCCCCACACTAGGAGGATGAATCCCCTGGGGTTGGCGGTGCGCCAATAAAGGATGCTTGCTTTTAAGACCGCAAATTTTGGTTTTAGAAGGTTTTTTAATTGGCCGATTTATAGTATCAGTTCTGGTGACCACGAAGCGACTCCACTCTTGGCCTTCAACTGACTCCTGGGATTGAAAGGTCTCCAGCTGGCACTGAGGGATTCTCAGGAAGATCCTCAATCCCCAGAGGCAGCGGAATTCTTGAGCCAAGAACCATTTGTAAGTAAAACATCCTTTTTTTCTTCTGGTTTGAGTTGCCTGCCTGTAAGTTGAGGCAAAAGCCTCGCAGCGGGGCTTGCCTGCCTGTTAGTCAAAAGTGCGAAAGATTCACAGGGTTGGGCTAAAAAAAATCTGGATTAAAAGGGGGGCTAGAGGCCCCTAAAAGATAGAAAATCTGGGGGATAAAGTCCCCTAAAAGGGTGAAAGGCCTAGGGGTGACGACCCCTTAAAATAAGGTTTGAAAGATCGTCTATAACAATTTGGTGCCGTGACTCGGATACAGGATCACCTGGTCCGGGATCCAAACTTCGAGGAGGCGCCCCATCCTTGGATGGCCCTGGAGTAAAGAATACCCGCCCAGGACCTGTACCTCCAAACCTAAATTCGACAAGTGGGCAAAAGAAACTGTAGTACCCTGTAATTTTTGTGCACAAAGATCCGGACGAAGACTCCAGGTTGAGTGAGTATTAATAAGAAATTCCATTCGGTCGGGGTGGGTTTCCCGGAGTGCGCTTGAACGAGATGTTCCCGAGAAGAACGAAGTGAGTGTGGACCCTCTTGTAGTGCGGTTCTCATTGCCCGCGAGGGCGTGAGCCACGAACGAGGGGAGAGTGTGTGTGTGTGAGTGAAGGCACTTCGGAAGATGGGGCAGAAGAAAAGCAAGCCTTCTGACCCCATGGGAAGGGGGAACCCGAGGATAGGGTTACCCGATATACCGCCAGATAGTCCCTTAGGGGTAATGATTGCCACTTGGGATGACTGGCTGTCCAGACAAGGTAAAAGCAAGGAAAAAATGGTACATTATTGTATGCAGGTGTGGGGAGGGGAACAAATAAGGCAAGATCATCTGTATTGGCCTGTTTTTGGATCATTTGAGGATTGGATATGCCAGGCTTTGAATATATATATGTGAATTCCAAGGAACCTTTCAGCTTAGAGGAAAGTGAATATGCTAGTTTATGGATAAGGGCAGATACTAGAATTTATGTGTTTGCTCTAAGTGAAAAGAATTCTAAGAGAAAGCCTAAACACCATGAGGAGACGCCCATTTCTCCCCCCCTTACGTTCCTCCCGCACCCGCACTTGATCCGACCCCTTCTCCTCCTGCTCCTCCTCTGACAGCCCCAGACCTAAATTTAGACCCTCCTAGTTCCCCTGAGGAGACTCAGAGAGTAACAAGGAGCCAGACTAGGAGAAAGGGGCAGTTAGAAGACAGAAAGGAAAGTGCCTATGGGAGGTCCGCAGCTCGGAATGGGTTTTGTGTCAGTACCCTTGAATTAGGGCAATGTAAGGGAATTCAAAAAAGAAATGGGGAACCTTTTAGAGGACCCCTTGGGAGTATCTGATAGGCTGGACCAATTTTTGGGGCCTAACTTATATACTTGGGAGGAACTGCAAGCAATTTTAAGTATATTGTTTACAATGGAAGAGAGATGATTCGGAGAGCAGGAATGAGGGTTTGGGACCAACAACACCAGCAAGGTCCGGCTGCAGACATTAAATGGCCCTTACAATGGCCAGCTTGGGACAATCAGAATGCCGAACATAGAGCCCATATGTCAGATTTGCGCATTATAATTGTCCAAGGCATAAGAGAATCCATCCCTCGAGGACAGAATATTAACAAAGCATTCAGCGAACACCAGAAAAAGGATGAAACCCCCACAGAATGGTTGGAGAGGTTACGAAAGAATCTGCAGCTTTATTCTGGACTAGATCCTACCACCCCTGTGGGGCAAGCCTTATTGAAAACTCAGTTTGTGGCAAAATCATGGGTAGATATTAGAAAGAAGCTAGAGAAGTTGGAAGATTGGCAGGAGCGGGGATTAGATGAGTTGCTGAGGGAAGCTCAGAAGGTGTATGTGCGGCAAGAGGAAGAAACTCAGAAGAGGCAGGCGTGACTTTTTGTAACGGCTGTTTGGGAAGGGCAGAGAGCGATGTTGCCCCGCAGTGGGGGAAGTGGTGCTCAGAAAGTGAGGGAGAGACCCCAGAAGAGTCAAGGGAATGTGAGGGATTCGAGTCAAGTTGAGTGTTTTTACTGCCAGAAAAAAGGACACATGAAGAGGAATTGTAGGAAACGCATGCAGGATGAGCAGATGTTCAAGGAAGACTAGGGAGGTCAGGGGCTCTATTTGCTGGGGACCCCCAAGAGAACGGAGCCCTTGATAAAATTAAAATTGGGTCCTCAGCAGCAAGAAATGGAGTTCCTCGTGGACTATGGGGCAGAAAGATCTACTGTCCAAACTGTGCCCTGGGGATGTGTACCATCCTCAGAGAAATTGCAAGTAATTGGGGCCAAAGGGGAACCTTTCCAGGTTCTGATCATAAAGGAAGTAGAAATTGAAGGTCCCTCTAAATATGGAGTAGGGTCCTTTCTGTTAGTACCTGAAGCAGAATATAACCTATTAGGGAGAGATCTAATGATTGAATTAGGGATTAACTTAAAAATACAGGATAACGAAGTTATTGTAAAATTGTGTGTTTGACAGCTGAAGATGAGGCTAAAATTAACCCCGAAGTATGGTACACCCCGGAGTCAGTAGGAAAATTAGACATTACTCCCTTTGAGGTCACTATTAGGAACCCCGAAATCCCGATTGGAGTTAAGCAGTACCTTATGTCTCAGGAGGGACGACAGGGGTTACAACCGGTAATTGAAAGATTATTACAACAAGGTTTACTGGAGCCTTGTATGTCCCTGCATAACACCCCTATTTTGCCCATAAAAAAATCAGACGGCTCTTACCGTCTAGTACAAGATCTAAGGGAGGTAAACAAGAGAACTATCACTAGGTTTCCTGTGGTAGCCAACCCATACACGCTTTTAAGTCAGCTTTCTCCCGAATTTCAATGGTATAGTGTAATAGATTTGAAAGATGCATTTTGGGCTTGTCCTCTGAAAGAAGAATACCAGGACTATTTTGCCTTTGAATGGGAAAACCCTAGAACTCATAGGAAACAACAGTTAAGGTGGACGGTACTTCCCCAAGGGTTTACAGAATCACCTAATCTGTTTGGGCAGGCCTTAGAGCAAGTACTAGAGACTTTCGAACTAGACCCTAAGGTGACTCTAGTGCAGTACGTGGATGATTTGTTATTAGCCAGAAAGGATCAGGAAACGGTCAAGAAGGAGAATATCAAGTTATTGAATTTTTTAAGTCTAAAGGGATTAAAAGTGTCCAAGTCCAAGCTGCAATTCACTGAAGAGGAAGTAAAATATTTAGGGCACTGGTTAAGCAAAGGGACCAAGAAATTAGACCCAGAAAGAGTAAATGGGATTTTATCACTCCAAGTGCCTAAGAATAAAAGGCAAGTAAGACAGCTGCTAGGACTCTTAGGCTATTGTAGACAATGGATTGAGAATTACAGTAGCAAGGTAAAGTTCCTGTATCAGAAGCTAGTGGGTGAAGGGCTAATAAAGTGGAGCCAAGAAGATGAACAGAGCCTAGAAGGATTAAAAATGGATCTAGTAAATGTGCCAGTATTAAGTCTGCCTGATGTTAAGAGGCCGTTTCATTTGTTTATAAACACGGAAGAAGGAACAGCATATGGAGTACTAACTCAGGAGTGGGCAGGGAAAAGGAAACCTGTAGGATATTACTCCAAGCTATTAGATTCCGTTAGTAGGGGGTGGCCTACTTGCCTACAGGCGATAGTAGCTGCGGCCCTCCTAGTTGAGGAGGCCGGAAAAGTGACTATGGGGAGGAGAATTAAAAGTATATACCCCTCACAATATCAGGGGAGTATTGCAACAGAAGGCAGATAAGTGGATCACAGATGCCAGGTTATTAAAATATGAAGGTATCTTAATACATTCTCCTCGATTAGAACTTGAAGTGACTAGTTTGCAGAACCTAGCCCAGTTTCTATATGGAGAACCAAGTGAAAGTTTAGCTCACGACTGTATTCGGTTAATAGAACATCAAACTAAAATTAGAGAAGATTTAGAAGAAGAAGAGTTACAAGATGGAGAAAAACTGTTTGTAGATGGATCGTCTCGAGTGATAGAGGGAAAACAGAAATCAGGATATACTATAATAAATGGAGCGACCCTAAAAGTAAGGGAATCTGGTCCCCTGGACCTGACTTGGTCAGCTCAGGCCTGTGAATTGTATGCAGTTCTGAGGGCTCTGCAATTGCTAAAAGATAAAGAAGGGACTGTATTTACAGATTCTAAGTATGCCTTTGGGGTGGTTCACACCTTTGGAAAAATCTGGGAAGAATGAGGGCTAATAAACTCTCAAGGGAAAGGCCTGATGCATGAGGCATTAATCCGAAAAACCCTAAAGGCTCTGAGAGGGCCCAAGCAAATTGCCGTAGTACATGTAAAAAGCCACCAAAAAGGCATTACCACACAGATAAGGGGTAATAACTTGGCTGACGAAGAGGCAAAAAGAGCTGCCTTATTAACAATTCACAGTATCACAGTATGTTTGGGATTGGAAGGGACCTCAAAAGATCATCTAGTCCAATCCCCCTGCTGGAGCAGGACCGCCTAGGTGAGGTCGCACAGGAACATGTCCAGGCGGGTTTTGAATGTCTCCAGAAAAGGAGACTCCACAACCTCTCTGGGCAGCCTGTTCCAGTGCTCTGTCACCCTTACTGAGAAGAAGTTTTTTCTCAAATTTAAGTGGAACCTCTTGTGTTCCAGCTTGATCCCAGCAGAAACAGCTCATGCAAAAATGAACATGAGGATTAGTTTCACAGACCAAGAAAAACGAAAGCTTCAACAGCTGGGAGTTGTCAAACAAGAAGGTAAATGGCTACTTCCTGACGGAAGGGAAGTAATCTCAAAAAGCGTAGCTTGGAGGGTAATGAGAGAATTTCACCGGCAAACCCACTGGGGAGTGCAAGCATTGGTGAACCAACTTGGAACCAAATATATGTGTATAGGGATATATGACATAGCTAAGAAATTGGTTGGAGAATGCTTAATCTGTCAAAAAGTAAATAAACAACAAATTAGAGAAAAAGTACCAGGAGGGTGTGAGTTGGCTAAACGACCATTTGAAAAGGTGCAAGTTGACTTCACTGAACTCCCGAAAGTAGGCAAGTATAAATATCTTTTAGTACTAGTCGATCACTTAACTCACTTTGTAGAAGCCTTCCCAGTGGCACGAGCCACTGCGAGAACTGTAGTAAAGATATTGCTAGAGAATATTGTTCCACGGTATGGGAATATAGCCATAATAGATTCAGATCGGGGGTCCCATTTCACATCCAAAATCATCACTGAGGTATTAAATCCCCTGGGAACCAAGTGGGAGTACCATACTCCATGGCACCCTCAGAGTTCCGGAAGAGTAAAAAGAATGAATGGGGAAATCAAAAAACACTTGACCAAGCTGATGATGGAAACTAAAATGAATTGGGTTAAATGTCTACTGATAGCCCTATTAAATATTCGGACTCAACCTAGAGTAGATACAGGAATTTCTCCTTTTGAAATGCTTTACAGAATGCCTTATTATCTAGAAATGCCCATCAAACATCCGAAAATAGGAGAAAAATTTTTGCAGGAATATATTAGCAAACTTATGAAAAGGAGACAAGAATTGAGAAAAAAAAGGGCTGGTGGTACAAAGGCCCCCTCTAGACATCGCTATTCATAAGATCAAACCAGGAGATAAAGTATTAATTAAAACTTGGAAGGAATCATCTCTGACTCCCTGTTGGGAGGAGCCTTTTCTTGTCTTGCTCACTACAGATACTGCAGTCCGGACTGTCAAAAGAGGGTGGACCCACGCAAGCTGGATTAAAGGACCTATATGAAGCTCCCACTGGGAGGTGACTGGAGATCCCAAAGATTTGAAACTCACCCTCCGGAGGAAAACGGATGAGTGAGACTGTCTTTTGCAGAGAACATAATTGCATTTGTTACCCTTTTGTGTGTTATAAGTGTAAGCTTCTAAGGAAAAGTGGTGGGCTCATTGCCCCTACGGGTGTCCTCCCAACGGTATTTGTTACCAATGTTATACTCATGAAAGAAAACCAACTGAACAAGCATTACGGGTAGGAGTAGCAATTGGAAAAATTGTAAAGAACTCGGAGGAATGGTGGGACATCTTTGCTAAGGACATCAACCCTGAAGGATATTGTTTTCATTCCAATGAACCCTGTCCAGTAAGAGCCGAAATAATCTAAATAATTTGCAGATGGACAGTGACTGGAATGGGGTGTGGAACGTGGGAGGTGAAGAACAAAAATTAGGAAGCTTACAATTCAAGAGCAAATAAACGGAAAGGAGGTTCTCCTGAAGAATACGACTGCTGCCGGGAAGATGGTAACCCTCGCTGCTCTAAGCAACAGAGTAGGCAGAGGAGGAGCCAGAGACGTACTGATGTGGGGATTGAGGTTGTTGAACCACCTCCTGAGTTGGTCTGTGAGACCCAGTAAAACTGGATTAAGCCCTCCCCAAGGTTTCCCCTCTCATTTGAATAAGAAAAAGAGAAATCAAATTGATTGCCCAAACCCTGGACCACCTTTCCAACCATTGCATGTAAAGGTTTGGACACTAGGGTCGATATTAGTAATAGTAAGAGCAGTACAGGGAAAGGAAAGTCCTCATCGACCTCACAAATGGAGTCTAATAAGATGGGAGGGTCAAAAGGTAATACAACAAGAGACAACATCTGGAAATCCCAGTTTTACAGCAACCCTATGTCAACTAGTACCCATAGCCCCCTGTCTCAACCGAAAAGGTTTTTATTTCTGCCCCAGTTCTAACCCTGGGAAAAGTTATTGTAATTGCCCTAATTTTTATTATTGCGCTTATTGGGGGTGTGAAACGGTGGCATCAGACTGGAACACTGGAGGAGGAAAAGACAAATTTTTATCTGTTGGATGGGGGCCTTATGGGTGTATTCCTCCTAAACGAGACTCTAGTGGGGGGATAGTCCAAGAAGGAAATTGCAACTATATCTACATAAATATTACGAATCCTACCAATACCGCGTGGCAAATTGGGAAAACATGGGGGATGAGATATTGGGAACCTAATACTGATCGAGGGGGCTTGATCTTTATTAAGAAAGAAACTGTAGCACCTGTACAAGCTATAGGACCCAACACAGTATTTAAAGGACCCAAAATTGTACCTCCAATTAGTAATACAGAAGAAACCCCAAAGGAAGGGAGTCAAATGAAACCCCTATGGGATATAACACAAGCTACCTACCAAACCCTGAATCATACTAAGCCAAATACGACCGCAGGATGCTGGCTTTGCTATGACGTAAATCTGCCTTTTTATGAAGCTATTGGAGTTAATAATACCTACAACCTAAGTAATGAAATTGCGCCTTTGCAATGCTCCTAGGGAAATAGGAAGAAAGGAATAACTATGCAACATGTAATGGGAACAGGGATTTGCATTGGCTCAGTACCAGCATCTAAATGAAAACTATGCAGCACCATAGAACCCCATATCAATAAGATTGATGAGAAATGGATTATCCCTCCGGAAGGAGCTAGATGGATATGTTCTAAGACAGGACTCACCCCATGTGTATCCCTAGACATATTCAGTGCTTCCAGAGAATATTGTATTCAAGTGATTATTATTCCCAGAGTGTTATATCATCAAGAAAATGTAATATATGATTATTGGGATAGTGAAGCACATCATCTGGTGAAAAGGTAACCCATAACCACCATTACTATAGCCACATTACTAGGTATTGGAGCAGTAGGGGCAGGAACAGGAATAACTTCTCTTATCCAACAGAAGCAAGGATTTAGTTCCTTGAGAGCTGCTGTAGGTGAAGACCTTGAGAGGATAGAGAAATCGATAACAGCCCTAGAAAAATCCTTAACCTCACTGTCGGAGGTGGTATTACAAAATAGGAGAGGAATGGATCTCTTCTTACAGCAGGGAGGATTGTGTGCTGCCTTAGAAGAGTGTTGCTTCTATGCAGATCATACAGGAGTGGTTAGAAATACTATGGCCACATTGCGAGAAGGTTTAGAAAGGCGAAAAAGGGAGAGAGAAGCACAACAAAATTGGTATGAATCTTGGTTTACTCACTCTCCTTGGCTAACCACGCTGTTGTCAACCATAGCGGGACCTCTAGTTATATTAATTCTGATTTTAACTTTTGGGCCCTGTATTTTAAACAAAATTATTGGGCTAGTAAAGAATAGATTAAAAGCAGCCCATCTGATGGTGTTGAAAAGGCAGTATGAACATCTAGAGAAAGATGGAAGTGCCAAAAAGGAAACTTCTCTCATCCTCTCTTTAGCCTGAGAATTGGTCGCCCGGTTTGATAAACAAAATGGTAAAAACAAAAAGGGGGGATTGTAATAGACTTAACGATATATTTGTTAATCAAACCGGTCTAAATGGATATGTTATCAGTGGCTGTGAAACCTGAGCATATAACATGATATTAGTACATGCTGCCATTAAACAATGCAACCTGTATGTAGTCTTTGTAAAAAACTTGTTCCACAGATATGTGTAAAAGCCTAATTTAGTGTACCCTGCAGAACATTCAGTAAGAGACTGACAGAGATAAGGGCCCAGTTGCATCCTTGTGTGAACGAGATAACGGGGGTCTTCAGCACAAAGCGGGAGGAAAACCAGCTCAAGCCGTTGGAGCCTTGGCCAAACCCAGCATGCTAGGCCAAAGATGAGAAGTGCACGACAAGATAGACTGCAGCCTTCATCCAAAAGACCCCCACCCATGACCACCTGGAGACACTGCGCAGGCGCAACAGGAAAGAGCCAAAGGTGAAGACTATAGATATAATTCCTTGGAACTCATTTTAATAAGAACGGCCTTTTCGAGGAAAAAGTTATGAATATGTATAGGCGTTCCTGGAATAACCATGAATATGTAATCCCTTACCACATTTAACCAAGCTTGCTGCTACTGGAAAGGCGCGCCGTGGTGGAGCGCAGACTCCCCGGTCGCCCAGCGCTGTTTTGCCCGCTTGCTGCTTGCTGCAATAAATTCTAAGCAATTTATTCCGATGAGTGCGTGCTATTTATTGCGATCGTCTATAACAAAAGAAAAGGGTGTTTATGAGTGCACGAGTACATGTTAATTGTTTTATTGGTTGTTGTTACATTTGTTTTTCTGTGTTGGTGTTTGTGTAAGTGCGCTGTAAGCCTCCTGCTCTGTGCTTCCCCCTTCCTCCCCCTTCCCCCCCGTGGTTTTTACTTACAAGATGGGATCAAGAATGTCTGTTCCTAGTGCTGTTCTTACGAAATCAGTATTAGGGTGTGTTTTAAAACATTGGAAAGAACTTGGAAATGTGCCTGGGGGAAATACGAGGAAGGAGGATTTTGTGAAATATTGTAATCAATGGTGGCCGCTGTACAAGTTAGATGATGGGGAAAAGTGGCCAGAGAATGGAACCTTGAATTATAATACTTTGTTGCAATTGATGTTTCTAAAGTGAGAAGGGAAATGGGATGCGGTCATGTACGTAGAGATTTTTTTCTGGTTTTGGAGGCATTCCGAATGGCAAAAGGAACGTGCTATCAATTTGGCTTTGGAAAGGGAAGGGAAAGGAGAAGATAATCTGAAAATAAATCTGAAAATGTGTTGTTCCACATGTAAACTGCAAAAATTGCAAGCAGATGATGCCAGGGATTTGGATGTTGCTTGGAGGATCATGTGTCATGATAGAGGTCAGCAGAAAGATAAACAAGAAGCTCAATTAATTGAAACTTTAGAGGGATTTTCTGATAAAGAGCAGGGAGTAAGCCAGGGAAGCCAAGGAAGTAGAGGAAAAGGACGAAGGTGAGGTATCGGACCCCAGAAGCTAAGAGAAAGTCAGTGTGCATATTTTAAACGAGACAGACACGGGAAAAGAGATTGCCCTCAATTAAGAAAAAGAAGTGTCTAGAATTGAAATTCGGTGTTTGTTTGTTGCTGTGCTTAAATAAGGTTGCTAAGCTTAATGAATAATGGGGACCAGGAAAATCTTCTGCAGCAAAATTAAACTCGGAGGGGAAGATCAGAGATGGAGTGTCTGGTAGATACTGGAGTCTCATATGTGGGTTTGAATACTAAGAATTTATGCCTAGATTTAGTGTCCCAATTGGAATGTCCTCTGAGCGAAGAACATATTTAGTTGCCAAAATTATTTCAGAAATAGAATCCTCCTCTGATAAATAAAATGTGAAATGATATTGTACTTAATTGCGGCTTTTGTATAAACTGCATAATGAGGACAATGGCCTGAATGTAAAGTTATAATGCTATGTAAGTTATAATACTATTGTCACGGTCCATTCGGTGATGGACTCGTGATGGTTTGTTTACCTTGATCTCAAAGCACAAAATTAAGGCAACCAAAATGCCAAGGGGTTATAATTCAATCAAACAGTGTTACTTTATTATTTTTGCCCGTAAAGCGGCACACAATAGAGAAAGTAGAGAAAAAGGGAACGAAAAAGAAAAGGGGCAAATGAGGATTTGGTTACCACCAGATGAGTTCCAAAGGCGTCCCTCTGGTCCCATAGAGTCCTGCCGGTCTTGCGTCGTGATCTGGGATCCTCTGCTGGGAAGATCTCCACGATGTCCAGTCTGGAGTCATCTTTTATGCTTCTTCACCCCCCCCACCCCCCCCACCCCACACACACACACACACACTCCCATGAGTTGAGGCCAATCTCCACCTTTGTTTCGCAATCCAGGCTCAACTGCGCAGGCTTGAAGAATCTCTGCTTCGACTGCCAGAACCCGTCTGCGCCTGTGTGGCCTCACATTCAGGGGTCTCTTTCTGGTCCATTGGGTGACCTCAAGACCCTCGGCAAGCCTCTGCACATGCTCTTCTTCGTTGGCCTTAGTAACAGGGAGGAGGTGGGAGGCAAGTTTGGCAGCAGGTGAAAATCCATCTTCTGGACAGCAGCTATTGTCCCCAGGTTGGAGAGACCCGTGCAACACAATGCTTCTCCTCAGGCCTCTCTCCAAGTCATTGTCCATCTGTTCTTGATGGCGATGTTCAGGCAGATACTGTTCTTTGGACCGACTCTTACACCATCCCGTGGCTGAACGTTGTTATCAGGAGCTTGTGGCAATAACACAATCCTCAAAGAAAGACAGAAAGTAGGGAGGAAGAAAAAGGAAAGGAAAATAAAAGTGGTTTATATCCATGTGATCTGCTTTGTATCAATGGTTTTAGGGATGTCTACATTGGAGGGCATACTAAACAAATTGTGTACATTAAGTACAGATGTCGAATGTGTCAAACGCTTTACCATTTTCCAATTAAAACATACAATACCGTGGACAGAACAAAACCTATATATATATATATATTAGTAGTAGTATATTAATATTATTTTATTAAACTTTGTTTATCTCCATCCACAAGTTTCTCCCTCCCTTTGATTCTCTCACATATTTGGGGGTGGGATGGGAGGGGGAGTGAGCAAGCAGCTATTGTGGTTGTGATTGCTAGCTTGGGTTAAACCACAACAAGAGTCTTTCTACTCTCGAGCAGATCAACACTTCCACCCAACTTGGTGCCATCTGCAAACTTACTGAGAGTGCACTCGATCCCCTTGTCCAGTTCATTCTCCAGCCTGTATTGATACCTGGGTTTCCCCCGACCCAGGTGCAGGACCTTGCACTTGGCCTTGTTGAACCTCAAGAGGTTTGCATGGGCCCGTTTCTCGAGCTTGTCCAGGTCCTTCTGGATGGCATCCCATCCCTCAGGCGTGTCAACTACACCACTCAGGTTGGTGTCATCTGCAAACTTGCTGAGGTGCTCTCGATCCCACTATGTCATTGATGAAGATATTAAACAGTACTGGTCCCAACACGGACCCCTGAGGGACACCACATGTCACTGTTTTCCATCCAGACATTTTGCCATTGACCACTACCCTCTGGATGCAACCATCCAGCCAATATCAGTGAATTGAATAAGCAACCTGCAAACTGAAACACTCAAGTTGAGACTGAAAGCACTGGAGAAAGTATCCAGGCAGCTTTGTCAAATATCCAGCAGGAAACTGAAAGTGACAGGCTACCTTCTCACATCTTTCCAGGCCTTTTGATAGGCCTGGAAAGTCCTCACACCTGATCTATATTTTTATATATGCTTAGAGAGATCAGTAGGGAATAACCCAGGAATTTATTTATTTGTCACTGTTTGAGGTGTTAAATTTATCACTATTTGAGGAGAGAGGTTGACTTCTTGAACATTGTTCATCAAATTGAATTTTGGATGGTTTTGTATTGTTAAATTAAATATCCAACATGGGCTGGTTTTGTACTTGGAAAAATGCAAACTCAAGATATCAATAGTCTGAAGATGGCTAGCACCCATATAAGGTACGCATTGATATCACTGGGCTGAACCATGAAGTCCTCATGAACTCTTAGGCTCTTGGGAAGCAAGGGGGACTTGTGCCTTATTAAAAACTTGAGGGTGTTTTATATTTACATTGTAAATGTTCAATTTACAGACTAAATCAATATAGAAATGGCATAATTACAGTTTCTATGTACTATGTCAAAGTTCAGCATTTTCATGACCTGATGATGTAAAAAGTCAAATGGCTTGAATGATAAGCCAAAAAGACCATGTTTCCACTCCCATCTCTTCTACTCGATCACTGTTTTACATACAGTGAGTCTTTTAAGGTTATCAGGACCCAAGGAACATGAATATCTGAACCGCTACATGTTTTTACCATTGTGACTTAAGTCATTATGGTCTTTAGACACTCAACCACTCCTGTGAGAACCAGATATTCTCTCTCAAGTTGTACACGCTGAATTTGAAGACAGTTTTAAAAGTATTTCCCTTTGCAATTCTTCACTTGAATTTCCCTTTTTGTAAAATGGGATCATATACCTACTTGTCCTTTAAATGGCCATGAGTGCTACACATAAAAGGGATTATTGATGATTTAGATGAGGGGATTGAGACCATCATCAGCAAATTTGCTGATGACACCAAGTTGGGAGGGAGTGTCGACCTGCTGGAAGGCAGGAGGGCTCTGCAGAGGGATCTGGATAGACTGGAAAAATGGGCTGATTCCAATGGGATGAAGTTCAATAAGGCCAAGTGCCGGGTGCTGCACTTTGGTCACAACAACCCCCTGCAGCGCTACAGGCTGGGTGCAGAGTGGCTGGAGAGCAGTCAGACAGAAAGGGACCTGGGGGTACTAATTGACAGGAAGCTCAACATGAGCCATCAGTGTGCCCAGGTGGCCAAGAAGGCCAATGGTATCCTGTCCTGTATCAAAAATAGCGTGGTCAGCAGGACAAGGGAAGTGATCCTTCCCCTGTACTCTGCATTGGTGAGGCCACACCTGGAGTATTGTGTTCAGTTCTGGGCCCCTCAGTTCAGGAAAGACATTGAAGTGCTGGAGCGGGTCCAGAGAAGAGTAACACGACTGGTGAAGGGACTTGAACATAAGACCTATGGGGAGAGGCTGAGGGAGCTGGGGTTGTTTAGTCTGGAGAAGAGGAGGCTTAGAGGTGACCTCATCACTCTCTATAACTACCTGAAGGGAAGTTATAGCCAGGTGGGGATTGGCCTCTTCTCTCAGGCAGTTAGCAATAGGACAAGGGGGCATGGGCTTAGACTCTGCCAGGGGAAATTTAGGCTGGATATTAGAAAGAAATTCTTAACAGAGAGAGTGGTCAGGCATTGGAATGGCCTGCCCAGGGAGGTGGTGGACTCGCCGTCCCTGGAGGTTTTTAAACTCAGATTGGACATGGCAGTTAGTGCCATGATCTAATAAATGGACTAGAGTTGGACCAAGGGTTGGACTCGATGATCTCTGAGGTCTTTTCCAACCCAGTCGATTCTATGATTCTTTGATTTTATGGGCTTTTATGTGGCCCCACCTAGGTGCAGAGTTTAAATCAAGACCTGTAAGTGCTAAGCATTACTTTAAAAGCTGCATTCAAGATGGTGTAGATTTTCTCCATATATATGTGATAGGATGGAGATACATTCTAGACGTGATTGCAATAACAGTTTGAGGATATTATGATGAATCTCAGTATGCCTGAAGACATTCTGAAATCATCATAGTATATCAGCATCCTGGTAAAAGCCGGGGATAGGATTCATTTGATCAGCTGCAGATATCTGCCTGTGTTCTAGAGAAACAGGCACATTTTAGGTTTGAGTCATGTTATCATAAAGGAACAGTCTAAAAGAGTTTGGATGAATTGTAAAAATGTGTATTGACTAGCAGAGATACAGGTGTCCAAGGAGTAGATCTTGGAAGTTAAGTCAGTCCAAATGAGTTGAAATGATTTATAGTGGCATCAGTCCAGAGTCTGATGAAGACAGTTGAGTTCTCTTCCATAGTTCCAGTGAGTAGGACTGATTGGAATGGGATCACACCTTTTATGGTCCACTAGGCAGGCTCCTGAAAGGTCTTGGCCTTCTATGCCCTTGCCCTTTCCATGTGCAATGTATTCAAAGCTCTTTGAGGCATCCCTGGAAGTCACACTAGAGACAGATATATACTGATATCTAAAACCATAAAGCAGCAAGACACTTGTAAGAGCTTCAGTTTAATTTCTGAGTGCAGCTCAAGATGCTAAGACAATCTTTGGAACCATGGATGGTGTGAGACTCTGCTCAAGAGAATACACATCACCATATGCCTCAGTGAAAACTGTGTTGCAAGAGGATGCTGCCAGTTCATAGGCAGAACACTGTCGTGCACAGGTTTTCCATTTCTGTCCTCTTCCATTTGTTAAGTTTGCCCCACCCCATTCTGTAAAGGATGAAAATTAATTAGAACAGTCATTAGTGCTGTCCAATGATTCTTGTTTATGATGGCCATTATGGCTACATGCTGTCAGTCACAGATCAGACATCATGGCTGGGACTTCTGAAGAGGAAACCCACTCTGTTTCCAAAATGCTAACATTTTCTTTTGTAAAGATGTCACATTATCTCACACCATCTTAGATCTTATATCCTAATTTTTCTAAACTGCAGTGTCCAACTCCCTGTGCATCAATAGGATTTCTGAGCTAAAGGCCCTTGAGATTGAAATTTCCTTCCCTTTACACTTCAGTAGAACATTAGTCTAACCTGCTTTTGGGCATGATATAAGACATGGACCCTGCGTAGGCTCTCATCCTTCACAGAAGAGCACAGTAGAGAACAAATTAGGACAAACCCACTTTGAACCTCATGGCACAGCCCAACCCAAGTGGTCTCATTGCTGAGACACAGGGCAGCAGGGCAGGAACAAGCATGCAATGATGGGCAGAGCTTGTACGTCTGCAGACCAAAGTGCTCAGACTTACTGTTGTTTGGGTTTTTTTTGTTGTTGGTTTTTTTTTTTCCTTAGTGAGACACAGGGTGCAGAGATGTTTTGTAGGAATAGGAACAGATATATAGACAAGAAGGGATGCTTCCTGAGGCACTTCTCTCTACATGTTTGCATCCACGGCATGTGTGAAAATTGATTTATTTTGCTTAACTTTCGGATTCTGTGTGTTGATTTATTTGTTTACACTTTTTTTCCGTCTTTCATATTATTAATGTATTTCCACTTCATTAGCAAATGCTCAGCCCTTCAGAGTCACTAATGTTATGTGAATTTTTTTCTTTGTACTTTTAGTCTCTTTTCGTAAGCTGCTGCTTGAGGACACATGCCAGGTTTTCAGGCATGATTTCTATTGGCATTTTCTATATGTAAACTAAAACAGAACCATCCTAGTGAGAGCCTTCCTTATAATAAGGAAATAGAACTTGTGTCTCATTCAGGACAGTGATTCGGAACATGACTAGGAATAGCCAGCATGGATTCACCAGGGGCAAATTGTGCTTGATAAACCTGATTGCCTTCTATGACAAAGTAACCTGCTCGGTTGACATGGGGTGAACGGTGGACGTTGTCTACCTGAAGTTCTCCAAGGCTTTTGATAGAGTCTTCCACAGCCTCCTCCTAGGGAAACTGATGCGTTACGGTCTAGACAAGTGGTCTCTGTGGTGGGCAGGGAACTGGCTGACAGGTCATACCTAGAGGGTTGTAGTAAATGGCTCCTTTTCAAACTGGCAAACTGTCAAAAGTGGGGTCCCCCAGGGATTGATATTGGGCCCAACGCTTTAACATCTTCATAAGTGATCTGGATGATGGGATCAAGTGTACCCTGATGAAGTTTGCTGATGACACCAAATTGAGTGGGGAAGTGGACACTTTGGAAGGGAGAGCCACCCTGCAAATTGACCTGGATAGGCTGGAAGAGTGGGCTAACAAGAACCTTATGAAGTTCAACAAGGACAAGTGTAAGGTCTTGCAACCGGGAAAACATAATCCAGGAGTGCAGCACAGGCTGGGATCTACTTAGCTGGCAAGCAGCTCTGTGGAAAGGGACCTGGGAGTCCTGGTGAACAATAAGCTCAATATGAGTGAACAGTATGTTGCTGCGGCAAAGAAAGCCAACAGGATTCTGGGCTGCATTAGCAAGGGCATCACCAGCAGATACAAAGAAGTCATTATTCCACCACTTGGTGCTTGTCAGGCCACACCCGGAATACTGTGTTCAGTTTTGGTCCCCGATATACAAAAAAGATGTGGACAGGTTGGAGAGGGTCCAGAGAAGGGCTGCAAAGATGACCAAAGGACTGGGAAGCCTGCCATATGAGGAAAGGCTGAGAGACTGGGTTTGTTCAGCCTTGAGAAAAGAAGGCTTAGGGGAGACCTCATCACCATGTTCCAGTATTTAAAGGGTGACTACAAAGAAGATGGAGACTCCATTTTCACAAGGGGTCACATGGAAAAGATGAGGTGTAATGGGTACAAGTTATTCCTGGGGAGATTCTGACTAGACACAAGAGGGAAATTTTTCACTCCTATACTCCTGTCAAAGAAAAATAGATTAGACAAAGATGGAGACCCAGAATATTGCTTTGTACAAGATTTACAAGCAATTAACCAGCATATAGTGGTTCCTTAACTCCTACAAATACCAGACTGGGCAAAATGTTTTACTGTAATTGATCTAACTGCTGCTTTTTTTAGAATTTCACTAGATTAAAACAGCCAACTTTGTTTGCTTTCATGTGGAAAAGACAGCAGCTGACCTGGACACATCTCCCACAAGGGTTTGCAGGGTTGTGGGAACAGCAGTTCTAGCTAAAGGGCCTTGGACAGATTATACAGAAGTATGTTTTTATGAGTGTAAGAAGGCCCAGGCCAGCGAGAATGATATCTCGGGTCAGAAAACCGCTCCCATATTTATGATGTGTGAATGTTGGGCCTGGGCATGTGAATGAGTGGGTCGGAACACCGCCCACAAGATATGCATGGGAATGTGACTGAAAACAGTCACAACATGAGTGTGATGTGTTTAGAATAACATTTTTTGAAAAAGCTGTCTAACCTATTGGTCCAGCCCTGTATCTGTAAACATAAAAATTGAGAACTGTTAATAAAAGGGAGCTCAGCTCTGCCTGGCTCTGCTCTTGCTGCTAACAAGAACTCTGTGCCTGTGCGTCTCTGTCTGCGTCCCGGTGTGTGTTGTTTCTAGTCGCCGCACAGGGTCACCTACAATTTTTTTGCTAATACTGGAAATTATTTAAAAGATATAAAACTGCTGTGTGAATCTGTTCTTGTGCAATACGTAGATTATTTACTAGTAGTGAGTAAAGATGAAAGCACCTATACAATAGATACTGTGCATTTATGTACTGTCTTAGCAGAGTTAAACTTCCATGTCTGGTCACAAAGAAACAGGTATGGGGATTCCTTGGAGCAGTAGTATTCTGTCGGCCATGGATCCCTGGGTTAGGAGAACTAACACAACCCCTAACAGAAGCAACAAGAAATGAGGAAGTAGAGCCTATTGCGTGGGGCCCAGAAAGCAAGCAAGCCTTTAAAGCAATAAAAGGAGCCTTGACCTCTGCCCCTGCCCTAGGACACCCAGATTATGCAAAGCCCTCTAATGAGCATGTACATGAACAAAAGGGGATAGCCAGTGGAATGATAATGCATAATTTAGGACCCCATCAAAGACCAGTTGCATACTGCTCCACTCAGCTAGATCTGGTCACAGCAGGAGTACCAGCTTGCATTGGATCAATGGCAGCGGCAGCAACAATACTAGAAAAAAGCTGTCTACTTGTTCTGGGATACCCCGTGACAATTTACATCCCACATGAAGTAGAGATACTGCTAAAATAATATGCATCTAAAGCACTGTCTCCACAACAGGCATATGGATATGAACTGATCCTCCTAATGGCAGACAATGTAACCTTAAAAAGATGCTATACTCTGTATCCAGCTACTCTAATATCTTTGCCTGATGATGGAGAGGAACATCACCAGTCTGATCAGGTGACACATACTTCCTGTAAACCACTAACTGATTTAATTGATGTTCCCTTGCAGAACCTAGATTTAGCACTTATCATATATGGCTCATCCTACTACCTACACAGACAATGATGGACCAGGTACACTGTGGTCAGTCAGGGACAAGTGATCAAAGCTGAACCACTCCTGACAGGAATGAGCACACAAGGAGAGGAGCTGGTAGCCTTAACGTTTGCAGCACATCTGGGAAAAGGGAAATGAGTCAACATCTATATGGACTCACGGTATGCCTTTGGAGTATGCCATACAACAGGTATGTTATGACAAGGGTTTTTTTTTCACATAATCAGGGAAAAAGGTAGAAAATGGGTAAGAAATATGCAATTTACTGGAATCAGTCCAACTGCCAAAAGAAACTGTTGTAATACATTGCACTGCTCATACTAAGGACACTATAGAAATCAGTAAAGGAAATGCCTTAGCCAATGCAGCTGTGAAGGCTGCAGCCAGACAACCTCTGAGACAGCGTATGATCACAATTTCATTGGCAAACCAGAGCAAATGCCAAGCTTAATGAACCTCAAAGTCATGTATGAGAAAGACTGTTCAATGGAAGAAAAGAGACAATGGGAAAAGTAGGAAGCAAAACAAGATGATGAAGAAATATGGACAATTGGGGGGAAAATTGATACTACCAAAGAAATATTTAATTTATGTGACTAGGTGGTTTCATGACAAAGCTCATGAAGGAGCAGAGGAAGTAGCTGACCAGGTACAGAGCATATGGACAGCTACTGGGGGTTTACACTGCCACAAAAAAAGAATCACCAGTAGCTGCCCAACCTGCCAGAAGTTCTCAAATCCCAAATCAAATTCAGATTTAGGAGGATGACTGTAGGCCTATTTTTCTTTTCAACAACTGCAAATAGATTACACAGATATGATGGCTACAAATGGATACAAACATCTGTTAGTGAGAGTAGATCAGCTATCAGGGTGGGTAGAAGCGTTCCCAACAAGAAAAGCAGATACAGGAGTAGTCATTAAGGTCTTACTGAAATAAATTAATACCCAGATATGGGGTTCCAGACTCAATTGAGTCAGACAGGGGTACCCATTTTGCAGCAAGTGTAATCAAACAACTGTATAAATAATTGGGAACAGAGAGGAACCTGCATACTCCAAATCACCCACAGTCTTCAAGACAGGTGGAAAGAATTAACAGCACTTTAAAAGGAAAAGTAGCTAGATTATGCACGCACACTGAATTAAAGTGGCCAGAAGCACTGAATTTAGCTCTATGGGATGTTTGGCAACCCATAGGACTAACACCGACAGAAATACTCTTTGGGAGACATTTAGCTATACCAGGGACTTGTATCCCAGCTAAGACCAGACTATTAGATGGAGATGAATGTGAAGAGAAGCTTCTAAATTAATGCATACTGTGATTAAGTTACAAAAGACATACCCATCATTAACCAATTGACATGATAAATGCTTTCCAACCACCTGCAAAATGAGGGGATATTTTTCAAGTTTTAGATCCTTCTGCATGACAAGAGACAGAAGATTAAGTAATACATTGTTTAGAAGCAGAGTGCTTAGCTTATATTTGACTAGTAATTAACAGATGTATTGTAAGTAAGAAACTAATCAATTATAACTAACTTTATCAATTATTTCTTAGTATAAATATATTTTATGTTAAAAATTTCTAAAAATTCTAATGCATATGCAATAATGGGGTGAATATAAGCAACGCAAGAGCATCCAGTCATTGGAGCACTTATGGAGGATGATCCCCAGTGTTCCCCATCACTGTTAATCAAGAATGCAGCTTAACAGTATAACTGACTCTGCTGTTAAGTTTATTTCTTTGTTTCAGTTGGCGAGCCAGGCAGGAGAACCAGTTCTGTCCGACTGCAGGACCCGTTGAGTCAGGGACTCTCTTGGTGTGCCCTGGAGATTTCTCTGGAGAGACTCCTCGTCTCAATCATATCACTGTGGGAGCTGACAAGGACCTCTGGTAAGAAGGTATTCTTTTCTGAAATTTGGGACTGGTCATTTGGTGTTGGGTTATCCGTAAGTCATGATACAGAATTCTTGCACAGGATAGCGTATACTGGGTTGCTAGCAGCTTAAAGGTATACTTTGGTTACTTGGATTTATGGAATCTGACGGTTTTGATATTTTGTGGATTTGTTTGTGTGGAAAAACTTCAGGTATTGGTTATTCTATTATTTTGTGGTGTAAAGCCAGCTCTGTATATAGCTGTAATGTATACTGTAGTTTTGTTTAATTTTTGGATACACCTAGGTTTTGGTTATGCACTTCAATGCCTAAAGACACAGTAGAAGCTGCTGTGGCTTTAACTTGTGAAAGTGTGGGTGTTGTGAACCAATCTATCTTTTAAAATGTCCTAATTGTGGTGCTGAGTGTTATATAGATTTGAGCTTTGTGCCTGAATTGTTTTGTGTCAATTGTAAGTTCAGGAGAAAGTGGGATAAACTTGGAATACAAATTGTGAGGATTGTATGTCGTGGGTAGCTTTTAGTATTATCTTTGGATTATTGATTTATGTAATAATACTCCTAGTTTGTATTTATAATAAGATTAGCTGTGTTGTTCTGTATAAAGCATAATGTGAGGACAGCATAGTAGTAGTATTCTGAAAAGAGCCTGTTAGGGTGCATTTTAGCTCACAGGAAAGAGATTGGGGAATCACCTGGCAATAATGTGAATAGAGAAACCTTAATGAAATATTATAATCAGTGGCCACTGTATAAATTAGATGATGAGGAAAAGTGCCCTCTTCATGAAACTTTGAGTTATGGCACTTTGAAGTTATTCTTGAAGAGAGAAGGAAAATGGAGTCAAAATATGTATGCTGATGTATTTTCACTTTGTGAAAACACCCAGAGTGGCAGAAAGAATGTGGTATTTACCTGCCACCACAGAATCCATCTGTGTTTACATTAAAAGGGAGCAGAATAAAGTGGGAAGCTGAAACAATGTTGTTCAGCATGTAGAATAAGACAGAAAACTCCCCTGATGAGAGGGGAGGATGAGATAGAAGATTACATGTCCCTGGGTGGGGGTAGAACTGAAGATTATGTGCCTTTACCTTCAGAGGTGGCAGATCATTAACTTCCTGCCATTTAGACTGCTGATAGAATACCTGTGAAGAAACCAGATAATAAAAGCTATAACATTAGTGCAGGATTTGAGAATAATAAATAAAATTACACCAAATAGTGGCTAACCCTTATACATTGTTAACCAAATTATGAGACAATCAGAAATAGTTTACTGTAGTGGATTTCAAAGATGCCTTTTCTGTCTTGTATTAGCCAAAGACAGTCAGAAGCTTTTTGCTTTTGAGTGAGAAAATCCCGATACTGGGAGAAAAGCCCTATAAACCTGGACAGTGTTACCCCAGAGATTCAAGAATAGCCCTATGGTTTTCAGAAACCAGTTAGCACAGGAACTTGTAGCCTGGGAAGCTCCTTCAGAAAATTCGATTTTGTTATCTCCTTACAGCCACAAAAAACATGACGATTATGGGATGGAATACTTCCGTTGGTCAGTTTTAGTCACCTGTTCCATCCACCCCTCCTCAAACATGCCCCTCTCACAACGGAACGTGGGAAAACTTATCAGTCTTTCTTGGCTACCATAGTAATAAATCTAAACACGAGCTTCTTCAGCATTCCGTTGGTCTTCTTATCAGCACCAAGTACAGCATCCGAGGAAAAATATGCAGGCTAAAACTCAGAAAAGTACAGCCACCTAGAAGAACTTAGCTGAAAGAAAAATCACTAAAAGTGAACCGGTCTTGTTTTTAACAAAACCAGGATACCATCCAGATGGTCAAAGAAGAAATAATACTAACATGATTAAATCACAGCAATTATTCAAAACATAAAGGGCCTTGAACAGGTTGTACAGAAGTATGTTTTTCATGATTGTAAGGAGTGATAGCCCAGGCCAGTGAGAATGATATCTTGGGCCAGAACACCACCCCCAAGGACATGTGATGTATGGATGTTGTTGGGACTGGGCTGTGAATGAGTAGGTTGGAACAAGATATGCATGGGAATGTGACTGAAAACAGTCACAAGATGAATGTGGTGTGTTTGGAATAACAATTATTGAAAAAAAACATCCTGTCTAACCTCTTGGTCCAGGCCTATATCTGTAAACCTATAGAGAACCATATTAACAGAGGGCTCAGCTTGGCTCGGCTCAACTCTGCCTGGCTCTGCTCTCGCTGCTAACAAGAACTCTATGTCTGTGTCTCTCTCTGCATCGTTCTCATCGCCCCACACTATGGGACAGAAAATGACTGTATTAGTGTCCCATACAGTCAGAACAATACTGGAACAAAAGGTAACCATCATTATCTCCCTCGAGATTCCTGAATACCAGGTGGTGTTGGTGGAACAAGATGATGCAAATATTGTCATTATTAACACTGGCAATCCAGCCTCTTTCCTCAGTGGATCTGCTTCAGAGCGTGTGATCCATTCCCCAGCACTGTTAATAAAGAATGCCTGCTTAACAGTATAATTAGTTTTGCTCTTAAGTTTATTTCTTTGTTTCATGAGACCTCAGTAAATATCACTTCCCACCAGAATCTCCTCCTTCTTTCTCTCTGTTCAGAAAAATGGAAATTTTATACAAGGACAGTAGAGCTGGTCACTTTGTATGGTAAAATAATACAATTTTTGTAGTTTCTGTAAGTAGGGTGAAGCTGCATGTACAACAATGCAGAAAATATTCCCAAGATAAATCTAAGCATCTCTTTTTACAGAAAGTAAAGGATTTTCACAATTTGTTTGCTATAAATCAGTACTCTGGCCTGCACAAACATCTTGCATACCAATGTAGCATTTCCCCCTTTATTTAAATTATGCAAATGAACAGCTTCTAATAGAGTTTTTCTCCTCTTCATTCAGGACAATGGCTACTGAAATAAAGGAAAAAAAAAAGCATCAGGTGAAAGTTTCAATTTAGCAAACAAGTCATCACTTAAATGAAGAATGAGCTTCCCCACTTGAACTCTACCACCAGACCAATCGTAGTCTCTGTCTTGCTGACATTTGAGCATATGTAGCTACAGAAATGAGAGAGAAGACTCATCTGAGTGGATTTATGTATGTATCTAAGCAGAGCTGAAACATCCATGAAGTGTTTTTTTCTGGAGTTGCAAACCAAACTATGAGTATCACAAACCCCCTATTTCTCATTTATATTTTTAGGAAAGCTCAATTAAATTCACTACTATCTATCTGGGAATGTAAACAGAGCATTACTGCAGGTCTTGTTTAAACAAAGGCAGGCTTAAATGAGAATCCTCTAATTTTTTCATCCCTGGCTCCATTGTGACAAACTGGCCGTACAACAGATCTTGTTATTCCCAAACTGTTGCCCTTGTGATGTGGGTGTTTTTTTTTTTTTTTTTTTGTTTTTTTTTTTTTTTTTTTGTTGTTGTTGTTGTTGTTTTTGCAGAAAACCATGAGAAAGCACTGGCTGATTACTCCACAAAGTACTATCCTTTATGCAATTTTGTTGTCCCAAAATGCGGGTCTATTCTCAGTGTGGAATGAGCCAATCTTACACACAGAGACAAGATATTGTTTATTACAGAGTCGAACAAGTCTGGATGCTGGAATAAAGCCAGTATGCCAGAAAATAAAAGACACAGTCATTATATACAAAATCTTATCACTACATTCACACACTCAGGGCAGTCCTAAAGAGCCAATTGGTTACACATTTGCATATTGGTTACACAATCATTTTACCACTACGCATGCTCCCTGAGGAGGGGTCTCAGGCTGAGCCTGGGTCTTCCCTCCTAGGGGTGTGATTTTTAGTATTATAATGAGCGTATAATGAGCAAAGTTCAGCTAAAGGACACTTTATCGAACAGTCTTGAGATATATGTTAAAAAAGACTCAACTAATTGTGCAGGCTCCAGAATGTCTAAGCTGCAAGGAAACAGTCCCTGTAGTTCCTGATAGAGAGGAACAGACTGACCTGAAACTGACAGGATTTACATACCTTTAGGTTAGCAGTTTGAAGACAGGATTCATTCATTTAAGTGATAATGACTACAATTTTACATATCATTGTCATGGTTTAACCCAAGCCAGCAATATAACCACGATAGCCTCTCGCTCACTCCCCCACCTCCCACACCCAAATAGGGGAGAGAATTGAAATGGAAGGGAGAAACTTGTGGACTGAGATAAACACAGTTTAATAAAATAACAAAATAACACTAATATACTACTACTAATACTAATATATAAAAAATGGAAATAGAATATAAAATAAAAGATACTTAATGCAATTCCTCACAAACTCCGTCCACACCAAGCAGCCAGTCCCAGGAAGCAGCACCCTGGTCCCAAACAGCCAATCCCGGAATGAGAAGAGAGAAAAAGGAAAAAAGGCCCAGAGGCCCTCTACAAAATGAGATGACAAGCTGAAATAAAGAAAACTCCTGAACAGAACTCTCCCTAACAGGTTTCCATCCCAGTTCTGAAAAAACCCTAAACAGAAGATTCTGACTCTCCTTAAATATGAAGCATGATGGCATGGAATATTCTTATTGATCAGTCTGGATGTCAGTCAAGGTCTGCCTCATCTATGTGCCCTTCCCTGGTTGTCTCACACCTGTGGGCAGAGAGCTCAGAGGCCTTGGCTCACAGACAACAGCAATTAAACACATTAACTCTGTCCTGGGGTGTTATCTTCTTGTTCTCAAACTAAATCCAAACAATGACAGTGCTAGCTATGAAAAAGAAAGGTTTCTAACTGCATGAAAAAAATTAACTTGCTTTCAGTCAAACCAGCACAATCATTGAACAACAAATTTCTGCTTTCTAATGCATCTCTGCAGCAAATTTGATTTAGCTGTATTGAACGTTTTTCTGATTCATTTGTAAAAAGGTGGTAACAACATTTACTTACAATATGCACTTACCTTTTCAGCCTTCCCTGCAGCTTAAATTACACTCGGTCAGGGGAATGATCCAGAATGTAGCTACTTCTGTTTTCAAAAAACTGGGACAATGAAGGGATAATATTATCACATTCGAGTTTGTAAAAGAAGCAGTGCCAAAGGACATCACTTAACAACATCTACGAAGATCCATAGAGATTGTGGTTGTCTTTTTTTTTTTTTGTTCCATGGAAATTCACCTTGATTTTATTGTGTATCAGTATTCAGTGTAATAAATTTTGACTCGATCTTGTAAATAACAAGAATTTATTTAGAATCCAGCAATAAGCAAAGACAGCGCTGGGTGCGGCCTAGAGACCTCAGTCTCTCTCACGGCACGCGCACACCACTAATTCAGTTTTCTGGGTTCTTATAGTCCATCTCTGGTCCATAGCTTCCGGTGTAACTTTCCAACTCACGGTGTGCCTTTTCAGTCATGTGAGGTTGACTGCTGTGTAGCCAGTTTCGGTTGCATTACTTTGGTTACTTATTAGGTAAATACATTGAGCAGAACAAAGCAAGCAAGCATACAAAGACTTCTCAGAACTCAAACAAACATCTCCTGGTTAGGTAATTACATCAAGCAGGACAAAGCAAGTAAACATACAAACAAACATCTCCTTGTCAGGTAAATACATCAAGCAGGACAAAGCAAGTAAGCATACAAAAAAACTCAAACAAACATCTCCAGGAGCTTTAATGAACAAACATTTCTCGGAACTGCTTGTTACATTCAGCAGTATTTTTTTTTCACATACCATTTGAAATTTTTAAAAATGGCCATGGGAATGATAGTACATATGTTTTCACCACAAACTCTTCCTCAAGAAAGTATACTTGTGCACTCCTTGATATGAAGAGAGTTTGGAAACATAGGAGTGGCATTAGAGGAAGGAACACAGGGTACAGACAAACAGACTTCTCCCAAAGGACAGCAGGTCTGTGCAGACAGGAGGGGAAGTTTTGGACTTGTGCTACTTACATATTTCATAGTTTCTAGCAAAAGAAGATTTACAGAGTTGGTTATATCATTACCTCCATGAACAGAGTATTAGGGTTATTAGTATTCCAGGCAACAAGATGAAATCATGGTAAGGAAATCATGCAAAAAACAGCCAAGTATTTCTCAGATATTTTGCATTTTCAGTCTACAGATGTTTTTAAGATCATCCAACTTGGTTGTAATCAAGGCAATTTACAGTAGCTCTTTCTAGGTTATGGACTCAGTAACTTTCCAATTTCTGTATAAATATCAGTTTTCATTGGTATTGTATACAAACACCAGACACAAAAATCTCTGAAAATCTGTCCACATATGTAGATGCTAAGCATGGAATAATTTGCTTACTTTTATTTGCCAGAGTCTGAACAACTGAGAATTTTTTAAATTAAACATTTTTAAATTCCACAAATGCAAAGAAAATAAGTAAAAGGTTAGCTTCTTTTGAAAAGCAACTCAAAAACAGTTTCTCAATTTAGAACTGATAATTCTTAAAAGTTATTCGAAATTGTTGCAAAATTACAAATAATAGTTTTTTGATTTATTTAGGACTTGTATATATCCTCACTTCTCCTTTCTTTTCATCTGTAGCTGGAATTCAATAATTTTGCTCTATTATCTGAATGCTTCAATGCTGAACAAAAAGGGGAAACATAAGCTTTCCATGATGTCAGACCAGATTATACTGCTAACTCTCTAAAAAGGACTTGGTATAATGGAAATACAAACATACTAGCAAATTCAGTCATGCTACTGTACCCATAAAGAAAGAAGTAGTAATCTTAGTTTTTCTGTCACTGAGATGCTGTCAGTCTTTTAGACTCCTTTAAGCTCAAAGGCATAATTTGCCTGTTCAGCAATATACAGGATTTTAGCACAATATTTAAATTTCTCTGTTAATAAATATTTTGGCAATTTCTTCTTAAAATTTATTTAAAGTCATCTAGAATCTGAGTAATTGAAATAAATATATGTTTTGGGAAAAAGCAATACCGTGGTAATTGTCGCAGTTGAGACGGAAAAATGACATAAACAAAGTTCTTCTTATGCACAAACAGCAGTCTCCATTTATTGCCACAAACACTTTTTATATAGTCTTTACCAGTTCAAGTGTCTTTTTGCTATTGGTTACAGGCTGAAATAGTAACATATCATTGGCTAATTTTGCTATCATTAATGTTACTCTTTTACTCCCTTCTTTCTCACAGGTACACCTTAATATCTTCAAGGACAATCTCTGTTCCCAGGGAATCCATGGACTCACCGTAGTCCCCCACAATTCCCCCCCCTTTTTTTTTTCAAATAGCCATAGACCTTTCATAGATTTTTCTACAGTACATTGTAAGGTACAAGGGACAAGCATTAATATTACTAATACAACCATCAATAGAACTAGACCATTTTTTATTCAATACTTAATCCATCCTGTAATACCCCAACCATTCATCCATTCATCTAAACCCCAGTCTTCATAGGTTACTTTCTTGGTCATATCATCTAACCTTCTAATTGCTTTGTGAATTAATTCAGAATGATCAGACAAGTTCATGCAACACATCCCATCAAAATCTTTACACCCATGTCCTTGTGCTAATAATGAAAAGTCTATTGCGGCTCTATTCTGCAGTGTAGCATGTCTTACAGAATCTACATCTAAAAAAAGTCCACTTAAAGCCTTAGAAGTTCTGTTAGTTTGCTTAGCTAAATAGCATCCTAATTTTTCTAAAATATTTAAAGCTTTAGCTGTGCCAACACCAGAGACAAAAGATCCTAAAACTCTTAGCCCTGATCCCCAAAAATCTACATTATCATCACATTTTGACTCATATATATGCAAAAAAGCATTTTTCCCATCTTGCTCTTCTGTGATCTATTGTCATAGATACATTGGGTGTTAAGAGAGTTAATCATCCCAGACTATACGGTCCTCCAACAGCATTAGAAGGAATTCCTGGCCAGGCTCTATCTCCACAGATCAAGAATACACCATACAGGAGGTTTTGGGGTCACTGTCCCACATTATCAATGGCACCCCTTGGATTCTTCCGTGAGGCATTACACCATCAAGTTTCATTTCGATAGTCACTGAGGGTAGCATTAACATTTTGCAGTTTTATCCATTCATGCTCTTGCATATTGTTCTGACACTTCACATGTTAGTCTTTGTCTGTGCAGGCATCTAAAATGCAGTAACTGTAGCAATCATCACTAGGAAGGCAACACAGGTTTCACATTTTGTGCAGGCAACCACTGCGGAGCTTGATCTGTAAAGACACAAGCATAGCCTCTCCCCCAGGTTATCAATTGATGTGGCCATTCTCATTGATCATTAGCTAGTTATCTGACCATAACTAATGTAGGTTCTTTCTGATTTAGCATGTTTTTGGGTCATACTTGCAAAGTGTATCATCACAGGGCAAATTTGGGCTGCACCACTTAGATATAAGTGATTCATCACATACAATGCTTTTGACAATCGGTTTTGTGGTGTTTCCCCTACTTCTCCTCCTTTCTGTTGCTTTTTTTTTTTTTTCCAAAAAACCCAGTTCGGAGTCAGATACATGCGTTGGACCTTGACTACGTACTCAGGATCACAAATCAAATTTAGAGGTTCCTCCTTAAAAAGCTCTAAGTAATGTAAAGCTGCACCAAGTTCTACTAATTGGGTTGAACCTTCAATACTTTTTACAGAATGATGCCAATTGTTATCCACGCCAGACCACTACAGCTTTATGAGACTTCCCTGAACCATCAACAAAAACTGTGCAAGCATGTAGGATCAGACCAAATACAAGTATGGCCTGTGACCAGCAATTTACATTTAGGCATGCCAAAACCTGTGCTGTTAAGAAAATCAGCTAGTGCAATTTACAAAGACATAGATTGCAAATAAAAAAAATCAAAATTAAATTTCACAAATGGTACAGATATGGCAAAAGGATCATGGCCTATTAAGACTTAAATTCATTCCCTGCATTTCTTGATCAGAATAACAATCGGTATATCAGTCTGTTAGCATTCTCATCATACTGTCCCACAATAGCCACAGGTTGTTTCTATGTTGTAGCTATAAACAGACAAATCTGCAAGTCCAATCGAATGCAGTCAGCCTGTAAGGTTGTCATAAATGTATTCCTCAGTCTCTAACTCCATTTTGGTTGTCATATTTATTGGATATTGTTTTCCCTCACCGGATCGAAGTCCTGTTTCAGTTCTATCACTGTTGTGTTGGCTTTACTGATACTTCAGGTGCCAATACTAGTGGAAATATAGCATTTGAAATTTTCTTGGAGATTTATCACTTGAAGCAAGCCAATCTGCACCTTCCAAGCACCTTTTTGTGGAACATGCAACTAAACTGAATCCTCAGAAAACGTTATTTGAGCTTAAAGTTTACGCAACAAATCCCAAAGAGAGGGTATAGGGCTTTCTGGCAAATACAAGAATTCAGCTGGTAAAACTTTGTTCCAAATTTGGCATTCCATTGGTTTCCAAAAAAAAAAACGGCCTTTCTTTCTCTTCCTTTCTTCCTTTTCCTTCCCTTTTCCTTTTCTTTTCTTTTCTTTTCTTTTCTTTTCTTTTCTTTTCTTTTCTTTTCTTTCCATGATCTCAAAAACTAGCATGGTGAATTTACTAAGAAATCTCTTACAACTAGTTACCACAGAATAAGTCTATTAAATTTCACCCTCAGACTCCTTCATTCAGTATTATAGTTCTCCAGCAGCAACAGTGCTGTAGTGGGGGGCAGGGGGGGAATAAAGCCCCCCTTTCACCACTTTAGCAGCAGGCAGCCAGGTTTTACTTGTTTTTTGTTTGTTTGGTTGGTTGGTTTTTTTTCCTTCTTCTTGCTGCATTTTAGACACAGCCAAGGCCACGCAGGTGGTGTAATCGCTGATGCTAAGTGGGAGCTGCCAAGCCCTGGCAGATGCCTCCGTTACAATGAACTGAGTTCTTCTTGCAACTTGACACAGGCCTGAAATTTATGTTCAAGCTGTACAGCACGGACCTGGGATATTTTGCTTTTTTGTTTTCCCATTTCATTCCAACCATAATACACTTTATATGCAATTCCAATTAGCCCAGCAATAGTTACATTCCTTAGCTCCATTTACATTTCGCAATTTCTTACAGATGTCAAAAACCAGCATATTAAACATCAATCCATTATTTCCATTTTCCTAGATCCAAATCAGTTCATATTCTAGCAACTTTTAAATACAACCTCTCCCAAGTTCACATCCATCATAGCATTTAGGTTTCTTTCCCATACCTCCAATGCAAATCAGAGTTTAACAACTGAAATTCTTTTCTGGTCTCAAAATTCTTAGATAACAATAAGAGCAAATTAATTACAGTACCGTACTTCATCCCATTTTTTTCCAAAGTTCTGCAAAACAACATTAATTGCAATACAGCACTATAACTCAGACCACAAAGTTACTCTAATGTGTAAGGATGCATCCTAAGGGGGAGCAAGGGGGTATTTTAGTAGTGGAGCCAGTTCTCATTTTGTAATTATCTCCCCAAACAAAATTCTTTTGGTACCAAATATAAATATGCAAACTAAAATACTGAGCTCAGATATGAAAACCAAATACCCAGTTCAAATTTGCACATGGATCACAGTTACACTTATTCAAGACAATATCTCGATTTTTGCATTGCACCTTTGAACCGCTTACTGCTCAGACAGGTAGAGGTACCGCTGGGTCTCCCTGACAGAACAGGTCAGTGTGCTCTGGAGCCCAATCGGCACCCCCGCTGCCCTAGCAAGCTGGACTGGGCAAGGCTTTTATTAGTGTCTCATCTGGGGTGCTACAACTGTTATCCAAAAACCAGGATTCTTTACCTCTTGTGCATATAAAAGAGCCAAATTTAATACACCAAGATGAGACACAGCCTATCACAGAGTTGTGCAAGTCTGGATGCTGGAATAAAGCTAGCATGCTATAAAGAAAAGGAACAGCTATTACACACAAAATCTTATTATCACATTCACGCAGTAAAGAACTAAATTACTCATGGTCTTCTGTATTATCACAAAATGCACATTTTGAGTCCATGGATTCTCATGCTTAACACTCTGTGAACTTACTGTACCATATAACAGACAAAGACTTATTAAAACTGTAATATGCTTAAACAGACACCTACAAAGAAAACAGGTTAATAAGGAAAACATTTATGACTACCATGTACCTTAAGGTTCTATTCTCTGGTCAGTTTTCCCAATCATCTTGTTGGCAAACAGGACACATAACCACGGGCGTAGTTATATGCGGTGCTTTTATTTCAGTGCTGGGAAACCAGGGGTTCGCACCCAAAGCTGGCTTCGACCACTGATTCAAAGTCCACTACATTTATACAATTTGGTTACATACATATTCATTAGGGTTACAACGTATGTATTGCATATTCATTAGGTTACACAATTATTTCACAATATCAGTTGCAACACCTTGGAACTACCCTAAGCATGCACAGTGTCCTCTGGTGGTTGTTTTGGGGGTCTTCAGGATGAAGTAAGTAGTCTTCATCACTAGTGTACTTTTCACCTTTCATCACAGCACATGCGCACTCTTCATAAAATTATATAAATTCTTGGATTATAGCAAATGTACCTTCTCAGCACATCTTATCCTCTCGAGATAAGATAAGTACTAACTTTCAGTTCTCTAAAATATGAACTCATATACAATCTGCATAGCTTTAAGATAAGGTAAGAATCTTGGATATGGTCCACAGAATCAAAACACAGCCCACAAAAACCAATTCAACTATAACATTTCCCCCCTTTGAAAATGCTTTTCTATTCCTAGACAATGCATTTTCATGCCATTGTTTTAATTATAGCTGGGTACATTATGTTTCTTTATAAGCCGGGGGGGTCGTCAAAAAGTGGGTTAATATAATTTCTGCTAAGAACAGTAAAGATGCGATCGTTCCTGGCGTTTGATTGACTTATTTGACGCTTAATACAAGCATACAGCAAAAAGAGAAGAGCAACTATAACTGCAAGCAAAAATAAGCTTTCCAGTAACGAATGTACCCATCCTCCCAAATTCAGGTTCAATTTACCTAGTAAGGCCCCAATCCAACTCTGCTCTGCATCTTGTTTTTCCTTTTGCAGTTCCTCTTCCATTTGGGTTAATTGGGAAATATCTTTCTCCACTTCAGAAGTTACGTTTGGGATATGAATGCAGCAATGATCAACCCTATCTTTTAAATATCCGCAAACGCCATTTTCTTTTAGCAACATTATGTCAAGTGCCATTCTGTTCTGCAAGGTCATTCTGGTCGTAGCTTGCAATTGTATATTGAAATCTCGAAAACCCTTTTTGGTTATCCTTGCCAATCGATCCATCTGCCCAATTAATTTGTCAATCATTTATCTGTTTCTATAAGCTGCAATTGGTGCAAAGAAAGATTCTAATGCCCAGCTGAATTTAACACTACTTGATGGTTCATGCCACACATCATCTTCATCTGTCTCTCGCACGTGCGAGCAATTTCACCACGGTACTGTTATTCCTCTTGTTACATTGGACCATCGTACACACCACGGGAATGCTTCACTATATTGATATTGTTGTACTATACTCAACGTCCACATGTTATTCCATGATTCAGTTATTTTCTGATTATCCTGATCTTTACATTCCCAATAGGTTCGATTTACTTTTTCATATACTGTCTTTTTGGTCCAACTTTCTTTGAGAACTACCTTTCCTCTAAATTCCACTGGTTCGGGTCCGGTTTTTACCCATTGTTCAGTTGGCACTTGCTCTATTTTAGTACGCGACTCGCACACCGTCTTACCAGTTTTGTTTATTTCCGGTAAGGTCGTAGATATTATTCCCCATTGTATTGGGTCTTCGGCCGATTTCGGAATGGGAAGGCAAGCAGTGATGCTACTGGTATTCTGGGTTCGTGCAAAATCTCGAATTAATCCTATCATCAGATTCTCTGCCTGGTTCTGTACACTCTGCACTACTTGTAGCATTTGAGTGTTGTCACTATCTCCTATAGCCCTTCGTGTCCTACATAATTGTTCTCCAGCGACTTTGCAAATCAGAGTGGCATTCTCTGTTCCTTCTTCACGGGGTGTCCCCACAAAAGCAAACAGTCTGGGTACATACACTGCTATAAACACAAAACGGTAACAAAAGCTAGACATCCTGCATCGTGATTTTAAGTGTGGTAGGACCCACTAATTGCGACTGCCACCGTTTTGGGACTTTCTTCACTCGGGTGTAGTGTATCCAGGAATCTATTTCAGCAACCTTGATCGCGGTAAATGTAGTTAAAAGTACTTGATAGGGTCCGTCCCAACGTTCTTTTTAAAGGATCTTCTCTCCAAGTCTTTATATACACCGTGTCTCCAGGCTCTATATCATGTACCGGATTCTCAAGTGCTAGTGGGCGATTCCACGCTAATACGGATCTGAGTCGATTCAATGTCCTGCCGAGAGACAACACATAATTGTATACATCCTGATTACCTTTTACATGTACACTTGGATTCGGATCAGGTGCTTCATATGGTTTGCCATACAGAATTTCATATGGACTTACTAACATTCCGCTCCTAGGTTTAATCCTAATTCGCAATAACGCTATTGATAAGGCCTGAAACCATTGAATTTTTGCTTCCTGGCAAACTTTGCTAAGTTGTTGTTTTAATGTCTGATTCATTTTCTCCACCTGTCCACTAGACTGGGGTCTCCATGGGGTATGTAATTCCCATTTAATTCCCAAACATCTGCTGACTTCCTTTACTACCTGTGCAACAAAGTGTGGTCCCCTATCAGATGATATTCCCAATGGTACCCCAAATCTAGGGATTATTTCATTTAGTAACCATTTTACAGTTTCTTTCGCCTGGTTGGTGCGACAAGGGAAGGCTTCTGGCCATCCTGAAAAAGTGCATACCCCAACCAATAGATATCTGAATCCTCGAGTTCTGGGGAGTTCCACATAATCTATTTGCCAATAATCTCCTGGTTGTACACCTGTCCTAATTTTTCCCATATCTACTTTTCTTTTTACTAAAGGATTATTTTTCAAGCAAATTTCACACTTGGCTGTGATAGATTTTGCCATTGTTAACATCTGGACCGAGATAATCCGTTTTCTCAGGTATGTTACCAATGCTTCTGCACCCCAATGACACTTCTGTTGCTCCGCCTGAAGTATCCCTCTCATAATTGTGATTGGCACCACAACTTGTCCGTTGGTGGTTACATACCATCCAGAATTATCCTTGACGGCTTTTACTAAGCTTGCCAATTTCTCATCTTTTGTAGAATATTTAGGTGCCTCTGAAGGTGTAGGTAATAAATCAATTGCTCTTACCTTCTGGGAGACAAGACCCACCATTGTCCAAACTTGTCGTGCCACTGATCGAGCTGTCTGATCAGCAAGTCGATTTCCTTCAATAATTTTTGATGTTCCACTCTGATGAGCTTTACAGTGCATGATGGCAACTAGTGATGGCTTTTGAACGGCATTAATCAAGTTTAATATTTCCTTCTGGTATTTGATGTTTGTTCCCTGAGAGGAAAGTAGTCCACGCTCTTTCCAGAGGGCTCCATGCACATGAACAACACCAAACACATATTTTGAATCAGTCCAAATATTGACCCTTTTGTCCTCACTGAGCTCCAATGCCCTAGTTAGGGCAATCAGCTCAGCTTTCTGTGCTGTTTTGACAGTAGTAATCGCATATCCTGCGTACCGCACTCTGCTTTCCACAAAACTACTGCCATCGGTAAAAAGATCCCAATCCATCTCTTCCAATGGGGTATATCCTTCAGATCGGGACAACTTGCATGGGTGTATTCGATGACCTCCACACACAATCATGTTCCAAATCCTCTTCTTCAGTTTCTGCATTTAAAAACACAGCTGGATTCATTAGGTTAGTTGTTTTAAAATAACATCATCTTGTTCTGTCAGGATTGCCTGATATTTCATCATTCTGCTTGGGGAAAGCCAATGGCCCCCCTTTTGTTCCAATACAGTAGTCACCATGTGGGATACAAATACTTCAATCTTTTTCCCATGGTCAATTTCTGAACTTCCTGGATTAATACCACAGTAGCAGCCACCGCCCGCAAGCATGCCGGCCATCCAGCACTTACCGGATCAAGTTGTTTAGAGAAATAACCTACGGGCCTTTTCCAGGATCCCAGCCGTTGGGTTAATACTCCTAAGGCAAGTCTCTGTCGTTCATGTACAAATAACTGAAAGTCTTTACTTAAGTCAGGTAGGCCCAAAGCAAGTGCTTTTATTAAAGCTTGTTTCAGTTTTTGGAAAGCTTCTTGTTGAGGCTTTTCCCACTCTAAAGTCTTATTCTTCTGTGCCTCATATAAAGGTTTGGCAATAAGCCCATAGTCCATGATCCAGGGTCTGCACCATCCTGTCATTCCTAGAAAAGATCTTAATTCATGTAAGTTACGCGGTTCTGAGATAGCACAGATAGCATGCACACGGTTTATTCCTAGTCTTCGCTGTCCTTGAGAAAGCTTGCATCCTAGATAGATGACAGTCGTGGATGCAATCTGAGCTTTATTTTCGACACTTTATATCCATTCATTCCTAATTGATTCAATATTTCAGTTGTTACCTGGATGCAAAGTTCTTGGGTCTCAGCAGCAATCAGAATATCATCCACATACTGCAGCAACAAATACCATTTTGAGGAATTCCGATATGGCCTCTTGTAGTCCACTCCTCAAGTTCTTTGGCTAGCTGATTTCCAAAGATAGTTGGACTATTCTTAAATCCTTGTGGAAGGCGCGTCCAGGTTAATTGGGCCTTTCTCCCGTTGTGTGGATTTTCCATTTGAAAGTGAATAGTTTTTTTGCTTTCCTGGTCAAGGGGTATGCAGAAGAAAGCATCTTTTAAATCAAGTACTGTAAACCATTTATATTCCTCTTTCACAGATGTTAACAAGGTATATGGATTTGCCACTACGGGATGTATATCCTTAGTGATTTGGTTTATTGCTCGTAAGTCCTGGACTAGTCGATAGCTACCATCAGGTTTCTTTACTGGAAAGACTGGAGCATTGTATTCTGATTCACATTCTTCTAGAACTCCATATTTCAAGAATTTCTCAATCAAAGATACTACTCCTAATCTAGCTTCTAATTTCAATGGGTACTGCCTCAATCGTACTGGTTTAGCACCTTCCTTCAGCTCCACTTTCACAGGTTTAGCTGCTTTTGACCTCTCGGGTATGTCAGTTTCCCATACCATGGGGATCACTGCATCTTCTACTGCCTGTGGCATCCTTACAATTGGATTTTCCTTTAATAGTAAAATTTGTCCTATCTTTGACTCCGGAATTTTCATTACCAAATCTCCATCCTCAAATGTTATTGTGGCGTCTAATTTAGTCAACAAATCTCGTCCTAAAAGAGAAACTGGACAATCTGGAACATAGAAGAACTCGTGGGTTAGTTCCTTTTCTCCAAAACACAAATCCAAGGGTTGCAGGAATGGCCGTACTTCCTCCTTCCCTGTGGCACCAACAATTGTTGTAGCTTTGTGACCTACTGCTCCCTGTAAAGAATTTAGTACAGAGTAAGTAGCCCCTGTGTCTATTAAAAATTTTACATCCCCGTTTTGGCAGCTTCTTTTAATTTTTCTAAAAAGGCGAGGGAGACTCATTCTTTCCTGCCTCACATTATACAATTTTGACCAATTCATTTGCTTCGGCATAGCAGTTTGAATGCCAATCAATAACCAATCCTGATACCTCCGGAGACGGCATAACCCGCCTCATGTATTATAATTCCATCGGGGATCTTCTTTTGGAAAGTTCTCATCAACGTTACCCTCTGCTTTCCCATTCCGAATATCTTCTCTCACTTTATCCCTCGCAACCTGTATAACCATATATTTTTCTGTAGAGTCCATTAATGTATCCAAAATCACTTGTAAATCATCCCAATCAGGATTCTGCATTTTAATTATCATCTTAATTATTGCAACCTTATCTGGAGTTTCCCGATAAGGACCAGCCGATTGCTTCTAGGTTACTAAATCCCCTGTCGAAAACGGGACTTTTACATAAACTAGTTCCCCCCCCACCTACTGCCTGCCGCAGGGGTGCTATTACGTTTGATGATCCCCCCCCGCTTCATCCCCCGCGGGCGGCGAGCCGGGAGGAGAGGAGCTGCAGCTCTAGCAGCCGCCGCTCCCCCCCCCCGCCTTTTCTACCACTTTAGCAGGCACTCAGCTTTTCACCTTTTTTTTTTTTTTCCTCCGCAGCTTATCAAGGAGAAGCTGCCGGGCATAGGTTTGGGCTCCTTTTGCCCTTTTTCTCTCTTCATTTAAGTCCTGCGATTATAAACTTTATATGCAATTCCAATTAGCTGAACAATAGTTACATCCCTCAGCTCCTACCTTTTGTAACTTCTTACAGATGTCAATAAACAGCATATTAAACATCAATCCCTGACATTAATTTTAGATCCAAATCAGTCTATACACAGAACAACACTAACTGCAATACAGCTAACTCAATTTACTTTCATGTGTACAGATGCATCTGAAGGGGGAGCAAGGTGGTACTTTAGTAACAGAAGCGGTTCTTATTTTGTAATTATTTTCCCAAACAAATTCTTTTGGTACCAAATATAAACATACAAACTAAAATACTGAGCTCAGACACACAAACCGAATACCGAGTTCAAATATGCAAACAGATCATAATTTAACGGCGATATGTTTGAATTGGACATATCAACAAACAAACACAAATACAGGAACCGAACCAGACCAGAACAAGTACAGAAACAAACACAAGAACCAGACCAAATACAGGAACAAATACAGGAACCAGACCAGAACAAATTCAGAAACCAAGATTCAGGATGCGAACCTACAGCAAATACACAAACCAAACCAAATGGCGCCTAAACAAATGCTGAACCTTTCAGCTACACAAACTAATTGGCGCCTAACCAAACAAATGCCGAACCTGCAGAGGTTTCCCTCTGTCTGACGGACGGCGCCTATAGGCTTTACCGATCGGGAGCTCCCTGCCCAACCGAGCGTGGCTTTCGCTGCATCTGACCGGCAGGCTACCAAACCAAATGGGGTACCCCAAATTCAAAAGATAAAGCACCTTCTTACCAATCAGAGGTCCGTCGAGAGCAACGGAGGGTCGGTCGCGTCCGATGCGCTCCCCAAGAATACCTCGGTGCTAGCTGGAGCAGGATCAAGACGCGATCCGCCTCAGCAGTGCTCGCGAGGTCCCATCTGGGTCGCCAAAATGTTGGCAAACAGGACACATAACCACGGGCGTAGTTATATGCGGTGCTTTTATTTCAGCGCTGGGAAACCAGGGGTTCGCACCCAAAGCTGGCTTTGACCACTGATTCGAACTCCACTACATTTATACAATTTGGTTACATACATATTCATTAGGGTTACAACGTATGTATTGCATATTCATTAGGTTACACAATTATTTCACAATATCAGTTGCAACACCTTGGAACTACCCTAAGCATGCGCAGTGTCCTCTGGTGGTCGTTTTGGGGGTCTTCAGGATGAAGTAAGTAGTCTTCATCACTAGTGTACTTTTCACCTTTCATCACAGCACATGCGCACTCTTCATAAAATTATATAAATTCTTGGATGATAGCAAATGTACCTTCTCAGCACATCTTATCCTCTCGAGATAAGTACTAACTTTCAGTTCTCTAAAATATGAACTCGTATACAACCTGCATAGCTTTAAGATAAGGTAAGAATCTTGGATATGGTCCGCAGAATCAAAACACAGCCCACAAAAACCAATTCAACTATAACAATCTAACTTATATGGCAGCCACCACTGATTACAGTATTTCACAAGATCCTCCTTCCTCATATTTTCAAGGGCTTTCCTATGTTTTAAAACACCTCCCAATACCAATTTCTTAGGAACACGACTGAAAACAGTCATTTCCGACCCCATCTCATAAGTAAAAACCATGACAAGAGGGAGGGAGGAGGGGGAAGCACAGAGATGCTTGCACTGTGAGTGGGAAAAGTGGGGAGTTTTACGGCACACTTAGACAATCAATACCACAAAGAAACAACTGTAACAACAACCAATAAAACAATTAACTCACATTCCTGACTAGCTGCTTGATTTTCAGAGAGGCAATACACAGAAGCACATAATATGTACTGTAAAACTATAGATAACATGTTGATAGTAAACATTAGCATTCTCTACTGCTAATTTCAACACTAGTGTGTCCTTAGCTTCTAAGTTTTCAGCCCATTTATTGATGGCCTCTTGAAGATGGTCAATAAACTGCATGCAGTTCTCATTGGGACCCTGATTAATAGTTGTAAATGACTTGGCTGCTTTGTTGGTTTCAGGTACCTTTATCATAGCTTGATATGCAAGGTCTGCTGACTGCCTCAGGATTTCAGAAACTAATAGCGCCTGTAATTGTGGTGTGTATTTGGTGTTAGAAGTGGGATATTCTGTGAGAATCGGTTTGCGGGGGGGGGGGGATAGAAGCCAGAGGCTTTAAAGGAGGACTGATGGGTCTGTGCCACGTTCTCCAGCAGTGAGTCATGGCATCCCCGGTTAAGCCAGACCTGGAGTGCTCCCTGTTGTTGAATCTACTAAAAGATTATAAGGCTTGCCCAACCCCCAAGCGTCTTAAGTGGGCCTCTGGATGTTGGTTGTCTCCAGATATTGTAACTCAGCAAATAAGGAACTTGGCAAAAGAAAACAGTTTTAAGCTCGGAAAAGGTAAAGCGATCTTGTGTGCTGTATTAGGTGCAGCATTGATAGCTGGTCAGAAAGACAAAGAAACTGATCAGGCGGTGATTAAATCGTTGCAGACAGAGCTGGCAGTAGAGTGTTCTAAGCGGCAACAAGCAGAAAAGGAGTTAGCTGGTAACAAACGAATCATAGAAAACTTGCAGAACAGTTTGCGAGATGCTTTTAAAATAGAAAGGCAGATAAGGTTGAAATTGGCTAATTATGAGGATTTGGAAAGTGAGACGGGGTTTTCCAACCCGGTAAAAGAAAATTCTCTTACGGCAAGGGAGGTAACTCCTCTTTACCCGTGGAGAGAATTGGAAGTTGTGTCAAAATGTGATCCTACTCCCAAGCTTCGGACACTTGTTAAAACTGAAATTGTACATGACGGTGGGGAGGCCAAGCCCGCCATTGTCACTAAAGAAATACCATATACAGTCACTGAACTAGCAAAGTTACAGGAAAAATATAGCAGACTGGCTACGGAGACTGAGACGGAATATGTGTGGAGAGTTTCTCTGACTGGTGGTGATGGAATAGGTCTTTCTGAGGAAGAATCTCAAGGATATTGGGGTCCTGGCGTATTTCTGTTAGCAAAGGAGACACATAACCACGGATGTAGTTATATGCGGTGCTTTTATTTCAGCGCTGGGAATTGGGTCTTTCTTCCATTGTGTGGATTTTCCCATTCGAAAGCAAATAACTTTTTACTCTCCTGGTCAAGGGGTATGCAGAAGAAGGCATCTTTTAAATCAAGTACTGTAAACCATTTATATTTCTCTTTCACAGATGTTAACAAGGTATATGGATTTGCAACTACTGGATATATATATCCTTAGTGATCTGATTTATTGCTCGTAAGTCATGGACTAATTGATAGCTACCATCAGGTTTCTTTACTGGAAAAACTGGAGTATTATATTCTGATTCACATTCTTCTAGAATTCCATATGTCAAGAATTTCTCCATCAAAGATACTATTCCTAGTCTAACTTCTAATTTCAACGGATACTGCCTCAACTGTACTGGTTTAGCATCTTCCTTCAGCTCCACTTTCACAGGTTGAGCTGTTTTTGACTTCCCGGGTATGTCAGTTTCCCATACTGTGGGAATCGCAGCTCCTTCTACTACCTGTGGTATTTTTACAATTGGATTTTCTTTTAATAATAAAATTTGTCCTACCTTTGACTCTGAAATTTTCATTACCAAATTTCCATGTTCAAATGTTATTATGGCATCTAATTTAGTCAGCAGATCTCGTCCTAAAAGAAAGACTGGACAATCTGGGACATAGAAGAACTCGTGGGTTAGTTCCTTTTCTCCAAAGCACAAATCCAAGGGCTGTAAGAATGGCCATACCTCCTCCTTCCCTGTGGCACCAACAATTGTTGTAGCTTTATGACCTACCGCTCCCTGTAAGGAATTCAGTACAAAGTAGCCCCTGTGTCTACTAAAAATTTTACATCCCGATCTTCCACTTGTGTTGTCACTAGGGGCTCCTTGCTCTGAGTTTGTACTTTCATTCTTTCATATAGTCAGCTGTCATTACTATATTCTCCTAACACCATAGTCTGTACCGCATTGGACACCTGACTCACGGGGTTCTCAAGGACTGGGCATTCATTCTTCCAGTGCCCTTCCTGCTTACAATAAGCACATTGATTTAAGCCAAGTCTCACAAAGGGTCCCAGGGGAGTTCCTTGGGTATTCCATAAACTGTGTCCCCGACCTCCTCCTCAACCATTTCTAGCTCCCCTACCACGGACCCCTACTCCCCTGCCTTGTCCCTGGATCAAAGCTAACAGATTTTGCTGGTGACGTCTCGATTGCTCCTTTTCTCTGTTATTGTAAACTTTCCAAGCTGTTTCTAACATTACGTCTAAGTCTCTTAATTGTGCACCCTCTAGTTTCTGCAATTTCTTTCGAATGTCATCTTGAGACTGTCCCAAGAAAATTAAAGCTAACTGAGTTTTCGCCTGTTCTGTTTCTATATCTAAATCTGTATATCTTCTGGCAGTTTCTTTCAATCTTTCTAAAAAGGCTGAGGGAGACTCGTTCTTTTCCTGCCTTACATTATATAATTTCGACCAATTCATTTGCTTCGGCATAGCAGTTTGAACGCCAATCAATAACCAATCCTGATACCTCCGGAGACGGCATAAACCACCTCCTGTATTATAATCCCATTGGGGATCTTCTTTTGGAAAGTTCTCATCAACATTGCCATCTACTTTCCCGTTCCGAATATCTTCTCTCACTTTATCCCTTGCAACCCGTATAACCATATATTTTTCTGTAGAGTCCATTAATGTATCCAAGATCACTTGTAAGTCATCCCAATCAGGATTCTGCGTCTTAATTATCATCTTGATCACTCTTGCAACCCTATCTGGATTTTCCCGATAAGGGCTAGCTGATTGCTTCCAGATTACTAGATCCCCTGGTGAAAACGGGACTTTTACATAGACTGGTTCTCCCCCCATACCTACTGCCTGTCGCAAGGGTGCTATTACATTTGGGGATCCACCCCCCTTTTGAGCTTCCTTTTCTTTTTCCCTGTTTCTAGTTCGATGAGACACTGGTGTTACTGTTATACCTTTTACACCGGTTACTACCTCCTTGTCATCGCTTGAATCATTATCACTATCAGTAAGAGGCATAGGCACAGAGGGTCTAATTGATACCATTTCCTCAGAAGGTGCGACATCGAGACACAGTAAATCCATCTTTAAATCATTACCACTGCTACGTTCCACAGCCAAACATGTCATGCATTTCTTTTCCACTGTACATCCCGTACATTTATTTTCATCGTTACTCTGCACTAACATCAATCCGCAACCCTTCCTCCAATCATGCTTTTTTTCAAGGTAGAAAAAGAGATCAACATATTGTACCTCATCCCATTTTCCTTCCCGCTGACAAAACCGCATTAGCTCAACAATAATTTCATGATTCAGAGTGCCCTCGGGTGGCTACTGAACTTCATTAGGTAATTTATACTGGGGCCACCAATGGGTACAATATTCGATTAACTTCTTTTTATGCATAGACTGTCCAAACCCAGCCTCCTTCCAATATTTCAGTAAACAATTCAACGGCGATACATTTGAATCAGACATATTATCAACACAAATACGAAATGCCGTGCTTGCAAAGGTTTCCCTTTGTCTAACAGACGGCGCCTAGGCTTTACCTCGGGAGCTCCCTGCCCAACTGAGCGTGGCTTTCACCGCGTCTGACCGGCAGTCTACCAAACCAAATATTGGGTACCCAAGTAATAAAAGCACCTTCTTACCGATCAGAGGTCCGTCGAGAGCAGCGGAGGGTCGGTCGCGTCCGAGGCGCTCCCCAAGAATACCTCGGTGCTAGCTAGAGCAGGATCAAGACGCGATCCGCCTCAGCAGTGCTCACGAGGTCCCATCTGGGTCGCCAGAAATGTTAGCAAATGAGACACATAACCACGGATGTAGTTATATGCGGTGCTTTTATTTCAGCACTGGGAAACCAGGGGTTCACACCCAAAGCTGGTTTCTACAACTGATTCAGACTACACCATATTTATACAATTTGGTCACATACATATTCATTACAGTTCTTGACAAGCATTAGCATATTCCACACCTGTTCTAACACAAGCTATCTGTCTAAGCGATGCTAAGTAACATTTGCATGTTTATCAGTTATTTCTCAGTTACCTGTTTTAAAAGAATATGTCATAAATCTATGTCAATTTTAAGAATAGGGTATGGTTACTAAGTACAAAAATTCTATGGTTACAAGGTTGGTTGCTACCTTAATGTTCTCCTAAACTTGGTCAGAACCTTGGATACAGCACCTTAGATACAGCGTCTTAGATACAGCTTACAAAAATTAATTCAACTATAACATTTCTAACAATAGAAGATGACAGGGAGCCTTGGTCCCTGACCCAGAGAGCTGCATATTGGGCCAGTGGTTTAGACCCTTTGGAGAGGGGAGACCCGCTTGCTATTCCTACCTCTGGGGTAAGCCAGTTTACTGAGAGCATTCAGAAAGCAGCTTGTCTTCAGCTGATGCATGATAGGCATTTGCTTCCTTGACAGCCCTCCCCAATGTTGCTGTTTGCTGACCCTGACAGGATGACCCCCTTAATTAGAGGGTTACCTGACTCGTTAAAAGTCTATGCCACACAAATCCAGGATCGTCTGAGAGCCACCACAGTGGGGGGGCCTCAGGCTGGACCAAGTCTCTCTTGGGGAGAGATTGCACAGGAGTTCATTAGTTATGGACGGCGTATGGGGTTCGTCGAGAAAGAGGTTAAGTCTCAAGTAGCAGTGTGCCGAACTGAAACAGAGGCAAAATTCCCTCACCCACAAGACAAGAATTTTATGGGGGTAGGTTCGAGGCATCAGTGTTGGAAATTAGGTCTGGATAAAGGTATTCCCTGGGAACTGATGGATGGTTTGCCCCTCCTCAATTTACAGCTGCTTGTAAAGATGTGGAAACCAGCAGATACAGATCAACCAGGAAAGCAAGACACTCCCACGGCTCCTGTAACTCAGGTCTCAGTCGTGCCAGTCATTCCCTCTCCTCCTAGAGAGGAATTCAACAGCCCCTCAAAGCCAGGAAACTTCCTTCACCGTCTCCAGTAAGTGAGCCGGGGGACAGCGAATGGATATGTTTCAGACGGCTCACTGAAAATAAGGGGTATCTGCTAGTAAGTGGGACTCCCACAAATATTCTGGATTTGGATTTACTGAAGGGCCTGGTGGCAGCTCAAAGCACCAAGCACCTGGACAAAGAAACAGAACAACAAACGGTAAAGGTCCTGCAGGACCAGTTAGCTGCAGAACGCAATACTACTCAGCAGCTCCTTACAGCTCTGTTAGATGCATTAGACCGGGAGAAAATCTTACGATCTGAATTGGAAGAATATAAGCGGGTAAAATATTACCAGACAAATCTTGATTCTGTTCCAGGCAGTGAGCCCGGTTTTACCAGCCCAACACAAGTGGCTGAGGAGCAGGGTCTTAAAACCCTGCATCCACCTAAAGAATTGGAAATTATCCATGAAGTATCTTATCCTAAGAACAAGCAGGCAACAATGAGGCCGCTCATTAAAACTGAGTCTACTGGTAACAGCCAAGCGGGGGTGGCTCTGCAAGTTGCCACCCAAACAATATCATTCCCTGCGGTCAACTTATCAGAGATTCAGAAGAAATATAGTAACTTAGCCCAAGAAACAGAAACAGAATGTGTTTCAACTGGTGGCGATTAAATGTTGTTCTCAGAGAAGGAGGCACAAGGGCATTCGGACCCTAGTGTGCTTCTGACCGCTAATGATCAAAGAGAGTCGTTAACTCAACGAGCCGCCCATTGGGCGGGGGAGCTGGACCCTTTAGAAAGGGGAGAACCAGAATGCATTGAAACCCCTACTGTAAATCACCTAACTGGAAATTTAGAGAAGTCTGCCTGTCCTCAGTTAATTCACAACACGAGCTTGCTTCCCCAAGAGCCTTCCACTGTGTTGGTAACTGTAGACCCTGTCGGGCTTCCTGACCCACTGAAACTGCGTGCGGCGTGGCTGCGGGACCTTTTGGGGGATGTGCCATCTCCACGGGGTGGGGGGTGTGATCCCCGGGGTGGTCGAACCGTCGCTTGGGGTGAGGTGGCTCAGGAGCTTAATTGTGGTAGCATGGGTCTGATGGGGGTAGTCACAGAAACAAAAACTGCTGTTCCGAGAGTGGAACAGCAGGTAAATCAAACTCCTCCCCTAGGTGTTCTGGAGACAAAGAGAAACCTTTTGTGGCCTGATGTAATAGAGAAGGGAATTCCCCAAGATGTAATAGATGGAATGTCTACCCTGGCCCTGGAAAAGCTTATCAGGGCATGGAAGGCACCCCATTAAAATGAACTGCTCACTTGGGGGTACATGAAAGCAGAGCCCCGAGCAAGTGGGACAGCAATTGTCCCTGAGACACCTGCTATTCCTGAGGGCGGGTAACAGACCTGCCGCCCCCAGTCAGTGAGCCAGGGGGCGGCCAGTGTGTTCATTTAAAGAGGCTCACAGAAACTGTTAAGGGGATCTCCTAATCACCTTTCCCCTTGATTCCTTTAAAATCAATCCCCCACTGCCGGGGTGGTCCAAGACTCAGCCAAAAATGAGTTCAATGGTTTGCTTCTGACTTACTGCTTTTTGTCCCCAAGCCCCCGCTATTCTTCCAGGAAAAAGGAAAAAACAAGGACCCAGCAACGCCACTCCATGAAACTGGATGACCTGCCCTCATGAAACTACCCACCACTGGCACTGTACCCCTCGTTTTAAAGACAACTATGAACATTTATGCATGGAAAGCTACTGACACCCACAGGAAAGATCATCAGATTGTTAGCAATCAGGACACATAACCACGGGTGTAGTTATATGCGGTGCTTTATTCCAGCGCTGGGAAACCAGGGGTTCACACCCAAAGCTGGCTTCGACCACTGATTCAAACTTCACTATATTTATACAATTTGGTTACATACATATTCATTACAATTCTTGACAACCATTAGCATATTCCACACCTATTCTAACACAAACTGTCTAAGTGATGCTAAGTAACATTCGTATGTTTATCAGTTGTTAAAGTAACATTCGCATGTTTAGCAGCTGTTTCTCAGTTACCTGTTTTAAAAAATAGGTCATAAATCTATGTCAATTTTAAGAATAGGGTATGGTTATATAAGATCATACTTGAATGCACATCTACTTGGATACAGCCCGAAAAACTTCAAAGTAAGGTAAAACCTTGGACACAGCATCCTGGATACCATCCACAAAACCAAACACAGAAAAACCCTGGATACAGTAAAAGTTAGCTCAACTACAACAAGATCAGCACCCAGCAGATCATCCCTTCTTTTTTTTTTTTTTTTTGTTTTTTAATTAAAAGAAAAAAAAGGGGGGGGAGTAAAAGTTGCCTTTTAGTAATATTGTTATTTTACTATGTTTGGGGATTTTTACTTTGTATAGCTTTCTTTTATCTTACAAGACAGAAATGGTGTGGTGCAAACGTACATTCATATGTTGTATAGGGTTAACACTGTTTTTGCTAGTGCGTAACCAGAAATATACCTAATTTAGCTCGGGAACTGATGCAAGGTTTCACATATACTTGGAACTAAATTTGCAATGACTGGTTTTGAATCTTAGAAAATATTAGAAAATTAGTTAAGACAAAGAATAAAGAAACAAAACCCAAAACTCACTCCTAAATCAGTGGAAAACACAATGTGGAAAATAATCAAGTCCCTTTTTCTTGATGGGACCTTGACTGAATAGTTCAAAAACTTTGCATCAACTCCTGAATAATACTACTTGGGGAAAATTGTGTAATCAAACTTGTTATTAATGTTGTCCTTGCTCCTATTCTTTGTATTACATTACCAAACTGGAGAGCTTTTCCAGGCAATGCAACTGTCAAACTGGTTTGACAACTTGAGGCCCGGACCCTGGTTCAGCTCTCTCCTAGAATCATTGCGACTCACAGATTGGTGAAAATGGCAATAGATATTGCTATGATGTTAATTTGTGGTTTCTTGCTTTCGATGCTTGGCATTGCTATTGTATCTCTACTAGACTAGTTGAAGACTACACAGACAATGTTTGAAATCTGTCTCTCTCTCTCTTCCCTTTTGTTTTTATCTTTTCTATCCTTTATCTGTCATGACAAAATCTCTGCTCTGGGGGGGCAATGCACAATGTTTTCCGCCACGGGGTGGTGGTGTGTATTGATAAGGATCATGGATGAAAGCATTGTGGGGAAACTAGTTCAGCCAGGAGATGACACATTCAGAGCAGGGGGAACTGTGATCTACATATCAACGATGAGCTAACGAGCCACAGATCAGGCCGGCTGACCGACTGGAGATGGAGGATGTGCTGGAGGGCACATAGCTCCATCTCCTGATATGCCCAGCTTGGCAAACAAAGGGGAAAAGCTGAGACCCTTTAACATGGCCCTGACTTGTCGAGACTTGTTGATCTTTTGCAATCATCCCTTCCCCCTGGATTTTCTGCGTGACACAAAGGGGCAAAGCGAAGACCCCTCAACGTGGCCCAGGACTTGTCCACACTTGTCCCTCTTTCACAATCACCACTTTCGCCCCCAGACTTTCCTCTACTCTGGGAGCTATAAAAAGCTCACCTAAAACAGCACTGGTAAGGGCCTATCAGTCTCACTGGAGGGAATACCAGCTCGGCCTCAACAAGGGAATCCAGCACCCTGAGGACCCTCACTCTGAACCATACATTGGAGGACGCTGCGCTCCTGACCCCAGCACCCTTGCCGTGGAACACCAAGGCCATACATCATCATACAGGTCCTGTCATCTACACTGTGGGGCCATAAGAGACTGGATCCCTCACTCTTTTCTTTCTTCCTTTCTCTCTGCTCTTTCCTTCTCTCCTTTTTTCTATACCCCCATTTCTTTCTCTCCTTCCATATATATATCACTCTCTTTCTCTCTCCCTTATACCATAGTTTTCCTTCCCTCTCTACCACTCTCTGTCCTGGTTTTGCTAAAAAACAAGTTTCTCTTTCAGTGAATTTTGCCTGTCAGCTAAAGCCTTCATATTAACTGCATTTTCCTGGAGAACCAGACCCATGTTTTGGTAAACCTAGCAATGGAATGCAAATATATTGATAAGCATGGATGGACATCTCGCGAGAGGGGCGACGAGAAACAAGTGACTAAGAAACTGACCAACTGTGTATAACATTCCATTCACGTGAATACTTCATATAAAAGTGGGAGATCACGAGGATCTCGTCCCTTTTTTCCCTTTTTTGCCTTTTTTCCCTTTTTCCTTATGGCTGACATTAGGAGAGGATCTTGCTACTCATCCCTGAGAACTGAGGCCTAGTGAGAGACTGAATCCAGCTCCACTTGGTTGCAGAGTCTAATCCAGGACTTTGGTGGCCGGCTCTGCAGTCGCTGAGACTTTCAAGATTGGTTTTGTATATTTTGTATTATTTTCTCTATTCTTATTAGTAGCATTAGTAAAACATCTTTAATTTTCCCAACTCTCCTCTCTCCGTTCTTCTTTCCCTCCCGATCGCCTGTCCTTAGTGGGAAGGGGGGGAGAGGGAGGGGCAAAAAGAGGGAAGTGGGGGGGAGAGGGGGTTAACAATACATCTGCCAGGGTTTTATTGTCACCCCGCAATCTTAACCCTCGACAGATAATTGGCGCCCAACGTGGGGCAAGAGAAAGGGGTAAATTTGAAGATTTTTGGCTTTTCTGCTGCTCTGACGTACCTTTCAGTTTTCTTGGCACGGTGCCAACTCATAGAGTTGTGATACTCGCGTGTCTGTTTGCTTTGGATATTATTTAGTTGCATTAAGGCGAAGTGAATTACACTGATTTAAAGATGTTATGGCATAAGTTGTATCAGTTGTTTTCTACATTGTGCTCACTGATTCCATATCTGTGTTGGGCTTTCTTTTTAAATCGAAGTATTCATTATATAACAACAAAGAACTGGACAATGATCATGATGATACTGTGTGGTTTGTCACTGGTTTATTTCATTGTACTGCAGCCGCTAATGAATTTCTACTCGCTTCTGCTTTACCTTGAAATGCCTCCAGGAGAGATTAAAGAGCAGAACGGCTCTGTGTTTGCTAATTGGTCAAGCGAATCTTTAGAAAGGCTGATTAACAATACTTTCGTTTTTTCACTAGGAGAGTTCGCAAATGTTTTAGAGAATTTTGAATATCCTTGGAGTTTTGATAGAACTGTGATGGTGTTATCTGGTTTGCTGAATGTGTGTCAGTTTGTGCTTCTGTTAAGAGAAATGGCGTTCAACAGGAGGTTTGCGTCTCTTTTTAGTCCTGAGATTTGCGGTGCATCTTCGGAAGCTTTAGCAAAAAGCTCTCCTTGCCGCTCGAGAAAGAGCAAAACAGCAAAAGCAGCTGCCGCTGCTTCGCAGGCTGAAGGTACAACTCCCACGCAGACCAAGGCCGATACTGATAAAGTTACTTCTCCAGCCTCACAGGCTAAGGCAGCCCCCCTTTCCTCACACACTGGGCACTGTTGCTGCTGTAACCACAGTAACCACTGTGACAGTCATTCAGATTCTGGAAATGAATCAAATGATTGCAAACCCATATCAGCATCAGTTGCCGGTTGTAAGAAAGTCACTAGAAAGACTACCCGTGCAGCAGATGATGACACAGGGCCAACATCAACCCAAGGGGCATCATCATCAGGACAGGGAGGAGATGAAGTGACCACCACTCGGTCCTTTTCTCCAGGTGAGCTGAGAGATCTGCGAAAAGACTTTAGTCGTCGTGAAGGCGAGAATATTTTAACCTGGTTGCTCCGATGCTGGGACAATGGGGCAGGAACAATTGAATTGGAAGGTGGTGAAGCCAAGCAGCTGGGATCTCTGTCAAGAGATTCCACCATTGATAGAGCAATTTCAAGAGAGTCTAATGCCACTACTCTCTGGGCCCGACTCCTGGCAGCTATGAAAGTAAGATTTCCCTACAAGGAAGATTGTATATCCAAGTTAGGGAAATGGAATACTATGGAGAGAGGTATTCAGTTCCTGAGAGAATTAGCTGTGCGAGAGATCATTTATTTTGGACCAAACAGCCAAGAGGGGACAGACCCAGATAGAATCAATTGTACACGACCTCTGTGGCGCAGATTTGTACAAAGTGCACCACCTGCATATGCTAAGTCATTGGCAGGAATGGTCTGGTCATCACGAGGTGCACAAGAAATTACTGAAGTGATTGAGCAGCTCCGGGACTTTGAGGACAGCCTTGCTGGTTCTCTACGGGCTTGTGTTTCCGCTGTAGAGAAACTGTGTGAAAAATCTGATGACCGGTTTGAAAAGCTATTGCAAGAAATCAAAGAACTCAGAGAAGACACATACCATTCACGACCTGCACAAACCTATGTTTCAGCTATTAGGAAAAGGCGTTTCCAGTCCCGAGAGAGAGGACAGAGGCAGCCCACAAAAAGAGGTTCACTGTGGTTCTTCCTACATGAGCAGGGAGAAAACATGAATAAGTGGCATGGAAGACCTACCTCAGAACTTCAGGAACGAGTACGTGAGATCAAAGGAAAAACTCCTAGAAAGGTGGCTGCTCCAGTTTACAAAAGGAGCAGAAGAGATTCTGATGCTCTTGAAGGAACCTCTAATTCACACCCAGAGACTGTGCAAAACAGAAATTAGAGGTGCCCTGCCTCCAACCAGGTGGAGGAAAGGGATAACAGAGTTTATTGGACTGTACAAATACGATGGCCTGGTACAACACACCCCCAGGAGTACAAAGCTTTAGTGGACACTGGTGCACAGTGCACAATAATTCCTTCTAATTATAAAGGAACGCAATCCATCAATATTTTTGGAGTGACTGGGGGATCCCAGGAACTGACTGTTGTAGAGGCTGAAATGAGCCTAACTGGAAAAAACTGGCAAAAGCATCCCATTGTGACTGGTCCAGATGCTCCATGCATCCTTGGCATAGACTACCTCAAGAGAGGGTATTTTAAGGACCCAAAAGGGTATAGGTGGGCATTTGGTATAGCAGCTGTGGACACTGAGAAAATTGAACAGCTGTCTGATTTGCCTGGTCTTTCAGATGATCCTTCTGTTGTAGGATTGCTGATGGTTGATGATCAGCAGGTGCCAGTTGCTACCACGACGGTGCATCGCCGGCAATATCGCACCAATCGAGACTCTTTGATTCCTATTCAGAAGTTGATCCGTCAATTGGAAAGCCAGGGTGTGATCAGTAAGACTCGCTCACCTTTTAACAGCCCAATCTGGCCAGTGCGTAAGTCTAGTGATGAGTGGAGACTAACTGTGGACTATCGTGGCCTGAATGAAGTTACACCACCACTGAGTGCTGCTGTGCCTGACATGCTAGAACTGCAGTTTGAACTGGAGTCAAAGGCAGCTAAGTGGTATGCTACAATTGACATTGCTAATGCATTTTTCTCTATTCCTGTAGCAGCAGAGTGCAGGCCGCAGTTTGCTTTCACCTGGAGAGGCATCCAGTACACGTGGAATCGCTTGCCCCAGGGGTGGAAAACACAGTCCTACCATCTGCCATGGACTGATCCAGACCACGCTGGAGCAAGGTAAAGCTCCAGAACACTTGCAATATATTGATGACATCATCGTATGGGGCGACACAGCGAAAGAAGTCTTCGAGAAAGGTGAGAGAATAATTCAGATTCTTTTGGATGCTGGTTTTGCCATAAACGAAGCAAGGTCAAGGGACCTGCACGAGAGATCCAGTTTTTAGGAATAAAATGGCAAGATGGCCGTCGTCAGATCCCAATGGATGTGATCAACAAAATTGCTGCAATGTCTCCACCTACTAATAAAAAGGAGACACAGACTTTCTTGGGCGTTGTAGGTTTTTGGAGAATGCATATCCCTGACTACAGCCAGATTGTGAGCCCTCTCTATCGAGTGACTCGTAAAAAGAACCAATTTGAGTGGGGCCCTGAACAACGACAAGCCTTTGAACAAATTAAGCGTGAGATAACTCATGCAGTAGCCCTTGGACCAGTTCGGACTGGACTAGATGTTAAAAATGTGCTCTACACCGCAGCCGGAGATAATGGACTTACCTGGAGCCTCTGGCAGAAAGCACCAGGAGAAACCCGAGGTCGACCCTTAGGTTTTTGGAGTCGAGGATACAAAGGATCTGAGGCCAACTATACTCCAACTGAAAAAGAGATACTAGCAGCATACGAAGGAGTTCGAGCTGCTTCAGAAGTGATCGGTACTGAAGCACAGCTCCTCCTAGCACCTCGACTGCCGGTGCTGAGCTGGATGTTCAAAGGGACGGTTCCCTCTCCACATCATGCAACCGAAGTTACGTGGAGTAAATGGATTGCACTGATCACGCAACGAGCTCGAATTGGAAGTCCCAATCGCCCAGGGATCTTAGAAGTGATTACAGACTGGCCAGAAAGCAAAGACTTTGGGATGTCTCCAGATGAGGAGGAAGTAAAACGTGCTGAAGAAGCACCACCGTATAATACTCTTTCAGAGACTGATAAGCAGTATGCACTGTTCACAGATGGATCCTGTCGTCTTGTAGGAAAACATCGAAGGTGGAAAGCTGCTGTGTGGAGTCCCACACGACAAGTTACAGAAGCCACTGAAGGACAAGGTGAATCTAGTCAGTTTGCAGAAGTGAAAGCCATCCAGCTGGCTTTGGACATTGCTGAACGAGAGAAGTGGCCCATACTTTATCTCTATACTGACTCATGGATGGTAGCAAATGCCTTGTGGGGGTGGCTACAGCAATGGAAGAAAAGCAACTGGCAGCGCAGAGGTAAACCCATTTGGGCTGCCACACTGTGGCAAGACATTGCTGCTCGGCTAGAGAGCCTGCCTGTGAAAGTTCGTCATGTAGATGCTCATGTGCGTAAAAGTCGAGCCACCGAGGAACATCTAAACAACCAACAAGCGGATCAAGCTGCTAAGATTAAAGTAGCTGAGGTGGACTTGGACTGGCAACATAAAGGTGAACTTTTCCTAGCCCGGTGGGCCCATGATGCTTCAGGGCATCAAGGTAGAGATGCAACATATAAATGGGCTCGTGATCGAGGGGTGGATTTAACTATGGACACTATTTCACAGGTTATTCATGAATGTGAAACTTGCGCCGAAATCAAACAAGCGAAACGGTTAAAGCCTGTATGGTATGGGGGGCGATGGTTAAAGTATAAGTATGGAGAAGCTTGGCAGATTGATTATATTACACTTCCACAAACACGTCAAGGTAAGCGTTATGTACTTACAATGGTGGAAGCAACCACTGGATGGTTGGAAACATATGCTGTACCTCATGCTACAGCCCGAAATACTATCTTGGGCCTTGAAAAGCAAGTCCTTTGGCGACATGGTACGCCAGAAAGAATTGAATCAGACAACGGTACTCATTTCAAAAACAGTCTTATAGACAATTGGGCCAAAGAACATGGTATTGAGTGGGTATATCATATTCCATATCATGCACCAGCCTCTGGGAAAATTGAAAGGTACAATGGTTTGCTAAAAACTACACTAAAGGCACTTGGTGGTGGAACCTTTAAAAACTGGGATTCACACTTAGCAAAAGCCACTTGGTTGGTCAACACCAGGGGATCAACCAATCGAGCCGGGCCTGCCCAATCAGAAATTCTACGGACTGTAGAAGGAGATAAAGTCCCTGTAGTACACATGAAAAATATGTTAGGAAAGGCAGTCTGGGTTACTCCTGCCTCAGGCAAAGGCAAGCCCATTCGTGGGATTGTTTTTGCCCAGGGACCTGGCAGCACCTGGTGGGTGATGCTTAAGGATGGAGAAGTTCGGTGTGTACCTCAAGGGGATTTGAGTTTAGGTGAAAATATTCAATACTGAACTGCATGATGTGAATTGCCGTACTAACAGTGCTTAATAAGTGTCTTTCAGATCAAGACAGTGATGATGAAACCAGAGCTAGCTTCTTCGAGTGGCGCCTAACAAATTCCTCGAAGTTGATGTCTTTAACCCACAAACAGTGGTCATGAGATGCACTTGTACCATTTTTTCCTGCCCTGGGAGACTGTCGTGACAAAATGAACTTAATGAACTTTTTAAAGCATTGGTCCACTGATTAATTACTCCTGTGTATATATGTATATATATATATATAGTAGTAGTGATTAATTAGATTATGTTGATAGATTGTATTGATAAGGTTTAAGTATTCAGTGAATGGCATATTATAAGGGGTGGAATGTCCTGGTTTTGCTAAAAAACAAGTTTCTCTTTCAGTGAATTTTGCCTGTCAGCTAAAGCCTTCATATTAACTGCATTTTCCTGGAGAACCAGACCCATGTTTTGGTAAACCTAGCAATGGAATGCAAATATATTGATAAGCATGGATGGACATCTCGCGAGAGGGGCGACGAGAAACAAGTGACTAAGAAACTGACCAACTGTGTATAACATTCCATTCACGTGAATACTTCATATAAAAGTGGGAGATCACGAGGATCTCGTCCCTTTTTTCCCTTTTTTGCCTTTTTTCCCTTTTTCCTTATGGCTGACATTAGGAGAGGATCTTGCTACTCATCCCTGAGAACTGAGGCCTAGTGAGAGACTGAATCCAGCTCCACTTGGTTGCAGAGTCTAATCCAGGACTTTGGTGGCCGGCTCTGCAGTCGCTGAGACTTTCAAGATTGGTTTTGTATATTTTGTATTATTTTCTCTATTCTTATTAGTAGCATTAGTAAAACATCTTTAATTTTTCCAACTCTCCTCTCTCCGTTCTTCTTTCCCTCCCGATCGCCTGTCCTTAGTGGGAAGGGGGGAGAGGGAGGGGCAAAAAGAGGGAAGTGGGGGGGAGAGGGGGTTAACAATACATCTGCCAGGGTTTTATTGTCACCCCGCAATCTTAACCCTCGACACTCTCTTTCTCTCTTTCCCTTTTAAACATATAAGGATAACACCATCTTTAAGCTCTGCTGTGGATTTCTGGTTAAATTTCATATTATAGCTACTGATGGTTCCCAATATATCGCTCATAGTAGGATTTTCGCTGTTAATGTGTTGATAAGTTCTGTTATATCAAGTCACCATTCGCTGTAACCAATATTCCAACAAGTACTTTTAGTAAAGCTCACAATTGAATTGGACCCGGGAGGTGGTTGTCTGTCATTCACTTCACATAACCTCGCAGAATTAACTCACAGAGTTAACTCTCACCTGGTCTCATCTGTTGAGTCAGGGCGCGTGTCGTGTCTAGAGTTAAATCATCCCTCACCCCATCTGTTGGGACAGGACAGTGTGCCAATTAGTGTCTCTTCCAAGAGTTGGGGGATACCCGCCCCTTTCAGTGAATCCCCATCATTTCGTCCTAAATGATCTGTAGCTGTTACATTACACAGGTCTAGTTTTGCTTGAGTCTTTCATGGTTTTTATCTGATCTCGGGGCAACATGTACACATACTCCTTTTTGTTAGGGGCTGGCTCAAGGAGCGTGGACATGAGCCCACCGAGCAACTGTACGAGCAGAGCCCGTTCTAGTTGACATAAGTAGGCCTTAGATTGCTTTACTAGTAGGCCGTGGGAAAAGGGGAAATGGGGAAGTACTAATTAAAACAGGGTCAGCATGCCATTGAAGAGGTGATAAACAACTTGAGAAAGTAGGGGCCAGAAAAGTGCAGAACGTGTATAGTTAGCTAACTGCAAGTAGGTGGAGTAAGTGAATGTAACCTTTTAGTGCTTAGCCTATTAGATAGAGACAAGTATGCATAATTATGTTATTTGGTATAAATACGTGTTATCTCGGGCAATAAAGTTGAATCATGCTTTATCACTCACATTGGGTTGGTCTGCATGTTTTCCTCAGCCGCGCACTAGCAAGTGGCGCCCAAAACAGGGACCCTCGAAGGAGCGGCTGAAGCAGAGGGGCACCGGGAAGCAGTGACTGGGGGGTCAAGAGCGACCGAACACTGCGTGCATCGGTGTGTCATCTCCGAGGACCTGAACTGAATTTAGGAGTTCGCCGTCTGCATGGGCTACAGGGCAAGGGCTGCAGGTGGTGCCAGGTTTACAAGGTACCAAGGATTATAGGGTAAGGTGCCTTTCTTTTGCCTAAGGGCAGGTATCAGGTTATGGATAAAGGAACTATGGATTTAGAAGTAGCCCTAGATTTATTGCAGCGCTTTTTAGAAAAGCGGGGAGTTGATTGTATCAAGCATTTAACGGGGTTAGTAATGTTAGGTAAAGTTAAGGGTTGTTTTCAGAATCCGCATTCTCTTTTTGATGTTAGTGAATGGCGAAAATTAGGGGATGTGTTATGGGATATGGTTATAGATGATGATAAATCAGCGAAGAACCTCAAAAGACTATTAATTTGGTGCAGAGGCAATGGGTATCCTGCTGACCTGTCAGGAGTTTTTCAAATAGAGACTTGGAAAAAAATGGGAACTGTGTTGTGGAAGGCAATTAGTCACCGTGAAAAATATATTCTCGGCCTTGTAGCCGCCTGGAAACTGACAATTACTACAGTGAAGCAATTAAAACCTGAAAAGACTGTTATGAGCATTAGTGACTCAAAACTTGAACTTTGGGACAATGTAGAGCAGAAATTATGGGATAAAGTCAGCAATGGAGATAAAGAAGCTAAATCATTAGTAACTTCATGGAAGCTTATAATCACTTTCTTAAAAGATCTTAAGGCTGAACGGTCTGCTGCTGCCGGAATTTTTGCAGCGTTGCAGCCTGATAAGTATCCTGAAAGTTGCTGTGAAATTCACCTGGTTTGTGTCTGCGATACCCTCCCTATTCCATCCCCTGCTTTGCTTTTGGCACCCCCGATAGTTCAGCAGTCTGGGGCAGGGGGAAGAAAAATGCCGAGCGGGTGGCTCCTGTACCATCACCTAACCCTGGTGAGAACAGCAAGTCCAGAGGATTGGAGTCAGACAACTTGCTCAAAGAACCTGTGATAGCTGAGAATGCTAAAGTCGTAAACAAGTGTACTATCAGTCCTTTTACCAGTTTTACCAATCTGCTTTTACTGTCTTTTAACCCTCCAACTTCCACGAAAGAACAGAAGGAGTCACTGGATAAGAGCTGGACAACAGAACTGTGTGACAGATTAGATCAGTTAACAGCAAGTGAATCCGACAGTCGGCAATACAGTAATGATAATCGTGATGGGAAAGGGGGGTGCTCCTGGGGACTCAGGGTATAAAACTTAGAAGTTAAGGAAGCATTGATGTTGAAATTAGCAGCAGAGAATGCTAGTGTTTGCTATCAACGTGTTATTTGCGAGTTTTACAGCACATATTAAATGCTTCTGTGTATTGCGCCTCTGAAAATCAAGCAGCTTGTCAGGAATGTGAGTTAATTGTTTTACTGGTTGTTGTTAGAATTGTTTCTTTGTGGTATAAGCGCACCGTAAAACTTTCTCCCCATTTTTCCCAGTCATCTTCTCAAGGTTTTTACTTGCAAGATGGGGTCAGGAATAATGGTTTTCAGTCGTGTTCATAAAAAATCAGTATTAGGAGGTGTTTTAAAACATAGGAAAGCACTTGGAAATATGAAGAAGGAAGATCTTGTAAAATATTGTAATTAATGGTGGCTGCGGTATAAGTTAAATGATTGGGAAAAGTGTCCGGGGAATAGAATCTTGAAGTATAACACCTTGTTGCAATTAATGTTGTTTTTAGGGTGAGAAGAGCAGGACAAAATAAATCTCTACAAGAAATCATTAAATCATTTCAGACAGTTTTACAGGCGGGGCGATTTGAACTTCAAGAAGCTGAGAGAGAATTAGCTGATAACACACAGGTCAGAAAACTTGTTAAAGTCTGCAAGATGCTTTCCTTATTAACCTGTTTTCTTTGTGGGTATCTGTTTAAGTATGTTGCAATTTTGGTAGGTCTCTGCTATATGGTACAGTAAGTTCACAGACTGTTAAATCACGAGAATCGGTTGACTCAAAAGGTGCGTTTTGTGATAGTACAAAAGATCATGAGTAATTTAGTTCTTTACTGCGTGAACGTGATGTTAAGATTTTATGTGTAGTAGCTGTTATATTTTTTTTCTAGCGTACTAGCTTTGTTCCAATATCCAGACTTGCGCAACTCTGTGACAGGCTGTCTCTCATCTCGGTGCACTAAATTTGGCTTTTTTGTATGCACATCAGGTAAAGAATCCTGGTTTTAGAATAACAGTTGTAGCACACCAGATGAGACACTAATAAAAGCTTTGCCCAGTTCAGCTCACTGCAGCGGTGGGGGGGCAAGTGCCGATGGCCTCCAGCGCGCACTGACCTATTTTGTCAGGGAGACCCAGAGGTACCTCCACCTGGCCGAGCAGTGAGTGGTTCAAAGGTGCAATGAAAAAATTGAGATATTGTCTTGAATCAGTGTAACTGTGATCTATCTGCATATTTGACCTTGGTATTTGGTTTTCACATCTGAGCTCAGTATTTTAATTTGCATATTTATAATGGGAACCGGTTCCATTGCTAAAATTCCGCCTTGCTTCCCCTTTACTCGAATGTGGCTTAAATGTGGAATTCTGGGGTTTAGTGCTGTATTGCAATTAATGTTGTTATGCAGAACTTTGGAAAAAATTTGGTGAAGTGTGGTACTGTAAGTTAATTTGCCAATTTTGAGACCAGAAAAGAATTTAAATTGTTAAATGTCGGGGGTCGAGACCCCGGCATGGGTTCTGGCCCGCGGCGACGGAGGAAGAAATGCAGCCAGTTCAAGTGAATGATAAGCATACTTCGTTTATTCACGCGAGGCACCGGCTTTTATAGCAAGGCAGAGCACAGACCTTTATAACAGTTCTATTTATAGCAATTCTATTTATAGCAGAGACCTTTATAAAGCAGTTCTATTAATTATGCCTAGTCGTCAAACACCGATTTGATAGCATACATAATGAGCCCATCCCAGCATACATAATGAGCCCATCCCCTTCTGTGGTTTCTCTGGTATGTGACTTCCCCGTTATCTCGGAGCTGCCTCCTGAACTTTGTTTACCCAGGCCTCTCTCGGTCAGTACCTTCCCACTTACCCTTGCTCAGCTCATGCTAACTGAGGCCTACTTATGCTAACTAGAAAAGATCCTCTTCGTAGAGAGGGTCTCATGCCCTTTCTCTCTTAGCCATTCTCCAACAGTTAAACTCTGCCTTGGAAGAAAAAAAAAAAAAAACCAAACAAAAAAAACCAAAAAAAAAACCCCCCTAAATGCTATAATGGATGTGAACTTGGTATTGTATGAAGTTAAAGGTTGCTGGAATGTGAACTGATTTGAATCTAGGACAATAGAATGATGAATTTATGTTTATCATACTGTTTTTTGACGTCTAAGTTGTAAAAGGTAAATGGAGCTAAGGAATGTAACTATTGCTGAGCTACTTGGAATTGCATATAAAGTGTATTATGGTTAGAATGAAATGGGAAAACAAAGGAGCGGGATATCCCAGGCCTGTGTGCAGCTCATTGTAACTGAGGAGTTTGCCAGAGCCTCCCACTTCGTACCAGTGATTATACCAGCTGCATGGCCTTGACTATATCTGAACTGCTAAGCAGAGAAAGGGGGCTTTACTCCCCCTGATCTGTCTTTTTTTTTTTTCCTGAAGTGCTGTCATCCATCCTTGTTGTGGCACTGTGTTGCTTTTCAGCTCTGAATCAGGGGTTATTGGTGTTGTTTGTTTTTGCTTCTGTCTTGTTTCCTACCTTTTGGCACATGTGGGGAAAGAGCTCATGGTTTTGCCTCCTTGCTGAAGTCAGTCTTTTCACACTGGTCAGCTTTGGGGGGTCACAGTGTTCAGTGCTTCTCTGGGTCAGACTGGTGCTGATTTGAGTGTGGAGTGGAGCCAGATTGGTTTGATGTGGAGTTCAAACTGATGTGTATTCATGCTGGGCTGGACATCTTGCCATCTCAGATGAGGGCGAGAGGAAAGTTTTATTCCCCCCGCGCCCCTCCCCCAAGCAATGTTACTGCTAGAGAGCTGTAATACTGCATGAAGGAGTCTGAGGGTAAAATTTAAAGGCATCACCAGTGGATCCATAGTTCTAATGAAACTGGAAAATTAAACCAAAAATTTGTTAATAGACTTATTCTGTGGTAATTAGTTGTAAGAGACTTCTTAGTAAATTCACCATGCTAGTTTTTGAGGTCATTGGAGAGAACGAAAGAAAGGCCGTTTTTTGAGACCAATGGAATGCCAAATTTGGAACAAAGTTTAAATACATGAATTCTTATAGTTGTTAGAAACTCCTATACCTCTCTTAGGTTAATATTTGTTAAGTAAATTGTAAGCTCAAATAACGTTTTCTGAGAATTCTGTTTAGTTGTCTGTCCTACAAGAAGCTGCTGGGATGGTGCAGATCTGCTTGCTGCAAGTGAGAAATCTCCAAGGAAATTTCAAATGCTGTATCTCCACTAGTATTAACAGCCAATGTTTTGATAAAGCAAATACTACACTGAGAAATCTGAAACAGGACTTCGATCCGGTAAGGGAAAACAATATCCAATAAATATGACAGCCAAAATGGAGTTGGAAACTTTGAGGAATGAATTTATGACAACCTTACAGGCTGACTGCATTCGATTGGACTTGCAGATTTGTCTATTTATAGCTACAACATAGAAACAACCTGTGGCTATTGTGGGACAGTATGATGAGATTGCTAGCAGACTGATATACTGCTTGTTACTCTGATCAAGAAAAGCAGGGAATGAATTTAAGTTTCAATAGGCCATGATCCTTTTGTCATATATGTACCGTTTGTGAAATTTAATTTTGATTTTTTTTTTTATTTGTAATCTATGTCTTTGTAAGTTGCACTAGCTGGTTTTCTTAACAGCACAGCTTTTGGCACGCATAAATGTAAAATGTAAATTGCTGCAGAACCTGCAAGTCTTTAACATCAGGTCACAGGCCATACATGTGTCTGGTCTGATCCTACATATTTGCACAGTTTTTGCTGATGGTTCTTGGAAGTCTCATAAAGCTGTAGTGGTTTGGCGTGAAGATAACAATTGGCATCATTCTGTGAAAATTACTGAAGGTTCAACCCAATTAGCAGAACTTAGCACAGCTTTATATTACTTAGAGCTTTTTAAGGAGGAACCTCTAAATTTGATTTGTGATTCTGAGTACGTAGTCAAGGTCCAACGCACGTATCTGATTCTGAACTGTGCTTTTGTTTTGGTTTTGTTCCTTTTTAAAACAAAAAGGGGGGAGAAGTAGGGAAAACACCACAAAACCAATTGTCAAAAGCATTGTATGTGATGAAATACTTTGCAAGTGTGACCCAAAACCATGCTAAATCAGAAAGAACCTACATTAGTTATGGTCAAATCACTAGTCAATGGAAAAGGCCACATCAATTGATAACCTGGGGGAGAGGTTATGCTTGTGTCTTTACAGATCAAGGGCCGCAATGGTTGCTGGCACGAAACGTGAAACCTGTGTTATCTTCCTGACAATGATTGTTGCAGCTGCTGTGTTTTGGATGCCTGCACAGACAAAGACTAGCATGTGGATTACTTTAGCCAACATGACTGACCAGGACTCTATATGCCTAACTACGATATCTCTGGAAAACCCGTTCCACACATGCTTGGTTGGCATCCCCCTTGATGACTACAGCAGCAGCACACAACTGTTTCAAAATAGTGGTCAGTGCAGAGGCATTGCAACAAACTGTAATAATACTAACATGGCACTTTGGATTAACTGTCTCCTGGAAATAGACATTGAACCACAGGATCTGGAATTCCTGGGATCTGTGCTCATGGATGCTTGTATCCAGCTGGTTTGTGAAAAAGTGCCAGGACAATATGCTAAAGCATGAATGGATAAGACTGCAAAATGTTAATGCTACCATTGGTGACTATAGAAATGAAACTTGATGGTGTAATGCCTCACAGAAGAATCCAAGGGATGTCATTGACAATGTGGGACAGCGACCCCAAAACCTCCTGTATGGTGTATTCTTGATCTGTGAAGACAGAGCCTGGCCAGGAATTCCTTCTAATGCTGTTGGAGGACAGTGTGTTTTGGGACTATTAACTCTCTTAACACCCAATGTATCTATGATAATAGATCACAGAAGAACAAGATGAGAAAAACACTTTTTGCGTGTATATGAGTCAAAATGTGATGATAATGTAGATTTTTGAGGATCAGGGTTAAGGGGTTTAGGATCTCTTGTATCTGGTGTTGGCACAGCTAAAACTTTAAATATTTTAGAAAAATTAGGATGCTGGCTAGTTAAGCAAACTAACAGAACTTCAAAGGCTTTAAGTGGACTTTTTTTAGATGTAGATTCTGTAAGACATGCCACACGGCAGAGTAGAGCTGCGATAGCCTTTTGTTATTAACTCAAGGACATGGGTGTGAAGGATGTGATGGTCTCTGCTGTATGGACCTAAAAGATAAATAGATTTCAATCCATAAGGAAATTCAACAACTTATGGACCACTCCCAAAAGATTCAAAAGGATATAGGGTTTTTCGGCCTAGAAAGTTTGACGAACTGGCTGGGACTGGGAGGATGGGTCAAAGACCTTTTGCAAAGTCTGTTAGCTATTGTGATTATTGCAGTTATTGGGCTTTTGTGTTTAAGCTGTGCTTTATCTTGTATTAAGAGAATATTTGAGCGCACATTGAGACAAACTCTGCTCGTACAAAAAGAAAAAGGGGAGAATTGTTAGGGGCTGGCTCAAGGAGCATGGACATGAGCCCACCGAGCAACTGTACGAGCAGAGCCCGTTCTAGTTTGTTGGAGAATGGCTAAAAGAGAAAGGGCGTGGGCCCAGAGACCCTCTCTACGAAGAGGATCTCTTCTAGTTAGTATAAGTAGGCCTCAGTTAGCATGAGCTGAGCAAGGGTAAGTGGGAAGGTACTGACCGAGAGAGGCCTGGGTAAACAAGTCTCAGGAGGCAGCTCCGAGATAACGAGGGAGTCACATACCAGAGAAACCAGAAGGGGATGGGCTCATTATGTATGCTGGGATGGGCTCATTATGTATGCTATCAAATCGGTGTCTGACGAGTAGGCATAATTAATAGAATTGCTTTATAAAGGTCTGCTATAAATAGAATTGCTATAAATAGAACTGCTATAAAGGTCTGTGCTCTGCATTGCTATAAAAGTCGGTGCTCTGCATCAATAAACTGAAGTATGCTTATCACCCACATTGGGTCGGCTGTGCATTTCTTCCTCCGTCGCCGCGGGCCAGAACCCATGCCGGGGTCTCGACCCCCAACATTTGGCGCCCGAACAGGGACCTACAAGGATTAACGGGGACCTGCAAGGACTAACAGGGACCACAGAGACCAATGCGGGGCCTGCGTGACGGAAAGGACAGGGCGACGGGAGAAGCGACCGGTGGGCAAGAGCGACCGAACACTGTGCTGCGGTGTGTCGTCTCCGACGCCTGAACCGACTGAAGTTCGCCACTGCAAGGGCTACAGGCTGAGGGCTGCAAGGATATCACTTAAAACATAAGAGGAACCATAAGAGGAACCATAAGAGGAAACATAAGAGGAAACATAAGAGGTACCGTGCCAATTTTATTATGAATAAGCGGAGGCATGGATTTAGAAGTAGCCCTAAATCTTTTACAGAGCTTTTTAGAAAAGCGGGGGGTTGATAATAGTTGCATTAAAAAGCTAGCTGGTCTAGTAGCAACAGGGAGAACTAAAGGGTGTTTTCAAGATCCGGATTCATTATTTGATGGGGGAGAGTGAAGTTATGGGGCAAAATGTATCCTCTGAGGAAGAAGCCATAGCTAAACTCCTCCTGCCTATTCTCTCTATGAGAAGACTTAAATAAGAGGAGAGTAACATATGTAGACTATTAATTCGGTATAGAATTAATGGCTACCCGAGAGAAAATGAGAAGGCTTTTAAACGTTAACTCTGGAGCGATAAAGGGCAGAAATTATGGAATAGGGTCAGCGATGGAGATGATAAAGAAACTAAATCATTAACGACTACATAGAAGCTTAAGTCCACCTTAAAAGACTTTAAGGCTGAGCGGGCTACAGTTGCCAGATTTTTTCCAGCGTTGCAGCCTGATAACAAACCTAAAAATGACTGTGAAGTTTACCCGGATCGTGTCTTTTGACCCCCTCCCCACTCCATCCCCTGTTGCACTGTTGGCAACCCCGATGATACAGCAGTCTGGGGCGGGGGGAGGAAAAATGCCAAGCGGGTGGCCTCCTGTACCATCATCTAACCCTGGTGAGAACAGCAAGTGCAGAGGATTGGAGTCAGACAACTTGCTCAAAGAACCTGTGACAGATGAGAATGCTAAAGTCGTAAACAAGTGGACTATCAGTCCTTTTACCAATTTTACCAATCTGCTTTTACTGTCTTTCAACCCTCTAACTCCTACGAAAGAGCAGAAGGAGTTGCCGGACAAGAACTGGGCAAAAGAACTCTGTGAAAGGTAACAGCTATAGATCATTTGGGACAGAACAATGTGGATTCGTTGAAAGGGGCAGGTATCCCACAACTCCTGGAAGAGACACTAATTGACACGCCGCAACTACAGGCACGATTAGCTCCTGAAATCCTGAGGCAGTCAACAGATTTTGCATATCAAGCTATGAGAGAGGTGCCTGAAACCAACAAAGCAGCCAAATAATCTGCAACTGTTAATCAGTGTCCCAATGAGAATTACACGCATTTTATTGACTATCTCCAAGAGGCCATCAGTAAGCAGGTCGAAAACTTAGAAGCTAAGGAAGCATTGGTGTTTAAATTAGCAGTAGAGAATGCTAGTGTTGGCTATCAACATGTTATTTGCAAGTTTTACAGTACATATTATGTGCTCCTGTGTATTGCCTCTCTGAAAATCAAGCAGCTTGTCAGGAAAATGAGTTAATTGTTTTCAAGCAGACCTGTGCCTCCCCCCCCCCCCTCCCTCCCTCCCTCTTCTCACGGTTTTTACTTGCAAAATGGGGTCAGGAATAATTGTTTTCAGTTGTGTTCCTAAAAAATCAGTACTGGGAGGTGTTTTAAAACTTGGGAAAGCACTCGGAATTATAAGGAAGGAAGATCTTGTTAAATATTGAAATCAGTGTTGGCTGCTAAGTGTCCGGAAAATAGAATCTTGTTGCAATTAGTGTTGTTTTTGAGGCCAGCAGAGCAGGACAAAATGAATCTCTACAAGAAATCATTAAATCATTTCAGACAGTTTTACAGGCAGGGCGATTTGAACTTCAACAAGCTGAGAGAGTTAACTGATAACACACAGGTCACAGCAAACTTGTTAGAGTCTGCAAGATGCTTTCCTTATTAACCTGTTTTCTTTGTGGGTATCTGTTTAAGTATGTTGCAATTTTGGTAGGTCTGTGCTATATGGTACGATAAGTTCACAGTCTGTTAAATCATGAGAATCCGTTGACTCAAAATGTGCATTTTGTGATAATTCAGAAGATCATGAGTAATTTAGTTCTTTACTGCGTGAATGTGATAGTGAAATTTTGCGTGTAGTAGCTGTTATTTTTCTCTCCAGCATGCTAGCTTTATTCCAGCTCTCAGACTTGCGCAACTCTGTGACAGGCTGTCTCTCATGTTGGTGCACTAAATTTGGCTTTTTGTATGCGCATCATGTGAAGAATCCAGGTTTTGGAATAACAGTTGTAGCGCACCAGATGAGACACTGAAAACAAACAATGCAAAAAAGGAGGCCTTGCTCAGTCCGGCAGGGGGCCGATGGAGCTTCAGCGCGCACTGACCCTTTTTGTCACGGAGACCCAGAGGTACCTCCACCTGGCATCACCATCTGCATCACCGCCATTAATCACAGTTCAACCCTCTGCCCTGCCGCTATCAATCGTGGAAGAAAAAAATGGACATTTTTTTTTTCCTATCCCCCTTGCCTGGAGATTTAGGTGGGGAGGACCCCCCCGTGGTGAGCCAGACCGAGCCAAATAACGTAATTCCTACAGATTTGGATCCCTCCAACCTGCCCCCGCCTCCCTCCCACACTGAATTCCTGAGGGTGAGGGTAGAGTTTCAGAGCGTAAACTGAACTTACCAAAAAGCTGGGATTTACCCCCAGTTTCGATTGCAGTTGAACCAGGAGACCCTGTGCGTTTCTGGAAGAGACACTAATTGACACACCACAACTACAGGCACGATAACTTTCTGAAATCCTGAGGCAGTCAACAGACCTCGCATATCAAGCTATGATAAAGGTGCCTGAAACCAACAATGCAGCCAAATCATTTGCAACTATTAATCAGGGTCCCAATGAGAATTACATGCAATTTATTGGCCATCTTCAAGAGGCCATCAATAAGCAGGTTGAAAACTTAGAAGCTAAGGAAGCATTGGTGTTGAAATTAGCAGTAGAGAATGCTAATGTTTGCTATCAACATGTTATCTGCAAGTTTTACAGTACATATTATGTGTTTCTGTGTATTGCCTCTCTGAAAATCAAGCAGCTTGTTAGGAATGTGAGTTAATTGTTTTACTAGTTGTTTTTAAGTGCGCCGTAAAACTCTCTCCTCATTTTTCCCAGTCGTGCTGCAAGCAGCCTGTGTTTTACACCCCTCCCTCCCCCTTCTCAAGGTTTTTACTTGCAAGATGGGGTCAGGAATATTTGTTTTCAGTTGTGTTCCTGAAAAATCAGTATTGGGAGGTGTTTTAAAACTTAGGAAAGCACTCGGAATTATAAGGAAGGAAGATCTTGTTAAATACTGAAAACAGTGTTTGCTGCTGTTTAAGTTAAATGATTGGGAAAACTGTCCGGAGAATAGAATTCTGTTGCAATTAATGTTGTTTTTAAGGTGAGAAGAGCAGGACAAAATAAATCTCTACAAGAGATCATTAGATCATTACAGACAGTTTTACAGCTGGAACGGTTTGAATGTCAACAGGCTGAGAGAGAGTTAACTGATAACACACAGGTCACAGTAAACTTGCTAAAGTCTGCAAGATGCTTTCCTCATTAACCTGTTTTCTTTGTGGGTATTGGTTTAAGCATGTTGCAATTTTGGTAGGTCTTTGTTATACGGTACGATAAGTTCACAGTCTGTTAAATCATGAGAATTCATTGACTCAAAATGTGCGTTTTGTGATAATACAGAAGATCATGATTAATTTAGTTCTTTACTGCGTGAATGTGATGGTAAAATTTTGTGTGTAGTAGCTGTTATTTTTTTTTCTCTAGCATGCTAGCTTTATTCCGGCATTCAGACTTGCGCAACTCTGTGACAAGCTGTGTCTCATCTCGCTGTGCTGAATTTGGTTTTTCCGTATGTACATCAAGTAAAAAATCCTGGTTTTGGAATAACAGCTGTAGTGCACCAGATGAGACACTAAAAAAAAAAAAAAAAAAAAAAAAAAAAGAAAAAAAAAAGGCCTTGCCCAGTTCAGCTCGCTGCGACGGCGGGGAGGCGAGTGCCGATGGGCTCCGGCGCGCGCTGACCTGTTTTGTCAGGGAGACCCAGAGGCACTGCTACCTGGCCGGGCAGTGAGTGGTTCAAAGGTGCAATGCAAGAATTGAGATATTGTTTTAAATTAGTGTAACTGTGATCCATCTGCATATTTGAACTGGGTATATGGTTTTCATATCTGAGCTCAGTATTTTAGTTTGCGTATTCATATTTGGTACCAAATATTTGGTACCAAATATTTGTTTGGGGAGATAATTCCAAAATGGGAACCGGTTCCACTGCTAAAATTCCACCTTGCTCCACCTTAGGATGCATCCTTACACATTAGAGTAATTGCTTATATTGTTAGAAAAGCATTTAATTTGTTAAAATGCTATGATAGATGTGAATTTGGAAGAGGTTGTATTTAAAAGTTGCTAGAATATTAACTGATTTAGATTTAGGAAAATAGAATAATGGATTGATGTTTATTATACTGGTTTATACTGTTTTTTGACATCTCTAAATTGTAAAAGGTAAATGGAGCTAAGGAATGTAACTATTTCTGAGCTACTTGAAATTGCATATAAAGTGTAGTTGGAATGAAATGGGAAAACAAAACAGCAAAATATCCCAGGCCTGTGTGCAGCTCATTGTAACTGAGGAGTTTGCCAGAGCCTCCCACTTCATACCAGTGATTATACCAGCTGCGTGACCTTGGCTATATCTGAACTGCGGCGAGAAGAGAAAAAAAAAAAAAAAGGAAAAAAAAAAAACCTGTTTTCCTGCTGCTAAGCAGAGAAAGGGGGGCTTTACTCCCCCTACTCTGTCCTTTTTTTTCCCTGAAGTATTGTCATCCATTTTTGTTGTGGCACTGTGTTGTTTTTCGGCTTTGAATCAGGGGTTGTTGGTGTTGTTTATTTTTGCTTCTGTCTTGTTTCCTAGGTTTTGGCACATCTTGGGAAAAGAGCTCATAATTTCACCTCCTTGCTGAAGTCAGTCTTTTCACACTGGTCAGCTTTGGGGGGTCACAGTGTTCAGTGCTTCTCTGGGTCAGACTGGTGCTGATTTGAGTGTGGAGTGGAGCCAGATTGGTTTGATGTGGAGTTCAAACTGATGTGTTTTCATGCTGGGCTGGACATCTTGCCATCTCAGATGAGGGCGAGAGGGAAGTTTTATTACCCCCCGCGCCCCTCCCTCAAGCAATGTTACTGCTAGAGAGCTGTAATACTGCATGAAGGAGTCTGAGGGTGAAATTTAAAGGCATTACCAGTGGATCCATAGTTCTAATGAAACTGGAAAATTAAACCAAAAATTTGTTAATAGACTTATTCTGTGGTAATTAGTTGTAAGTGACTTCTTAGTAAATTCACCATGCTAGTTTTTGAGGTCATGAGAGAGAACGAAAGAAAGGCCGTTTTTTGAGACCAATGGAATGCCAAATTTGGAACTAAGTTTTAATACATGAATTCTTATAGTTGTTAGAAACTCCTATACCTCTCTTAGGTTAAGATTTGTTAAGTAAATTGTAAGCTCATATAATGTTTTCTGAGAATTCTGTTTAGTTGCATAGCCTACAAGAAGCTGCTGGGATGGCGTAGATCTGCTTGCTGCAAGTGAGAAATCTCCAAGGAAATTTCAGATGCTGTATTTCCACTAGTATTAACAGCCAATGTTTCAATAAAGCAAGTACTACACTGATAGATCTGAAACAGGACTTCGATCTGGTAAGGGAAAACAATATCCAATAAATATGACAACAAAAATAGACTTGGAGATTTTAAGGAATAAATTTATGACAACCTTACAGGCTGGCTACATTCGATTGGACTTGCAGAATTGTCTGTTTATAGCTACAACATAGAGACAACCTGTGGCTATTGGGGACAGTATTATGAGATTGCTAGCAGACTGATATACTGATTGTTACTCTGATCAAGAAAAGCAGGGAATGAACTTAAGTTTCAATAGGCCATGATCTTTTTGTCATATATGTACCATTTGTGAAATTTAATTTTGATTTTTTTTATTTGTAATCTATGTCTTTGCAAGTTGCACTAGCTGGTTTTCTTAACAGCACAGCTTTTGGCATGCATAAATGTAAAATGTAAATTGCTGCAGAACCTGCAAGTCTTTAACATCAGGTCATAGGCCATACTTGTATTTGGTTTGATCCTACATACTTGCAAAGTTTTTGTTTATGGTTCTGGGAAGTCTCATAAAGCTGTAGTAGTTTGGCGTGAAGATAACAGTTGGCATCATTCTGTAAAAATTATTGAAGGTTCAACCCAATTAGCAGAACTTGGCACAGTTTTAAATTACTTAGAGCTTTTTAAGGAGGAACCTCTAAATTTGACTTGTGATTCGGAGTACGTAGTCAAGGTCCAACGCACGTATCCGATTCTGAACTGTGTTTTTGTTTTGGTTTTGTTCTTTTCTAAAACAAAAAGGGGGGAGAAGTAGGGAAAACACCACAAAACCAATTGTCAAAAGCATTGTATGTGATGAAATACTTTGCAAGTGTGACCCAAAACCATGCTAAATCAGAAAGAACCTACATTAGTTATGGTCAAATCACTAGTCAATGGAAAAGGCCACATCAGTTGATAACCTGGGGGAGAGGTTACGCTTGTGTCTTTACAGATCAAGGGCCGTAATGGTTGCTGGCACGAAACATGAAACCTGTGTTATCTTCCTGACAATGATTGTTGCAGCTGCTGTGTTTTGGATGCCCGCACAGACAAAGACTAACATGTGGATTACTTTAGCCAACATGACTGACCAGGACTCTATATGCCTAGCTATGGCATCTCCAGAAAACCCGTTCCACACATGCTTGGTTGGCATCCCCCTTGACGACTACAGCAGCATCACACAACTGTTTCAAAATAGTGGTCGGTGCAAAGGCATTGCAACAAACTGTAATAATACTAACATGGCACTTTGGATTAACTGTCTCCCGGAAATAGACAGTGAACCACAGGAACTGGAATTGCTGGGATCTATGCCCATGGATGCTTGTATCCAGCTGGTTTGTGAAAAGTGCCAGGACAATATGCTAAAGCATGAATGGATAAGACTGCAAAATGTTAATGCTACCCTTGATGACTACAGAAATGAAACTCGATGGTGTAATGCCTCACAAAAGAATCCAAGGAATGTGGGACAGCGACCCAAAAACCTCCTGTATGGTGTATTCTTGATCTGTGGAGATAGAGCCTGACCAGGAATTCCTTCTAATGCTGTTGGAGGACTGTGTATTTTGGGACTATTAACTCTCTTAACGCTCAATGTATCTATGATAATAGATCACAGAAGAGCAAGACGAGAAAAACACTTTTTTCGTGTATATGAGTCAAAATGTGATGGCAATGTAGATTTTTGGGGATCAAGGTTAAGGGTTTTAGGATCTCTTGTATCTGGTGTTGGCACAGCTAAAAGCTTTAAATATTTTAGAAAACTAGGATGCTGGCTAGTTAAGCAAACTAACAGAACTTCAAAGGCTTTAAGTGGACTTCTGTTAGATGTAGATTCTGTAAGACATGCCACATGGCAGAGTAGAGCCACGATAGATTTTTGTTATTAGCTCAAGGACATGGGTGTTAAGATTTTGATAAGATTTGTTAAATAAATTGCTTAGTGGTTGAGGGTTTTTAGGATGGTTGTTATCAGTAGTTAAAATAGGACTGATCATTTTGATGATTGTTGTGGTTGTGTTACTAATGTTGCCATGCATGATTTCTCTGTTGCAAAGGGCCCTGCAGCGGACAATGAGGGCAGCATTTTTAGCACAAATGAAAAAAGGGGGAATTGTGGGAAAGTGTAGCGGGTCTGTGGAATCCTTGACAGAAAATATGGGAGTAGAGATCAGCCTTGAGATATTAAGATTTACCCTTGAGAAGGATGGGAGTAAAGGAGTATCCGGAGACAGAAGAGATATACCCGTGAGAGAGAAGGGGATAGAAGAATAACATGGATGATAGAAAAATTAACCAATGAGATGTTAGTGCTGTAACTTGTAACCAATAGTGAAAAGACACATGAACTGGTAGAATTGTATAAAAATGCACTTGTAGCAATAAATGGCACCTATTACTTTCATCTTGAAAGAACTTGGTCCATGTCGCTTGTCCGTCTCAACCGCGACACTTGGGTAGTGCTATTCCCCATAGTAACATCTTTTGTAAAGTCAGTTCTGGAAGGCTAATACCCCACTTCTTCAGAAGCAACTTCCATGTAGATAATATAACACCCTCTTCTTTAGAGAGGTTCCCTCCCATGTTCCTGGTAGCTCACCTTCTACTCCTGGTGTCGGTGTATTTTCAGTGATCCAGATCTATGGCAGCTCTCCCCGCTGCTCTTTCAGCTACACCAGGCTCTGTCTCCATGGCTCGTCGTCAGCTGTCACAGCTTTGCTGCTGTCCCCTTCTTCATGCAGTATCCTTCATGCAGGATCACGTTGGCGTGTTCAAATCATGTCGGGGTCATCATATGTTGCAGTTGAGACGGACAAACGACATAGACCAAGTTCTTCTTATGTACAAACCGCAGTCTCCATTTATTGCCACAAACACTTTTTTATATAGTCTTTACCAGTTCAAGTGTCTTTTTGCTATTGGTTACAGGCTACAATAGTAACATATCGTTAGCTAATTTTGCTATCATCAGTGTTACTCTTTTACTCCCTTCTTTCTCACGGGTACACCTTAATAGGTAAATAGCCTAGATTATCATGGATATGACATTTTGGAAGGAGTGTTTCAGCAGCTATTGAAGTCAATGGCTCACCTCCAGCTTGGTCTCCCGTAGAAATGAATACCAAAGTGTAAATGTAGAAACTGCTGTAGAAACTCTCTATTTTTGCTAAGTCCTTGGGTGTTTGATGCAGTTAAAAACCTAAGTTGAAGCATAGCCTTCCAAATGGGAAATGGAATCCACAGAGTCTCAAGATATAAATATGTGAAAAGTGAAATTTTTAAAAGCTGTGCATCTGTTTTCCCCTCTTCTGGACAGCGTGTTCCACTGAGTAAAAACATACATGTTCTTGAGTGTATGATATTTGAAAACAGTAAAAGAATAGAGGCAATAATGCCTTTCCTGAGCATCAGGAAGTAATGCTCTGACTCATTTTCCTACTGGGAAAAATGACAAAAATTTCACTGACTTCATCAGGTGTAGGTAAAGGCTTCAGCTTGTTTGCTGGTTAACATTTGCCTTAGTGGCCTGATTCTGATCCTACCCAAGACATAAAATGCTGATCTCCACTGAAACTTACAGCAAAACTTCCCTATCTTCTATGAGTTCGGACTTCTGGTCAAGAGTAGTCTCACAGATTTTAGTAGTTACATCAAAGTAAGGGAAAATCAGAACTGGGATGTTCATATCTAAGTTATGCCTGATGAGTAAATGACACTTAAGATGCATAAGTGTTGCATTCAAAATTATGCCTGAAAGTGGAAAAATACTTTTGGCCAGTTTATATACAGTCAAAATCTAAGCAGTTGCAGGGATTTGGTGACGTGCCACATTAGCTAGGGAATAGTACTGTTCCCCAGCTTTCAGAAAGCAGGAATGCTTCACTTTTTAGATACAAATAATATGATGCCAGAGTACATTTTTGAAGGATATTATGTGAGCCAACACAGGCAGGTTGCAAGAACAACCAGAGGCCACAAATGCAATGCAAAGAGCAAATTTATTTTTGTTACCTCTCTAACCAGGGGATCTCCAAAACAGCACTTAAGCTCCCAGGCAGAGGTGACACAAGTGGAGACACAGGTGCTGCAGAATTCAGCCCTGGTTGAAGGTCAACAAGCCGCCTCATTTCAGCCTATATATAGGGATTCACACAGGCACAGTTCATCACATTGCTTTGATCTTTGCCTGCAGGAATCTCAAGGATGTATGAAAAGGTGCCTTTACGACACTCTTCACAGGCTTGTTATCTAAACACAGAAGTTCCACTTGTGATGTATGTGTTTTTCTACACCCCAGCTGCAGTCGCTTGAGCATATTTACAGTTATCTTCCTTGCTAGTCTTGTGCTATTCCCACACATATATTTTCTATTTAATGTCTGTCACATTTTATGCAGTGTGAAATCTGTGTAAATACTTGATATTCTCTACTGCTCACTGTATCTATGTTAGTACACTACACATTCTGGATATAAGAGAGACTTTCTCCAGGAATTATATATAGATTCCAGTATTAGTTAAACCGATTGTATATTACATGGCTTTTATTTTGCAGCTTTGTTTACAGATGGTTTTCTTGCACCTATTTATCTTTTAAAAAATTTCAGTTACTTTAAAGTTAAAAATTAAACTGGTAGATATTAAAGTTTCATAAAAGCTCCAGACCGCACCTTAGCACAGAAATTCACCAAACCCCAAATCACTGTTACAGGTACTGTTACTAGTTCCTACATCTGTACAGATCTAATAAAAATAATCTGGGCACTTAATATCAGAAAGATTATGAATGAAAAATATGGAAAAGAAGCTTGAGCAAATAAAAGACCCAAGGGCAAGAATAATCCTAATAAATATAAGATGTGAGCTTTTGTTAGAATGTCAGATTCTTATCAAATATGCTGAGGAATTTTACTGGAAAATGTCAAGAAAGAAGAATACTTCCTACTAATGAAATATACAGCGTGTTAAGCAACAATTTAAAAATATACTTGTTGGTGTCTTATAAAGATGGATACAGTTATGTTAAAGAATGACTGATGTTTATTGGTGATCACTGGAGTTGTATTTAATTAACTAGTTGGTTGTTCTTGTGTGGTGAGTTTTTTCTGTTTGTCAGCTGGGTTTTTAATTTTCACTGGTCCCAAACAGCTTGATTCTATTTGTATGATGGTGACTGAGGTTATTGTAACAGGTTTCTACTTATTTGTAAGTAGGGGCTGAGCTGGAACTGAAAATGTGCTCACTGATTGATCACCTGTCTGCACGCAGTGGACAGAACTTGTGTTTCTTTTCAAGTTCAGAAAGATTCACAAAACAAATCCAAAAGGTCTAATTTTTCCAATTGACACTGTAGAAGCAGGGTCGTATTTTACTGAAATAATTAAAATACTGTAATGATCCAGTTTTAAACTAGGTAAATTAAAATTAATGTCAAATTCTGATCTTGGTTTTATTGGTGCAAATCTAAAAGCATTTCATTTATGTTAACAGGGTTGCTTCATTCTGAAAAGGTGAGTTTGCAAGCAGAACCATAGGAACTAAGGCAAAACAAATAAAACATTGGAAGGTACAGTATAAATTTTATCTTTAATTCTAAATACTATATTCTGCATCAGAATAACTGAAAACTGTGTTTCATGTTTCCTTTAGTTACTTCTGTTGTGTCTAACTGTAGCATGCATTGCTCTAAAGAGCAATTTTGCACGTGCCGTGGACCTAGTATCATAAATACCTAAAATGGGAGTGCAAAATAAGGCTCTGGGTGCGTGGAATTCATCATATCCAAAACAAAGATTAAAAAAAAGTATAAAAAGCTGCAGCCTAACCTCTAGTCTTACTTTAAGCCAGACAACGCTACAGAACAAAACTCGAGATTAACTCCTCTTTGTTTTTTGTTAAATACAGTGGTTTTAATTCAGCTTGATTAAGAAATGCAGCTAGGCATCTCTCTGAAGGGAAATTAATTCAGTGCATGGCAGCAATTCCTAGAATTCTATGAAACAGATACAGGAAAAAATAGATATAGGACAAAATACTGCTAAAGGAAGGACAGGTAAAATCTGTATTAAAAACCTGCATAATGACTAATTGTACATGAAAACAAAAATATTTATTCAATTTCAAATCTGGCTTTGTTTTAAAATGGCAATCAATTGCTTGAAATAATTTCCCTTTTATACATTTCACTTAGGTAAAATTTTACATTTAAAATTAAAGAATGAAAACCCCAAGAATAACTGCTAAGTTTAGTGAAAATCCCAGCTTCAGTGGAACCTCTGATAGACCAGGTTTCATGTTAGACCAATGATTTCTGTATTCAAGTCAAAATTTTCTGAAATGTTTTTGAGCCATTTACTTAACACTGCTGAGCAAGGCCAGCAGGATTTCTGGCTTATTTTACTTGAAAGAAAACAGTAAAAGAACCGAAACATTAAAGTAATGGTTTGATGCTTCTCTGTCTTGAATGTCTGCCATTCTTGAATGTATAGAATTTATTCTGATACTGTACTAAACCAGTTCTGAGCAGCTCAGTATATAAAGGTGGGGGAAGAGGAAGGAAGGGGGGGGATGTTTGGAATTATGGCATTTTTTATTCCAAAGTAACTGTTATGTGTGATGGACCCCTGCTTTCCTGGAGATGGCTGAAAACTTGCCTGCCGATGGGAAGCAGTGAATGAATTCCTTGTTTTGCTTTGCTTGTGTGTATGATTTTGCTTTACATGGTTAACTGTCTTTATCTCAATCCATGAGTTTTCTCACTTTTACTCTTCTGATTCTCTCCCCCATTGCACCTGGGGGGAGAGAGCAAGCAGCTGTGTGGTGCTTAGTTTCAGCCTGGGATTAAACCACAACACCTGACCAATCAACAATGCTGAAGGAGGTGACACAGGAATGAATTAAGCCACAAGAAAGACATGGAGGTGCTGGAATGTACCTAAATAAGGGCAACAAAGCTGGTGAAGGGTTTAGAGAAAAAGTCTTACGAGGAGTGGCTAAGGGAACTGAGGTTGTTTAGCCTGGAGAAAAGGAGGCTGAGGGGAGACCTTATTGCTGTCTACAACTACCTGAAGGGAGGTTGTAGGATGGAGGGTGCTGGTCTCTTTTCCCAAGTAGCGAGTGATAGGACAAGAGGAAATGGCCTCAAGTTGCGCCAGGGGAAGTTTAGATTGGATATTAGGAAAAAATTCTTCATGGAAAGGGTTGTCAGGCACTGGAATAGGTTTCCCTGGAGGTGTTTAAAAGATGTGTAGATAAGGTTCTTAGGGCCATGGTTTAGAGGTGGACTTGACAGTGCCGGGTTAACAGTTGGACTCAATGATCTTAAAGGTTTTTTCCAACCAAAACGATTCTATGATAAAAGGTTCATTCATCTCCTCCCCTGCAAGATGCTCAGGGGTTGGCATAACATCCCCTTTCCAGCTCTTAGACAAGGGGTACCAAAACCCAAATGCTTTTTGCTCTGGAAATCTCTTTGTGTAGTTACTACAAGGCATGCCTTTGTACAGTAGCTGGCTTGTGGAATATCTTACAGACAGTCACTTTGAATTACTGGAACAACCTTGACTAAAATACAATGAGGAACCAGGATCTTTTTGTACAAGAGGACGTCGATAAAACAGAAAAACACTGTCAGCATGATATTTACAATGTGTTAGCCAAACTGCCAATCCCCCTGCCAGAGCAGGAACACTTAGATGAGGCTACACAGGAATGTGTCCAAGTGGGTTTTGAATGTCTCCAGAGAAGGACACTCCACAACCTCCCTGGGCAGCCTGTTCTGGTGTTCTGTTACCCTCACTGAGAAGTTTATTCTCATATTTAAGTGGAAACTCTCATGTTCCAGTTAGAACCCATTACCCCTTGTCCTCCCATTGGTTGCCTCCAAGAAGAGCCTGGCTCCATCCTCCTTACACTCACCCTTTGTATATTTATAAACATTAATGAGGTCACCCCTCAGTCTCCTCCAAACTAAAGAGCCCCAGCTCCCTCAGCCTTTCCTCATAAGGGAGATGCTCCACTCCCTTAAGCATCTTGGTTGCCCTGTGCTGGACTCTCTCCAGCAGTTTCCTGTCCTTCTTGAACAGAGGGGCCCAGAACTGGACACAATATTCCAGGTGTGGTCTCACCAGGGCAGAGTAGAGGGGAAGGAGAACCTCTCTCGACCTACTAACCACCCCCATTCTAATACATCCCAGGATGCCATTGGCCTTCTTGGCCACAAGGGCACAGTGCTGGCTCACTATAGAAGAAGCTATAGTGGAACTATTTTTGTGAATTTTACAAAAGCGGGGAATAAAATATGAAGAGCATATTGTTAAAATAATGCTAAAATGGCTTAAAGTAAACGGCACTCCAACAACAGTAGCAGCAGTCTTTGATTCAGACACTTGGGAACACGCAGGGACTATAATTTGGGAAGCTGCTTCCAAAGGTGATCTTACAGCAAAAGAAATAATGACAACGTGGCGCTTAGTAACAGAGACTCTTAAAGCAATAAAAGCTGAAAAGAAAGTAGTGGGAGCAGCATGACAATCTTTGAGCTCCCCAGTAGATGTGAGCAAAGACCAAGAAAAGATTGCAGAGAAAAGTATCAATATAATCGAAGAGAGACCTAATAGACCTTAATGTGACTATACCTCACGTGGCAACTTCTAAACATTTATTGCCACCTTTTAATACCAACCTTGTAGCGAAAGAGGAGCCCACTGTCCTTAATGCTCTGCCATTCCATTCAGAGCATGATTTTGATCCGCGGAGCCGATGGCGGTTATTACAACGAGAGGTGTGGCTCCTCTCGCATATTCTCTCTATGAGAGGGGTGAAGTATGAGGAGAGTAACCTCAAAAGACTATTAATTTGTTGCAGAGGCAATGGGTTTCCTGCTGGTCTGTTAGGAGCTTTTCAAATAGAGACTTGGGAAAAAGTGGGAACTGTGTTGTGGAAGGTGATCAGTTGCAGTGAAAAAGATGTTCTCGGCCTTGTAGCCGCCTGGCAACTGATAATTACTACACTGAAGCAATTAAAACCTGAAAAGACTGTTATGAGCATTAGTGACTCAAAACTTGAACTTTGGGAAGACATAGGGCAGAAATTAAGGGATAAAGTCAGCAATGGAGATAAAGAAGCTAAATCATTAGCAACTACATGGAAGCTTATAATTACCACCTTAAAAGATCTTAAAGCTGAACGGTCTGCTGCTGCTGGAATTTTTGCAGTGTTGCAGCCTGATAAGTATCCTGAAAGTCACTGTGAAGTTTACCTGGTTAGTGTCTTTGATACCCTCCCTATTCCATCCCCTGCTGTGCCTTTGGCACCCCCGATGGTTCAGCAGTCCGGGGCGGGGGGAGGAAAAATGCCGAGCGGGTGGCCTCCTGTACCATTGTCCAACCCTGGTGAGAACAGCAAATCCAAAGGATTTGCGTCAGACAACTTGCCCAAAGAACCTGTGAAAGCTGAGAATGCCAAAGTCGTAAACAAGTGTACTATCATCTGTCCTTTTACCAATTTGTATCTGCCTTTACCGCCTTTTAACCCTCCAACTTCCACGAGAGAGCAGAAGGAGTCACTGGATAAAAACTGGACAACAGAACTGTGTGAAAGATTAGATCAGCTAATAGCGAGTAAATCCAATAGTTGGCAATGCAGTCATGCCGATCGTGACAGGAAAGGGGGTGTGCCTGGGGACTCAGGTTATATGAATAATTATGATGCTGGAATGTATTGGCGAGAATGTGCACTGTTCCGAACCCCCCGTTACTAACGATTCTCCAGCACCGTCAAGTCCGCGTTATCTGATGACTCGGATGAGGGTCCGCAGCATTTTCTTGAAAAGTTAAAGGGAAAAAGAGTATGTGTACATGTTGCCCCGAGATCAGATAAAAACCATGAAAGACTCAAGCAAAATTAGACCTATGCAATGTAACAACTATAGATCATTTAGGATGGAATTATGGGGACTCTTTGAAAGGGGCAGGTATCCCCCAACTCTTGCAACAGACACTAATTGGCACACCACAATTACAGGCGCTATTAGTTTCCGAAATCCTGAGGCAGTCAGCAGACCTTGCATATCAAGCTATGATAGAGGTACCTGAAAACAACTAAGCAGCCAAATCATTTGCAACTATTAATCAGGGTCCCAGTGAGAATTACATGCAATTTATTGACCATTTTCAAGAGGCTATCAATAAGCAGGTTGAAAACTTAGAAGCTAAGGAAGCACTGGTGTTGAAATTAGCAGTAGAGAATGCTAATGTTTGCTATCAAGGTGTTATCTGCAAGTTTTACAGTACATATTACATGCTTCTGTGTATTGCCTCTCTGAAAATCAAGCAGCTTGTCAGGAATGTGAGTTAACGGTTTTGTTGGTTTTACTAGTGTTGTTAGAATTGTTTCTTTCTGGTATAAGTACGCCGTAAAACCTTCTCCCCACTTTTCCCACTTGTGCTGCAAGCAGCCCTGTGCTTCCCCCCCTCCCTCCCTCTTCTCATGGTTTTTACTTACAAGATGGGGTCAGGAATGACTGTTTTCAGTTGTGTTCCTAAGAAATTGGTATTGGGAGGTGTTTTAGAACATAGGAAAGCACTTGGAAATATGAGGAAGGAAGATCTTGTGAAATATTGTAATTAATGGTGGCTGCTGTATAAGTTAAAAGATTGGGAAAAGTGTCCGGAGAATAGAATCTTGAAGTATAACACTTTGTTGCAATTAATGTTGTTTTTAAGATGAGAAGAGCAGGACAAAATAAATCTCTACAAGAGATCATTAGATCATTTCAGACAGTTTTACAGGTGGAACGGTTTGAACTTCAACAAGCTGAGAATTAACTGATAAGACACAGGTCATAGAAAACTTGCTGAAGTCTGCAAGATGCTTTCCTTATTAACTAATTGGAATTGTGTATAAAGTGTATTATGTTTAGAATGAAATGGGAAAACAAAAAAGCCAAATATCCCAGACCTGTGCTTGAACATAAATTTCAGGCCTGTGTCAAGCTACAAGATCAGCTCAACTCATTGTAACTGAGGAGTTTGCCAGAGCCTCTGAATTCGTACCAGCGATTACTCCACCTGTGTGGCCTTGGCTATATCTAAACTGCAGCAAGAAGAGAAAGAAAGAAAAAAAAACCACACAAAAAACCTTGTTGCCCGCTGCTAAGCGGAGAAAGGGGGGCTTTACTCCCCCCGCTCTGTTTTTTTTCCTGAAGTGTTGTCATCCATCCTTGTTGTGGCACTGCGTTGCATCTCGGCTTTGAATCAGGGGTTGTTGGTGCTGTTTCTTTTTGCTTCAGTCTTGTTTCCTAGGTTTTGACACATCTGGGGAGAGAGCTCATCATTTTACATCCTTGCTGAAGTTGGTCTTTTCACACTGGTCAGCTTTGGGGGGGCAGAGTGCTCAGTGCTTCTCTGGGTCAGACTGGTACTAATCTGGGTGTGGAGTGGAGCCAGGCTGGTTTGATGTGGAGTTCAAACTGATGTGTTTTCATGCTGGGCTGGAGATCTTGCCATCTCAGATGGGGGTGAGAGGGAAGTTTTATTCCCCCCTCCCCAGCAATGTTACTGCTTGAGAACTGTAATACTGCATGAAGGAGTCTGAGGGTGAAATTTAAAGGCATCACCAGTGGATCCATAGTTCTAATGAAGCTGGGAAATTAAAGCCCTTTTTTTTTTAATAGACTTATTCTGTGGTAACTAGTTGTAAGAGACTTATTAGTAAATTCACCGTGCTAGTTTTTGAGGTCATGGGAGAGAATGAAAGAAAGGCCATTTTTTGAGACCAATGGAATGCCAAATTTGGAACAAAGTTTTAACAGATAAATTCTTGTATTTGCCAGAAAGCCCTATACCTCTCTTGGGTCAAGATTTGTTAAGTAAATTGTAAGCTCAAATAATGTTTTCTGAGAATTCTGTTTAGTTGCATGGCCTACAAGAAGCTGCTTGGATGGTGCAGATCTGCTTGCTGCAAGTGAGAAATCTCCAAGGAAATTTCAAATGCTGTATTTCCACTAATATTAACAGCCAGTGTTTCAAAAAAGCAAACGCTACACTGATAGAACTGAAACAGGACTTCGATCCGGTAAGGGAAAACCATATCAATAAATATGACAGCCAAAATGGAGTTAGAAATTTTGAGGAATAAATTTATGAAAACCTTTCAGGCTGACTGCGTTCGATTGTACTTGCAGATTTGTCTGTTTATAGCTACAACATAGAAACAACCTGTGGCTATTGTGGGACAGTATGGTGAGATTGCTAACAGGCTGATATACCAGTTGTTACTCTGATCAAGTAATGCAGGGAATGAATTTAAGTCTTAATAGGCCATGATCCTTTTGTCATATATGTACAATTTGTGAAATTTAATTTTGATTTTTTATTTGCAGTCTATGTCCTTGTACATTGCACTAGCTGATTTTCTTAACAGCACAGGTTTTGGCATGCCTAAATGTAAATTGCTGCAGAACCTGCATGTCTTTAACATCAGGTCACAGACTATATGTGTATCTGGTCTGATCCTACATACTTGCACAGTTTTTGTTGATGGTTCTGGGAAGTCTCATAAAGCTGTAGTGGTCTGGCATGAAGATAACAATTGGCATCATTCTGTAAAAATTATTGAAGGTTCAACCCAATTTGCAGAACTTAGCGCAGCTTTACATTACTTAGAGCTTTTTAAGGAGGAACCTCTAAATTTGATTTGTGATTCTGAGTATGTAATAGAAGTCCAACGCATGTATCTGATTCTGAACTCTATTTATTTATTTATTTATTTATTTATTTATTTTTTTAACTGAAAGGGAGGAGAAGTAGGGAAAACACCACAAAACCAATTGTCAAAAGCATTGTATGTGATGAATCACTTATATCTAAGTGGTGCAGCCCAAATTTGCCCTGTGATGAAACACTTTGCAAGTATGACCCAAAACCATGCTAAATCAGAAAGAACCTACATTAGTTATGGTCAAATCACTAGTTAATGGTCAATGGAAAAGGCCACATCAATTGATAACCTGGGAAAAAGGTTATGCTTGTGTCATTACAGGCCAAGGATCGAAGTGGATTCCCACGAAATGGGTCAAGCCATGGCTGAATAAAGACAACAAAGATTCAACACATGCAGACGGACAGGAGGGAGATAAGTTGTGAGAACTGTTTCAGATGTAAACCGTGGATCCTAATTCAGTGTTATAGATGCTCACAGACCTGGTGGTCCAGAAGCCTATTAACAAGCAGGTGGTATACCTTCTGTGGAGAATGGCAATTTAAACAAACAGCAGGAGAGCCAAAAGGGCGATATTACACTTAGATAGTCAATGCAAAAATGAGGTAAGATTATGAGACATTCCTACCATAGTATCTATTGCACTCTTTCTCCCTAGTCTAGCAGCTGGTAAAGCTTTAGGAGACATATCAAAGTTAAGCTATTGGTCTTTTAAACAGGCTAATCTAACTTCTGAGATACTAACTCAATTAATAGTAGATGTTGATGGTATTAGGCATACTACTCTACAAAATCATGTTGCTATAGATTTTTCTTTTTATTGTAAGGACATGGTTGTGATGAATTTAAGAGAAAGATGTTGTATTTACTTGTTTAATCATTTTGGATCTATTCATAGTGCTTTAGACAAACTAAAACAGCACATTAATAAGTTTCTTATAGTAGAATTACGGTTTAACAAATGGTTTAAAAGCTTGGAAATAGGTGGGTAGTTGTTTGATCTTATTATGTAAGGCTTAGCTACATTATATGTAACTGTAATCATTGTTGTTAATCATATGTTGTATGCTGCAGTGTATTTCAAAGATGATTCAGTGCGTTGTAAACAAGGCCTGGCTGGTTCAAAAACAAAAAGGGGGAATTGTGGGAGATTTGAGGGATTTTCTTGAGGTTGTTGTGTGGATGGGTTTCTATTAAATGGAGATTTATTTCTGAACTAGCCAGGCCCAAAGGAATTTCAAGGTCGCTTCCAAAAGCTGAAAATAGGACCTGCTGTGGGAGTGAGGCAGTTCTACAGTAACAGGGCCTCAACATGACTTCAATCAACAGACCTATTAGCAGTGAGACTCGGGCGCATGGACAGCTCATGAACGTGGACAATATCCAATCAGCTAATGCATGCTTGGAGCGTGGACATGTGATCAGGAAATAACTGCATGTATAAGGAGGCTTGTTTCTGTAATAAATGGCTTCGCTTGAATTCACGTTGGATTGTGTGGAGTCCATGATTTTTCACCCTCGCATGGAACCAATCCAATTAGAGGAGAAAAACTACATGCCAAATCACTTATAAAGCTGAATTTTGCTAAAAACAATGAAGGTAAATACCACTGTCTAGTGCTGTTTACTGTATTCACCAATAACTCCCATATTGTGGCCATCAAGACAATGGAATTGTGTTTGCCTATGAGGCAGTTTAGCAGCTGAACATAAAACCAAAGAGCTAAAAGGATCTTTTAACAGATGAACCCTTTACTGGGAAGACATCGTGACACTGCAGGATCCAACAAACCTGGATAAGTTCAGTGACTCAAACTTATTTCATGGAAAGAACAACATAAAAGTAATTGATCCAGATGAAGAAAAAGCAAAATTTGACCTGTGTAATATAACAGCTATAGATCATTTAGGACAAAATGCTGGGGATCCATTGAAAGGGGCGGGTATCCCCCAATTCTTGGAAGAGACTAATCGGAACACCACAATTACAGGCGCGATTAGCTCCTGAAATTCTGAGGCGACTGGCAGACCTTGCATATCAAGCTATGATAAAGGCACCTGAAACCGACAAAGCAGCCAAATAATTTATGACTATTAAACAGGGTCCTGATGAGAATTACATGCAGTTCATTGACCATCTTCAAGAGGCCATCAATAGGTGGGCTGAAAACATAGAGGCTAAGCAAGCACTAATGTTGAAATTCACAGTATCACACAGTATCACAGTATGTTTGGGATTGGAAGGGACCTTAAAAGATCATCTAGTCCAATCCCCCTGCTGGAGCAGGAACACCTAGGTGAGGTCGCACAGGAACATGTCCAGGCAGGTTTTGAATGTCTCCAGAGAAGGAGACTCCACAACTTCCCTGGGCAGCCTGTTCCAGTGCTCTGTCACCCTTACTGAGAAGAAGTTTCTTCTCAAATTTAAGTGGAACCTCTTGTGTTCCAGCTTGATCCCATTACCCCTTGTCCTATCATTGTTTGCCACTGAGAAGAGCCTGGCTCCATCCTCATGGCACTCACCCTTTATATATTTATAAACATTAATAAGGTCCCCCCTTAGTCTCCTCTTCTCCAAACTAAAGAGACCCAGCTCCCTCAGCCTTTCTTCATAAGGGAGATGCTCCACTCCCTTAATCATCTTTGTTGCCCTACGCTGGACCCTCTCCAGCAGTTCCCTGTCCTTCTTGAACTGAGGGGCCCAGAACTGGACACAAATTCGCAGTAGAGAATGCTACTGTTTACTATCAATGTGTTATCTGTGAGTTTTACAGTACATATTACGTGCTTCTGCCTATTGCCTCTCTGAAAATCAAGCAGCTTGTCAGGAATGTGAGTTAATTGTTTTACTGGTTGTTGTTACATTTGTTTCTTTGTGGTATTGATTGTGTAAGTGTGCCATAAATCTTCTCCCCACTTTTCCCACTCGTGCTGCAAGCGGCTTTGTGCTTCTCCCCCCTCCTTCCTCCCTCTTCTCATGGTTTTTACTTACGAGATGGGGTCAGGAACATCTGTTTTCAGTCGCGTTCCTAAGAAATGGGTATTGGGAGGTGTTTTAGAACATAGGAAAGCACTTGGAAATATGAAGAAGGAGGATCTTGTGAAATATTGTAATTGATGGTGGCTGCTGTATAAGTTAAATAATTGGGAAATATGGCTGAAGAATGGAATCTTGAAGTATAACACTTTGTTGCAATTAATGATGTTCTTAAAGCGAGAAGAGCAAGACAAAAATAAAGCTCTAGAAGAGGTCATTAAATCACTTCAGACAGTTTTACAGGCAGAAGAGTTTGAACTTCAACAAGCTGAGAGAGAATTAACTGATAACAAACGAGTTACAGAAAACCTGCAGAAATCTGCAAGATGCTTTTCATTATTGACCTGTTTCTTTGTAGCTATCTATTTAAACTTATTACAGTTTTTATAAGACTTTGCCTGTTATATGGTACAGTAAGTTCACAGACTGTTTGTCCTGGTTTTGTTAAAAACAAGTTTCTCTTTCAGTGAATTTTGCCTGTCAGCTAAAGCCTTTATATTAGCTGCATTTTCCTGGAGAACCAGACCCATGTTTTGGTAAACCTAGCAATGGAATGCAAACTTATTGATAGGCACGGATGGACATCTTGCGAGAGGGGCAACGAGAAACAGGTGACCAAGAAACTGACCAACTGTGTATAACATTCCATTCACGTGAATACTTCATATAAAAGTGGGAGATCACGAGGATCTCGTCCCTTTTTGCCTTTGCTTTTTCCCTTCTGCTTATGGCCAACATTAGGAGAGAACCTTGCTAGTCATCCCTGCGAACTGAGGCCTAGTGACAGACTGAATCCAGCTCCGGTTGGCTGCAGAGTCTAATCCAGGACTTTGGTTGCCGGCTCTGCAGTTGCTGAGACTTTCCAGATTGGTTTTGTATATTTTGTATTATTTTCTCTATTCTTATTAGTAGCATTAGTAAAACGTTAATTTTTCCAACTCTCTTCTCTCTGTCCTTCTTTCCCTCCCGATCGCCTGTCCTGAGTGGGAAGGGGGGAGAGGGAGGGGCAAAAAGAGGGAAGTAGGGGGGGAGAGGGGGTTAACAATACATCTGCCAGGGTTTTATTGTCACCCCGCAATCTTAACCCTCGACAGAATAATTGGCGCCCAACGTGGGGCAAAGAGAATGGGGTAAATTTGAAGATTTTTGGCTTTTCTACTGCTCTGACGTACCTTTAAATTTTCTTGGCACGGTGCCAACTCACAGAGTTGTGATACTCGCGCGTCTGTTTGCTTTGGATATTATTTAGTGGTATTAAGGCAAAGTGAATTACATTGATTTACAGATGTTATGGCATAAGTTGTATCAGTTATTTTCTACATTGTGCTCACTGATTCCATATCTGTGTTGGAGTTTCTTTTTAAATCGAAGTATTCATTATATAACAACAAGGAACTGGACAATGGTCATGATGATATTGTGTGGTTTGTCACTGGTTTATTTAATTATATTGCAGCCGCTAATGAATTTCTACTCGCTTCTGCTTTACCTTGAAAAGCCTCCAGGAGAGATTAAAGAGCAGTACGGCTCTGTGTTCGTTAATTGGTCAAGCGAATCTTTAGAAAGGCTGACTAACAATACATTCGTTTTTTCACTAGGACAGTTCACAAATGTTTTAGAGAATTTTGAATATCCTTGGAGTTTTGATAGAACTGTGATGGTGTTATCTGGTTTGCTGAATGTGTGTCAGTTTGCGTTACTGTTAAGAGAAATGAGGTTCAATAGGAGGTTTGCATCTCTTTTTTGTTCTGAGATTTGCAGTGCGTCTTCGGAAGCTTTAGCAAAAAGCACTCCTGGCCACTCGAGAAAGAGCAAAACAGCGAATGCTGCCGCTGCAGCCACTGCCCCCCCCAACGGCGGCTTCGCAGGCTGAAGCTACAGCTCCTCCGCAGAGCTCCTCTGCCAAGGTTGCTGCAGATAACATTACTTCTCCAGCCTCAAAGGCTAACAAGGCAGCCCCCCCTTCTTCACACTGTTGCTGCTGTAAGCACAGCAATCACTGTGACAGTCATTCAGACTCTGGAAATGAATCAAATGATGGTGAACCCATATCAGCATCAGTTGCCGGTTGTAAGAAAGTCACTAGAAAGACTACCCGTGCAACAGATGATGGCACAGGGCCAACATCAACCCAAGGGGCACCATCAGGACAGGGAGGAGATGAAGTGACCACGACTTGGTCCTTTTCTCCAGGTGAGCTGAGAGATCTGTGAAAAGACTTCAGTCATCGTGAAGGCGAGAATATTTTAACCTGGCTGCTCCGATGCTGGAACAATGGGGCAGAAACAATTGAATTGGAAGGTGGTGAAGCCAGGCAGCTGGGATCTCTGTCAAAAGATTGCACCATTGATAGGGCAATTTCAAGAGAGTCTAATGCCACTACCCTCTGGACCCGACTCCTGGCAGCTATGAAAGTAAGATTTCCCTACAAGGAAGATTGTATATCCAAGTTAGGGAAATGGAATACTATGGAGAGAGGTATTCAGTTCCTGAGAGAATTAGCTGTGCGAGAGATCATCTATTTTGGACCAAACAGCCAAGAGGGGACAGATCCAGATAGAATCAATTGTACATGACCTCTGTGGCGCAGATTTGTACAAAGTGCACCACCTGCATATGCTAAGTCATTGGCAGGAATGGTCTGGACAGCTGGAGGTGTACAAGATATTACTAAAAGTGATTGAGCAGCTCCGGAACTTTGAGGACAGCCTTGCTGGTTCTCTACGGGCTTGTGTCTCTGCTGTAGAGAAACTGTGTGAAAAATCTGATGACCGGTTTGAAAAGTTATTGCAAGAAATCAAAGAACTCAGAGAAGACACATACCATTCACGACCTGCACGATAAGTGGCATGGAAGACCTACCTCAGAACTTCAAGAACAAGTACGTGAGATCAAAGGAAAAACTCCTAGGAAGGTGGCTGCTCCAGTTTACAAAAGGAGCAGAAGAGATTCTGATGCTCTTGAAGGAACCTCTAATTCACACCCAGAGACTGTGCAAAACAGAAATTAGAGGGACCCTGCCTCCAACCAGGTGGAGGAAAGGGATAACAGAGTTTATTGGACTGTACAAATACGATGGCCTGGTACAACACACCCCCAGGAGTACAAAGCTTTAGTGGGCACTGGTGCTCAGTGCACGATAATTCCTTCTAATTATAAAGGAACGCAATCCATCAATATTGTTGGAGTGACTGGGGGATCCCAGGAACTGACTGTTGTAGAGGCTGAAATGAGCCTAACTGGAAAAAACTGGCAAAAGCATCCCATTGTGACTGGCCCAGATGCTCCGTGCATCCTTGGCATAGACTACCTCAGGAGAGGGTATTTTAAGGACCCAAAAGGGTATAGGTGGGCATTTGGTATAGCAGCTGTGGACACTGAGAAAATTGAACAGCTGTCTGATTTGCCTGGTCTTTCAGATGACCCTTCACTTGTGGGACTGCTGATGGTTGACGATCAGCAGGTGCCAATTGCTACCACGACAGTGCATCACCGGCAATATCGCACCAATCGAGACTCTTTGATTCCTATCCAGAAGTTGATCCGTCAACTGGAAAGCCAGGGTGTGATCAGTAAGATTCGCTCACCTTTTAACAGCCCAATCTGGCCAGTGCGTAAGTCTAGTGACGAGTGGAGACTAACTGTGGACTATCGTGGCCTGAATGAAGTTACGCCACCACTGAGTGCTGCTGTGCCTGACATGCTAGAACTGCAATTTGAACTGGAGTCAAAGGCAGCTAAGTGGTATGCTACAATTGACATTGCTAATGCATTTTTCTCTATTCCTGTAGCAGCAGAGTGCAGGTCGCAGTTTGCTTTCACCTGGAGGGGCATCCAGTACACGTGGAATCATGCTAGTTAATATTAGTGGAAATACAGCATTTGAAATTTCTTTGGAGATTTCTTGCTTGCAGCAAGCAGATCTGCGCCATCCAAGCAGCTTCTTGCAGGACATGCAGCTAAACAGAATTCTCAGAAAATGTTATTTGAGCTTACAGTTTACTTAACAAATCTTAACCTAAGAGAGGTATAGGACTTTCTGGCAACTATAAGAATTCATGTATTAAAACTTTGTTCCAAATTTGGCATTCCATTGGTCTCAAAAAATGGCCTTTCGTTTTCTCCCATGACCTCAAAAATTAGCATGGTGAATTTACTAAGAAGTCTCTTACAACTAGTTACCATAGAATAAGTCTATTAACAAATTTTTGGTTTAATTTTCCAGTTTCGTTAGAACTATGGATCCACTGGTGATGCCTTTAAATTTTACCCTCAGACTCCTTCATGCAGTATTACAGCTCTCTAGCAGTAACGTTGCTTGGGGGAGGGGCGCGGGGGGGGAATAAAACTTCCCTCTCGCCCCCATCTGAGATGGCAAGACGTCCAGCCCAGCATGAAAACACATCAGTTGGAACTCCACATCAAAACAATCTGGCTCCACTCGGGAGAAGCGGGAAAACAGGTTTTTTCCATTTTTTTTTTTTTTTCTTCTTTTTTCTCTTCTCGCCGCAGTTCAGATATAGTCAAGGCCATGCAGCTGGTATAATCACTGGTACGAAGTGGGAGGCTCTGGCAAACTCCTCAGTTACTATGAGCTGCACACAGGCCTGGAATATTTTGCTCTTTTGTGTTCCCATTTCATTCCAACTACACTTTATATGCAAGTAGCTCAGCAATAGTTACATTCTTTAGCTCCATTTACCTTTTACAATTTAGAAATGTCAAAAAACAGTATAAACCAGTATAATAAACATAAATCCATTATTCTGTGTTCCTAGATCCAAATCAGTTCACATTCCAGCAACCTTTAAATACAACTTCATAACTTCGTACAATACCAAGTTCACATCCATTATAGCATTTAGGTTTTTTAGTTGTTGTTTTTGTTTGTTTTTTTTTGTTTTTTTGGGTTTTTTTTCAAAGCAGAGTTTAACAATTTAAATTCTTTTCTGGTCGCAAAATTGGCAAATTAACTTACAGTACCACACTTCACCAAATTTTTTCCAAAGTTCTGCATAACTACATTAATTGCAATACAGCACTAAACTCCAAAATTCCACATTTAAGCCACATTCGAGTAAAGTATCATTTCAAGTTTTTCTTTTTTCAGAATATTTCCCCTCAAAGTTACTCTAACGTGTAAGGATGCATCCTAAGGGGAAGCAAGGCAGAATTTTAGCAATGGAACCGGTTCCCATTATAAATATGCAAATTAAAATACTGAGCTCAGATGTGAAAACCAAATACCAAGAGAGATCACAGTTACACTTATTCAAGACAATATCTCAATTTTTGCATTGCACCTTTGAACCACTTACTGCTCGGCCAGGTAGCGGTACCGCTGGGTCTCCCTGACAAAATAGGTCAGTGCGTGCTGGAGCCCAACTGGCACCTGCCCCCCCGCCGCTGCAGTGAGCTGAATTGGGCAAAGCTTTTACTAGTGTCTCATCTGGTGCGCTACAACTGTTATTCTAAAACCAGGATTCTTTACTTGATGTGCATACAAAAAAGCCAAATTTAGTGCACCGAGATGAGAGACAGCCTGTCACAGAGTTGCGCAAGTCTGGATATTGGAACAAAGCTAGTACGCTAGAAAAAAAAATAAAAGCTACTACAAACAAAATCTCATGATCTTTTGTACTATCACAAAACGCACCTTTTGAGTCAACCTATTCTCATGATTTAACCATCTGTGAACTTACTGTACCATATAGCACAGACCTACCAAAATTGCAACATACTTAAACAGATACCCACAAAGAAAACAGGTTAATAAGGAAAGCATCTTGCAGACTTTAACAAGTTTTCTGACCTGTGTGTTATCAGCTAATTCTCTCTCAGCTTGTCAAAGTTCAAATCGCCCCGCCTGTAAAACTGTCTGAAATGATTTAATGATTTCTTGTAGAGATTTATTTTGTCCTGCTCTTCTCACCCTAAAAACAACATTAATTGCAACAAGGTGTTATACTTCAAGATTCTATTCCCCGGACACTTTTCCCAATCATTTAACTTATACCGCAGCCACCATTAATTACAATATTTTAGAAGATATTCCTTCTTTGTATTTCCAAGTGCTTTCCTATGTTTTAAAACACCTCCCAATACCAATTTTTTATGAACACGACTGAAAACCATTATTCCTGACCCCATCTTGCAAGTAAAAAACTTGAGAAGATGACTGGGAAAAATGGGGAGAAAGTTTTACGGCGCGCTTATACCACAAAGAAACAATTCTAACAACAACCAGTAAAACAATTAACTCACATTCCTGACAAGCTGCTTGATTTTCAGAGGGGCAATACACAGCATTTAATATGTGCTGTAAAACTCGCAAATAACACGTTGATAGCAAACACTTGCACTAATGATTTAGCTTCTTTATCTCCATTGCTGACTTTATCCCATAATTTCTGCTCTATATTGTCCCGAAGTTCAAGTTTAAGTTTTGAGTCACTAGTGCTCGTAACAGTCTTTTCAGGTTTTAATTGCTTCACTGTAGTAATTATCAGTTTCCAGGTGGTTACAAGGCCGAGAATATATTTTTCACGGTGACTAATTGCCTTCCACAACACAGTTCCCATTTTTTCCCAAGTCTCTATTTGAAAAACTCCTGACAGGTCAGCAGGATACCCATTGCCTCTGCACCAAATTAATAGTCTTTTGAGGTTCTTCGCTGATTTATCATCATCTATAACCATATCCCATAACACATTCCCTAATTTTCGCCATTCACTAACATCAAAAAGAGAATGCGGATTCTGAAAACAACCTTTAACTTCACCTAATGTTACTAACCCCGTTAAATGCTTGATACAATCAACTCCCCGCTTTTCTAAAAAGCGCTGCAATAAATCTAGGGCTACTTCTAAATCCATAGTTCCTTTATCCATAACCTGATACCTGCCCTTAGGCAAAAGAAGGGCGCCTTACCCTATAATCCTTGGTACCTTGTAAACCTGGCACCACCTGCAGCCCTTGCCCTGTAGCCCATGCAGATGGCGAACTCCTGAATTCAGTTCAGGTCCTCGGAGACGACACACCAACGCACACAGTGTTCGGTCGCTCTTGACTCCCCGGTCGCTGCTTCCCGGTGCCCCTCTGCTTCAGCCGCTCCTTCGAGGGGCCCTGTTCGGATGCCACTTGCTAGTGCGCGGCTGAGGAAAACATGCAGACCAACTCAATGTGAGTGATAAAGCATGATTCAACTTTATTGCCCGAGATAGCACGTATTTATACCAAATACCATAATTATGCATACTTGTCTCTATCTAATAGGCTAAGCACTAAAAAGTTACATTTACTTACTCCACCTACTTGCAGTTAGCTAACTATGCACATTCCTCACTCTTCTGACTCCTACTTTCTCAAGTTGTTTATCACCTCTTCAAAGGACATGCTGACCCTGCTTTAATCAGTACTTTTCCATTTCTCCTTTTCCCATGGCCTACTAGTAAAGGAATCTAAGGCCTACTTATGTCAACTAGAATGGGCTCTGCTCGTACAGTTGCTCGGTGGACTCATGTCCATGCTCCTTGAGCCAATCCCTGACAGAATTGCTTGCCCCAGGGGTGGAAACACAGTCCTACCATCTGCCATGGACTGATCCAGACCACGCTGGAGCAAGGTAAAGCTCCAGAACACTTGCAATATATTGATGACATCATCGTATGGGGCGACACAGCGAAAGAAGTCTTCGAGAAAGGTGAGAGAATAATTCAGATTCTTTTGGATGCTGGTTTTGCCATAAAACGAAGCAAGGTCAAGGGACCTGCACGAGAGATCCAGTTTTTAGGAATAAAATGGCAAGATGGCCGTCATCAGATCCCAATGGATGTGATCAACAAAATTGCAGAAATGTCTCCACCTACTAATAAAAAGGAGACACAGACTTTCTTGGGCATTGGAGGTTTTTGGAGAATGCATATTCCTGACTACAGCCAGATTGTGAGCCCTCTCTATCAAGTGACTCATAAAAAGAACCAATTTGAGTGGGGCCCGGAACAACGACAAGCCTTTGAACAAATTAAGCGTGAGATAACTCATGCGGTGGCCCTTGGACCAGTTCGGACTGGACTAGATGTTAAAAATGTGCTCTACACCGCAGCCGGAGATAATGGATTTTCCTGGAGCCTCTGGCAGAAAGCACCAGGAGAAACCTGAGGTCGACCCTTAGGGTTCTGGAGTCGAGGATACAAAGGATCTGAGGCCAACTATACTCCAACTGAAAAAGAGATATTAGCAGCATATGAAGGAGCTCAAGCTGCTTCAGAAGTGATCGGTACTGAAGCACAGCTCCTCCTAGCACCTCGACTGCCGGTGCTGAGCTGGATGTTCAAAGGGACGGTTCCCTCTCCGCATCATGCAACCGAAGTTACGTGGAGTAAATGGATTGCGTTGATCACGCAACGAGCTCGAATTGGAAATCCCAGTCGCCCAGGGATCTTAGAAGTGATTACAGACTGGCCAGAAAGCAAAGACTTAGGGATGTCTCCAGATGAGGAGGAAGTAAAACGTGCTGAAGAAGCACCACCGTATAATACTCTTTCAGAGACTGATAAGCAGTATGCACTGTTCACAGATGGATCCTGTTGTCTTGTAGGAAAACATCGAAGGTGGAAAGCTGTTGTGTGGAGCCCCACACGACAAGTTACAGAAGCCACTGAAGGACAAGGTGAATCTAGTCAATTTGCAGAAGTGAAAGCCATCCAGCTGGCTTTGGACATTGCTGAATGAGAGAAGTGGCCAATACTTTATCTCTATACTGACTCATGGATGGTAGCAAATGCCTTGTGGGGGTGGCTACAGCAATGGAAGAAAAGCAACTGGCAGCGCAGAGGTAAACCCATTTGGGCTGCCACACTGTGGCAAGACATTGCTGCTCAGCTAGAGAGCCTGCCTGTGAAAGTTCGTCATGTAGATGCTCGTGTGCCTAAAAGTCGAGCCACCGAGGAACATCTAAACAACCAACAAGCGGATCAAGCTGCTAAGATTAAAGTAGCTGAGGTGGACTTGTGCGAGCGGCGGGGGAACAAGCTAAGCCAACTCTGCGAGAGTGATAACGCATTGTTCAGCTTTATTTCTCTTAACGACACATATTTATAGAGCTTACAGTAATTATGCATACTTGTCACCTGCTGATTGGCCTAAGTCCAAAGGTTACATTTGCCTTGACCCTCCTACCTGCTGCCTGAGTTTCGCGCCTTTTCAACTCCCCCCTCCCTGGAGCTGTTTACAAGTCATGTCAAGGTCACAGTGTCCTTGCTGTTCCCTCATGATCAGCAGTCTCTGCTGAGGCCTACTGAGGCATTGAGGCCTGGTTATGCTAAGCTCTTATAACATGTCAAACCATTAACTTATCGGAACACAACTCTTATTAGAACAAACATTAGAACACAACTCTTATTGGAACAAACTCTTATTAGAACAAACTCTGATCGTGCAACTGCTCCATGGATTCATGTCCTTTATCTTTGAGCCAGTCCCTAACAATTCCCCCTCTTTCTTTTTGTACGAGCAGAGTTTGTCCCAATGTTCGCTCAAACATTCTTTTAATACCAGATAAGGCACAACTTAGGCACAAAAGTCCAATAACTACAATAATCAGAATAAAAAACAAACTTTGCAAGAGGCCTTTGATCCATCCTCCCAGTCCCAGCCACTTTGTGAGGCCTTCCAGGCCAAACAGCCCTACGTCTTCTTTGATTTTCTGTGAGTGATCTATTAACTGCTTAATTTCTTTATGAATTGATCGTGACTTATCTTCTAGATCCATGCAGCACATACCATCAAAGTCCTCACATCCATGGCCATGGGCTAGGAGCAAAAAATCAATGGCCATCCGATTTTGTAACACGGCATGTTGCGCACTACTCATGCTCTCTGCTAAATCTGAAAGCACTCTACTGGTAAGGTTGGCTTGTTTCACTACCCAACAAGATAACTTCTCTAAATTTCTATGTGCTCGGGCAGCGGCAACACCTGGGGTAAAAAGTGAGGCAAATATTATTTCCCATTTATTCCAGAGCTGTACATTATCATCACAGGTGTCATCAAGGGTTTCTGTAATGTCCCTTTTCCATCTTACAGGATTAGATCTATTCGGGTGATGGTGTGGCAAAGCTAGGCTAAGTTGACCAATCGTGCATGGACCTCCCATCATTCGGGCTGGTATACCATTCCAGGCACGGTTGCCACAAATAAGAAACCACCCCGCAGGTAGACGTTTAGGGGAATGGGAGACACCAACTGGGTGACTCTTATTATGCAGAACCTTTTGACACCATTGGCCCTCCCATTGTGTCTCATTACCTATTGGGGAGACTGGGGTCACGGTGAAATTGCAGGGCCAACTCCCTACTGCGCAGGTGGCTTTTGAGCTGCGGAAGAATATGCAGTAGGAAGCATTTAGGGAGTCTACCAATTCGAGTTCTTGTGGATCAGGACCATAAGGAAGCTTCTGCCGGTTTGGAGGCTGATTGAGAAAATCCTTGAGCCCACTCCGTCCCAAAGGGGGACGGTGATATTCCTCCTGCTGCTCAGAGAGCGATCGATTAAATAGGCTATAGAAACTGCCATTCAATGGCACCCCGATAAGACACGTAACGAAGGGTGCACTTGGCGTTGCCAAGCTTGCACAGAAGGTAGTGGTATTTGCGGCTCTCCCTAGGGTTACCCAAACATTTTCCCGAGGATCGAACAATGATCTACTTACAAACCCGGTAACTATATAGAAATTTAACATTACAAACAGAGGTCGCCACATCTTTCTCTGACAGACTATGTGAATTCTTCACCCTCAGATGCTTTCGGTGGTTGGCTGCTCAGAACTGCCTTAGTCCATCTAGCCGGAATCCACTGCGGGCCTGAGGACGTAAGCACACACATATAACCTTTGCCAATAGACTTGGACTGGCAACATAAAGGTGAACTTTTCCTAGCTCGGTGGGCCCATGATGCTTCAGGGCATCAAGGCAGAGATGCAACATCTAAATGGGCTCACGATCGAGGGGTGGATTTAACTATGGACACTATTTCACAGGTTATTCATGAATGTGAGACTTGCGCTGAAATCAAACAAGCGAAACGGTTAAAGCCTGTATGGTATGGGGGGCGATGGTTAAAGTATAAGTATGGAGAAGCTTGGCAGATTGATTATATTACACTTCCACAAACACGTCAAGGTAAGCGTTATGTACTTACAATGGTGGAAGCAACCACTGGATGGTTGGAAATATATGCCGTACCTCATGCTACAGCCCGAAATACTATCTTGGGCCTTGAAAAGCAAGTCCTTTGGCGACATGGTACGCCAGAAAGAATTGAATCAGACAACGGTATTCATTTCAAAAAGAGTATTATAGATAATTGGGCCAAAGAACACGGTATTGAGTGGGTATATCATATTCCATATCATGCACCAGCCTCTGGGAAAAATTGAAAGGTATAATGGTTTGCTAAAAACTACACTAAAGGCACTTGGTGGTGGAACCTTTAAAAACTGGGATTCACATTTAGCAAAAGCCACTTGGTTGGTCAACACTAGGGGATCAACCAATCGAGCCAGGCCTGCCCAATCAGAAATTCTACGGACTGTAGAAGGAGATAAAGTCCCTGTAGTACACATGAAAAATATGTTAGGAAAGGCAGTCTGGGTTACTCCTGCCTCAGGCAAAGGCAAGCCCATTCGCGGGATTGTTTTTGCCCAGGGACCTGGCAGCACCTGGTGGGTGATGCTTAAGGATGGAGAAGTTCGGTGTGTACCTCAAGGGGATTTGAGTTTAGGTGAAAATATTCAATACTGAACTGCAGGATGTGAATTGCCATACTAACAGTATTTAATAAGTGTCTTTCAGATCAAGACAGTGATGATGAAACCAAAGCTAGCTTCTTCGAGTGGCGCCTGACAACTTCTTCGAAGTTGATGTCTTTAATCCACAAACAGTGGTCATGAGATGCACTTGTACCATTTTTCCTGCCCTGGGAGACTGTCGTGACAAAATGAACTTAATGAACTTTTTAAAGGATGGTCCACTGATTAATTACTCCTGTGTATATACGTACATATGTGTATATATATATATATATGTATATAGTAGTATTGATTAATTAGATTGTATTGATAGATTGTATTGATAAGGTTTAAGTATTCAGTGAATGGCATATTATAAGGGGTGGAATGTCCTGGTTTTGTTAAAAACAAGTTTCTTTTTCAGTGAATTTTGCCTGTCAGCTAAAGCCTTAATATTAGTTGCATTTTCCTGGAGAACCATTCCCATGTTTTGGTAAACCTAGCAATGGAATGCAAACTTATTGATAGGCACGGATGGACATCTCGCAAGAGGGGCAACGAGAAACTGGTGACCAAGAAACTGACCAACTGTGTATAACATTCCATTCACGTGAATACTTCATATAAAAGTAGGAGATCACGAGGATCTCGTCCCTTTTTGCCTTTGCTTTTTCCCTTCTGCTTATGGCCGACATTAGGAGAGGACCTTGCTAGTCGTCCCTGCGAACTGAGGCCTAGTGACAGACTGAATCCAGCTCCGGTTGGCTGCAGAGTCTAATCCAGGACTTTGGGTGCCAGCTCTGCAGTTGCTGAGACTTTCAAGATTGGTTTTGTATATTTTGTATTATTTTCTCTATTCTTATTAGTAGCATTAGTAAAACATTGTTAATTTTTCCAACTCTCTTCTCTCTGTCCTTCTTTCCCTCCTGATCGCCTGTCCTGAGTGGGAAGGGGGGAGAGGGAGGGGCAAAAATGGGGAAGTGGGCAGGGAGAGGATGTTAACAATACATCTGCCAGGGTTTTATTGTCACCCCGCAATCTTAACCCTCGACACTGTTAAATTAGGAGAATCCATCGACTCAAAATGTACATTTTGTCATGATACAGAAGACCATGAGTAATTTAATTCTTTACTGTTTGAATGTGATGATAGGATTTTGTGTGTAATACCTGTTCCTTTTCTTTCTAGCATGCTAGCTTTATTCCAGCATCCAGACTTGTGCAACTCTTTGATAGGCTGTGTCTCATCTTGGTGTACTTAATTTGGCTCTTTTATATACACACCAGGTAAAGAATTTGGCTGTTTTGTATGCAAACCGGGTAAAGAATCCTGGTTTGGAATAACAGTTGTAGCACCCCAGATGAGACACTAATAAAAGCCTTGCCCAGTCCAGCTTGCTAGAGCAGCGGAGGGGCAGGTGCCAATTGGGCTCCAGCGTGCACTGACCTATTTTGTAAGGGAGACCCAGCAGTACCTCTACCTGCCTGAGTGGTTCAATGGTGTAATGCAAAAATCGAGATGTTGTCTTGAATAAGTGTAACTGTCATCCATGTGCATATTTGAACTGGGTATTTGGTTTTCGTATCTGAGCTCAGTATTTCAGTTTGCATATTTATATTTGGTACCAAAAGAATTTTGTTTGAGGACATAATTACAAAATGAGAACTGGTTCCGCTACTAAAATACCACCTCTCTCCCCCTTAGGATGCATCCTTACACATTAGAGTAACTTTGTGGGGTAATCCTCTGATAAAAGAAAGTTTGAAACAATATTGTATTCACTTGTGACTTGAATGTGGGATTCTGGGTTATAGTGCTGTATTGCAATTAATGTTGTTCTGCGGAAATTTGGAAAAAAATCGGATGAAGTACAGTACTGTAAGTTAATTTGCTCTTATTGTTATCTAAGAATTTTGAGACCAGAAAAGTATTTTAGTTGTTAAACTCTGATTCTCATTGAATTTACGTGCTCGTTGGAGATACGGGAAAGAAAACTAAATGCTATGATGGATGTGAACTTGGGAGAGGTTGTATTTAAAAGTTGCTAGAGTATGAACTGATTTGGATCTAGGAAAATGGAAATAATGGATTGATGGTTAATATGCTGTTTATTAACATCTGTAAGAAATTGCAAAAAGTAAACAGGGCTAAGGAATGTAACTATTGCTCAGCTAATTGTTATTGCATATAAAGTGTATTATGGCTGGAACGAAATGGAAAAAAAAAAAAGCAAAATATCCCAGGCCCGTGCTGTTCAGCTTGAACATAAATTTCAGGCCTGTTTCAAGTTGCAAGATGAACTCAGCTCATTGTAACCGAGGAGTCTGCCAGAGACTGGCAGCTCCCACTGAAGTGACGAAAGGGGGGCTTTATTTCCTCCCCCCTGCCCCCTCACAGCAGTGTTGCTGTTGGAGAACTGTGTTACTGAATGAAGGAGTCTGAGCATGAAATGTAAAGGCATCCCCAGCGGATTCGTAGTTCTATCAACGCTGGGAAATTAAACCAAAAATCTTTTAATAGACTTATTCTGTGGTAAATAGTTGTAAGAGACTTCTTAGTAAATTCGCCGTGCTGGTTTTTGAGGTCATAGGAAAGCAAGCAAGAAAGGCCATTTTTTGAGACCAATGGAATGCCAAATTTGGAACAAAGTTTTAACAGATGAATTATTGTATTTGCCAGAAAGCCCTATACCTCTTTTAGATCAAGATTTGTAAAGTAAGTTGTAAGCTCAAATAAAGTTTTCTGAGAATTATGTTTAGTTACATGTCCCATTAGAAGGTGCTTGCAGATTTTTCTCTTTATAGTTACAATACAAAAACAACCTGTGGCTATTGTAGGACAATATGATGAGAAAGCAATCAGATTGATGTATTGGAGAGCGGATTTGGGTCTTAATAGACCATGACCCATCTGTCATATATGTACCATTTGTGAAATCTGATTTTAATTTTTTTTTAATTCGCAAGCTATGTCCTTATAAATTGCACTGTCTGATTTTCTTAACAGCATAGCTTTTGGCATGCCTAAATGTAAATTGCTGCACAATTTGCATGTCTTTAACATCAGGCCACAGACCATACTTGTATCTGGTCTGATCCCACATGCTCACACAGTTTTTGTTGATGCATCAGGGAAGTCTCATAAAGCTGTCGTGGTCTGGTGTGAAGATAACAACTGGCATCATTCTGTTAAAATTATTGATGGTTCAACCCAGTTAGTAGAATTTGGCACAGCTTTACATTACTTAGAGCTTTTTGAGGATGTGGGAAACTGCAGCGGGTCTGTGGAATCCTTGACAGAAAATATGGGAGTAGATATCAGCCTTGAGAAGTAGATTTACCCTTGAGAAGGATGGGAGTAAAGGAGTATCCGGAGAGAGGAGAGATGTACCCGTGAGAGAGAAGGGGATAGAAGAATAACATGGATGATAGAAAAATTAACCAATGAGATGTTAGTGCTGTAACTTGTAACCAATAGTGAAAAGACACATGAACTGGTAGAATTGTATAAAAATGCACTTGTAGCAATAAATGGCACCTATTACTTTCATCTTGAAAGAATTTGGTCCATGTCGTTTGTCTGTCTTAACCACGACATATGGTGACCCCGACGTGATCCTGCCTGAAGAGGATCTTGCCTAACAAGGTGACAGCGTAAAGCTGTGAACAGCCGAAGAAGAGCTGTGGAGACGGAGCCCGGTACAGCTGATAGAGCAGCCGAGGAGAGCTGCCGAAGATCCGGATCGATTTGTAAAGACACCTCGTTAAGGAGTAGGTGAGCTACCGGGAACAGGGGGGGTGAAACTTATGTAAAGAAGAGGGTACTATATTATCCACATGGAAGCTGCTTCTGAAGAAGCAGGGTGTTAGCCTTCCGGAACTGACTTTAAGAAAAATGTTACTATGGGGCAAAGCACAAGGTTTAGAGGTTAATCCTGTGACAGCATTTAGTGTGTCACAATAGATGGACTTGGGAGATAAACTGTTTGATAGTGCTACCCAAGGGTCCAAGGAAGCAACTGAACTGTTAACGACGTGGCGCTTGTTATTAGACACTCTGAAACAGTTAAAACAGCAACAGGCAGAGGCGGCGGAGGGGGATGGTCTTGCTGGCTCTCCTGGGCCAGATTCGGAGAAAAAAGCAAGATTAAGTACTACTCCGACCCCCCCTGTTACTAAAGATTCGTCAAAACCGCCCAAGTCCATATTATCTGACATGGATAAGGATCCGCGGCACTTTCTTGGAAAGTTAAAAGGAATAAAGGAGGAGCGTACGTATGTGTGGCCCCGAGATCAGATAAAAGCTATGAAAGACTCACATGAAAAAACAGCGTTGGGTTGTGCATGGTCTCGGGAGGGGCCCTCGGAGCACCGGTCGGAGCACCGGTCAGAGCAGTGCGTTTGGCCGACTGCTCTGCTGTCATCAATCACAGCTCAAATCTCTCCTCTACCATCATCAACCGCGGTTCCACCGTCTGCGTCACCACCATTAATCACAGTTCAACCCTCTGCCCCACCGTTATCAGTCGCGGAAGAAAAAAACGGACATTTTTTTTTTTTTCCTATCCCCCCTTGCCTGGAGATTTAGGTGGGGAGGACCCCCCCGTGGTGAGCCAGACCGAGCCAAATAATGTAATTCCTCCAGATTTGGGTCCCCCCAACCTGCCCCCACCTCCCTCCCACGCTGCTGCATTCCTGAGGGTGGGGGTAGAATTTCAGAGTGTAAACCGAACTTACCAAAAAGCTGGGATTTACCCCCAGTTTCGATTACAGTTAAATCAGGGGAACCTGTGCGTTTCTGGAAGAGACACTACTTGACACACCACAACTACAGGCACGATAAGTTTCTGAAATCCTGAGACAGTCAACAGACCTCACATATCAAGCTATGATAAAGGTGCCTGAAACCAACAATGCAGCCAAATCATTTGCAACTATTAATCAGGGTCCCAATGAGAATTACATGCAATTTATTGACCATCTTCAAGAGGCCATCAATAAGCAGGTTGAAAACTTAGAAGCTAAGGAAGCACTGGTGTTGAAATTAGCAGTAGAGAATGCTAATGTTTGCTATCAACATGTTATCTGCAAGTTTTACAGGACATATTATGTGCTTCTGTGTATTGTGTCTCTGAAAATCAAGCAGCTTGTCAGGAATGTGAGTTAATTGTTTTACTAGTTGTTTTTAAGTGCACCGTAAAACTCTCTCCCCATTTTTTCCAGTCATGCTGCAAGCAGCACCCCTCCCTCCCCCTTCTCAAGGTTTTTACTTGCAAGATGGGGTCAGGAATAATTGTTTTCGGTTGTGTTCCTAAAAAATCAGTATTGGGAGGTGTTTTAAAACTTAGGAAAGCACTCGGAATTATAAGGAAGGAAGATCTTGTTAAATACTGAAAACAGTGTTTGCTGCGGTTTAAGTTAAATGATTGGGAAAATTGTCCGGAGAATAGAATTTTGTTGCAATTAATGTTGTTTTTAAAGTGTGAAGAGCAGGACAAAATAAATCTCTACAAGAAATCATTAAATCATTTCAGACAGTTTTACAGCTGGAACGGTTTTGAACGTCAACAAGCTGAGAGAGTTAACTGATAACACACAGGTCACAGTAAACTTGCTAAAGTCTGCAAGATGCTTTCCTCATTAACCTGTTTTCTTTGTGGGTATCGGTTTAAGCATGTTGCAATTTTAGTAGGTCTTTGTTATATGGTACGATAAGTTCACAGTCTGTTAAATCATGAGAATTCATTGACTCAAAATGTGCGTTTTGTGATAATACAGAAGATCATGATTAATTTAGTTCTTTACTGCGTGAATGTGATGGTAAAATTTTGTGTGTAGTAGCTGTTATTTTTTTTTCTCTAGCATGCTAGCTTTATTCCGGCATTCAGACTTGCGCAACTCTGTGACAGGCTGTGTCTCATCTCGGTGTGCTGGATTTGGTTTTTCCGTATGCACACCATGTAAAGAATCCTGGTTTTGGAATAACAGCTGTAGCGCACCAGATGAGACACTGAAACAAAACAAAACAAAACAAAAAAAGGCCTTGCCCAGTCCAGCTCGCTGCGGCGGGGGAGCGGGTGCCGATATGGGGTCCAGCGTGCACTGACTTTTTTTGTCAGGGAGACCCAGAGGTACCTCCATCCGGCTGAGCAGTGAGTGGCCCAAAGGTGCAATGCAAAAATTGAGATATTGTCTTGAATAAGTGTAACTGTGATCCATCTGCATATTTGAACGGGGTATATGGTTTTCATATCTGAGCTCAGTATTTTAGTTTGCATATTCATATTTGATACCAAAACAATCTTGTTTGGGGAGGTAATTACAAAATGGGAACCGGTTCCACTGCTAAAATTCCACCTTGCCTCCCCTTAGGATGCATCCTTACACATTAGAGTAATTGCTTATATTGTTAGAAAAGCATTTAAATTGTTAAAATGCTATGATAGATGTGAATTTGGAAGAGGCTGTATTTAAAAATTGCTAGAATATTAACTGATTTGGATCTAGGAAAAGAGAATAATGGATTGATGTTTATTATACTGGTTTATACTGTTTTTTGACATCTCTAAATTGTAAAAGGTAAATGGAGCTAAGGAATGTAACTATTTCTTAGCTACTTGAAATTGCATATAAAGTGTAGTTGGAATGAAATGGGAAAACAAAACAGCAAAATATCCCAGGCCTATGTGCAGCTCATAGTAACTGAGGAGTTTGCCAGAGCCTCCCACTTCGTACCAGTGATTATACCAGCTGCATAGCCTTGACAATATATCTGAACTGCGGCGAGAAGAGAAAGAAGAAGAAAGAAAAAAAAAAAATTAAAAAACCTGTTTTCCCGCTGCTAAGCAGAGAAAGGGGGGCTTTACTCCCCCCGCTCTGTCTTTTTTTTCCTGAAGTGTTGTCATCCATTTTTGTTGTGGCACTGTGTTGCTTTTCAGCTTTGAATCAGGGGTTGTTGGTGTTGTTTATTTTTGCTTCTGTCTTGTTTCCTAGGTTTTGGCACATCTGGGGAAAGAGCTCATAGTTTTACCTCCTTGCTGAAGTCAGTCTTTTCACACTGGTCAGTTTTAGGGGGTCCGAGTGTTCAGTACTTCTCTGGGTCAGACTGGTACTGATTTGAGTGTGGAGTGGAGCCAGATTGGTTTGATTAGGAGTTCAAACTGATGTGTTTTCGTGCTGGGCTGGACGTCTTGCCATCTCAGATGGGGGTGAGAGGGTAGTTTTATTCCCCCCCGCGCCCCTCCCCCAAGCGATGTTACTTCTAGAGAGCTGTAATACTGCATGAAGGAGTCTGAGGGTAAAATTTAAAGGCATCACCAGTGGATCCATAGTTCTAATGAAACTGGAAAACTAAACCAAAAATTTGTTAATAGACGTATTCTGTGGTAATTAGTTGTAAGTGACTTCTTAGTAAATTCACCATACGTGTGTTAGATCTTGACTACGTACTCAAAATCACAGATCAAATTTAGAGGTTCCTCCTTAAAAAGCTCTAAGTAATTTAAAGCTGTGCCAAGTTCTGCTAATTGGGTTGAACCTTCAACAATTTTTACAGAATGATGCCAATTGTTATCTCCACACCAAACCAGTACAGCTTTATGAGACTTCCCAGAACCATCAACAAAAACTTTGCAAGTATGTAGGACCAGACCAAATACAAGTATGGCCTATGACCTGATGTTAAAGACTTGCAGGTTCTGCAGCAATTTACATTTAGGCATGCCAAAAGCTGTGCTGTCAAGAAAACCAGCTAGTGCAATTTATAAAGACATAGATTACAAATAAAAAAAATCAGAATTAAATTTCACAAATGGTACATATATGACAAAAGGGTCATGGCCTATTAAGACTTAAATTCATTCCCTGCATTTTCTTGATTAGAGTGACAATTGGTATGTAACAGTCGGTGTATCAGTTTGCTAGCAATCTTATCATACTGTCCCACAATAAGCACAGGTTGTTTCCATGTTGTAGCTATAGACAAATCTGCAAGTCCAATCGAATGCAGTCAGCCTGTAAGGTTGTCATAAATTCATTCCTCAAAGTGTCTAACTCCATTTTGGCTGTCATATTTATTGGATATTGTTTTCCCTTACCGGATCAAAGTCCTGTTTCAGATCTATCAGTGTAGAATTTGCTTCATCGCAACATTGGCTGTTAACACTAGTGGAAATACAGCATTTGAAATTTCCTTGGAGACTTCTCACTTGCAGCAAGCAGATCTGCATCATCCCAGCAGTTTCTTGTAGGACAGGCAACTAAACAGAATTCTCAGAAAATGTTATTTGAGCTTACAATTTACTTAACAAATCTTAACCTAAGAGAGCTATAGGACTTTCTGGCAACTATAAGAATTCATGTATTAAAACTTTGTTCCAAATTTGGCATTCCATTGGTCTCAAAAAATGGCCTTTCTTTCGTTCTCTCCCATGACCTCAAAAGCTAGCATGGTGAATTTACTAAGAAGTCTCTTACAACTAATTACCACAGAATAAGTCTATCAACAAATTTTTGGTTTAATTCTCCAGTTTCATTAGAACTATGGGTCTGCTAAGGATGCCTTTAAACTTCACCCTCGGACTGCTCCATTCAGTATTACATCGCTGCAGTGGGGGGGGAGAACCCCCCTTTCACTGCTTTAAAAGCAGGCAGCCAGGTTTTTCCATTTTTGTTTTTCTTTCTCTTCATGCTGCAGTTTAGAGATAATCAAGGTCACGCAGCTGGCATAATGGCTGGTACGAAGTGGGATGCTCTGGGAAACTTCTCAGTTACAATGATCTGCACACAGGCCTCGGATGTTTTGGTCTTTTGTTTTCCCATTTCATTCCAGCCATAATACACTTCATATGCAATTTCAAGTAGCTCAGCAATAGTTACATTCCTTAGCTCCATTTACCTTTTACAATTAAGAGATGTCAAAAAACAGTATAAACCAGTATAATAAACATCAATCCATTATTCTATTTTCCTAAATCTCAATCAGTTAATATTCTAGCAACTTTTAAATACAACCTCTTCTAAATTCTCATCTATCATAGCATTTTAACAATTTAAATGCTTTTCTAACAATATAAGCAATTACTCTAATGTATAAGGATGCATCCTAAGGGGGAGCAAGGTGGAATTTTAGCAGTGGAACCGGTTCCCATTTTGTAATTATCTCCCCAAACAAGATTCTTTTGGTACCAAATATGAATATGCAAACCAAAATACTGAGCTCAGATGTGAAAACCAAACACCCAGTTCAAATATGCAGATGGATCACAGTCACACTAATTTAAGACAATATCTCAATTTTTGCATTGCACCTTTGAGCCGCTTACTGCTCAGCCAGGTGGAGGTACCTCTGGGTCACCCTGACAAAAAAAGTCAGTGTGCGCTGGAGCTCCATTGGCCCCCCCCACTGGTGTGCTACAACTGTTATTCCAAAACCAGGATTCTTTACATGATGTGCATACGGAAAAGCCAAATACAGCACATCGAGATGAGACACAGCCTGTCACAGAGTTGCGCAAGTCTGAACGCTGGAATAAAGCTAGCATGCTGGAGAGAAAAATAACAGCTACCACACGCAAAATTTTTACGATCACATTCACGCAGTAAAGAACTAAATTACTCATGATCTTCTGAATTATCACAAAATGCACATTTTGAGTCAACGGAGTCTCATGATTTAACAGACTGTGAACTTATCGTACCATATAGCACAGACCTACCAAAATTGCAACATACTTAAACAGATACCCACAAAGAAAACAGGTTAATAAGGAAAGCATCTTGCAGACTCTAACAAGTTTGCTGTGACCTGTGTGTTATCAGTTAACTCTCTCAGCTTGTTGAAGTTCAAATCGCCCCGCCTGTAAAACTGTCTGAAATGATTTAATGATTTCTTGTAGAGATTTATTTTGTCCTGCTCTGCTGGCCTCAAAAACAACATTAATTGCAACAAGATTCTATTTTCCGGACACTTAGCAGCCGACACTGATTTCAATATTTAACAAGATCTTCCTTCCTTATAATTCGGAGTGCTTTCCCAAGTTTTAAAACACCTCCCAATACTGATTTTTTAGGAACACAACCGAAAACAATTATTCCTGACCCCATCTTGCAAGTAAAAACCTTGAGAAGAGGGAGGGAGGGAGGGGGAGGGGGGGGAAGAGCGGTGGGGGGAAGGGAGGTGGGGGGAACGCACAGGTCTGCTTGAAAACAATTAACTCATTTTCCTGACAAGCTGCTTGATTTTCAGAGAGGCAGTACACAGGAGCACATAATATGTACTGTAAAACTCACAAATAACATGTTGATAGCAAACATTAGCATTCTCTACTGCTAATCTCAACACTAGTGCTTCCTTAGCTTCTAAGTTTTCGACCTGCTTACTGATGGCCTCTTGAAGATAGTCAATAAATTGCATGTAATTCTCATTGGGACCCTGAATAACAGTTGCAAATGATTTGGCTGCTTTGTTGGTTTCAGACACCTCTCTCATAGCTTGATATGCAAGATCTGTTGACTGCCTCAGGATTTCAGAAACTAATCGTGCCTGTAGTTGTGGTGTGTCAATTAGTGTCTCTTCCAGGAGTTGTGGGATACCTTCCCCTTTCAACGAATCCCCATCATTCCGTCCTAAATGATCTATAGCTGTTACATTTCACAGAGTTCTTTTGCCCAGTTCTCATCCGGCGACTCCTTCTGCTCTTTCGTAGGAGTTAGAGGGTTGAAAGACAGTAAAAGCAGACTGGTAAAATTGGTAAAAGGACTGATAGTACACTTGTTTACGACTTTAGCATTCTCATCTGTCACAGGTCCTTTGAGCAAGTTGTCTGACTCCAATCCTCTGGACTTGCTGTTCTCACCAGGCTTAGATGATGGTACAGGAGGCCACCCGCTCGGCATTTTTCCTCCCTCCGCCCCAGACTGCTGTATCATCGGGGTTGCCGACAGTGAAACAGGGGATGGAGTGGGGAGGGGGTCAAAAGACACGATCCGGGTAAACTTCACAGTCATTTTTAGGTTTGTTATCAGGCTGCAACGCTGGAAAAATTCTGGCAACGGCGGCCCGCTCAGCCTTAAAGTCTTTTAAGGTGGACTTAAGCTTCCATTTAGTCGCTAATGATTTAGTTTCTTTATCATCTCCATTGCTGACCTTATTCCATAATTTCTGCCCTTTATCGCTCCAGAGTTAACGTTTAAAAGCCTTCTCGTTTTCTCTCGGGTAGCCATTAATTCTATACCAAATTAATAGTCTACATATGTTACTTTCTTCTTATTTAAGTCCTCTCATAGAGAGAATAGGCAGGAGGAGTTTAACTATGGCTTCTTCCTCAGAGGATATATTTTGCCCCATAACTTCACTCTCCCTCCTCCCGCTCCCAGCCGCTCACCCTTTACGGTGACTTCTTCAATTAATGCGGAGCGTCCGTACCCTCCGCCCGGTTTTCAGTCCAGCTGATCCGCCTCCGGCTGGGCCGCTCCAGGCTTTTCCCCAACTTCAGTGGTACGCCGTTCAGAGTATCACGTTGGGGTCACCATTTGTAGGAGCGAGATAAGGACTCAGCAAAACCAGTCGATTCAATGTGAATCACGCTAAGCCATTTATTACAGAAACAAGTCTCCTTATATACGTAACTATATTCTAATCACGCGTCCACACTCCAAGCATGGATTCGCTAAATGAGTATCGTGGGCTGTCCATGTGCTGGAGTCTCACTGATGATACGTCCGATGATTCACGCCACGCCAGGACCCTGGTGATTGTGGAACGCCCCTCTTTCTCACAGCAAACTCTGATCTCAGCTTCTCGAAGAGGCCTTGAGATTCCTTTGAGCCTGACTAATTCAGCAACAGATCTTTATCTATCAAAACCCCTCCACACAAAACCATGCTAAATCAGAAAGAACCTACATTAGTTATGGTCAAATCACTAGTTAATGGTCAATGGAAAAGGCCACATCAATTGATAACCTGGGGGAGAGGTTATGCTTGTGTCTTTACAGATCAAGGGCCGCTATGGTTGCTGGCACGAAACGTGAAACTTGTGTTATCTTCCTGACAATGATTGCTGCAGCTGCTGTGTTTTGGATGCCCACACAGACAAAGACTAACGTGTGGAGTACTTTAGCCAACATGACTGACCAGGACTCTATATGCCTAGCTATGGCATCTCCGGAAAACCCATTCCACATATGCTTGGTTGGCATCCCCCTTGATGACTACAGCAGCATCACACAACTGTTTCAGAATAGTGGTCGATGCAAAGGCATTGCAACAAACTGTAATAATACTAACATGGCACTTTGGATTAATTGCCTCCCGGAAATAGACATTGAACCACAGGAACTGGAATTGCTGGGATCTGTGCCCATGGATGCTTGTATTCAGCTGGTTTGTGAAAAGTGCCAGGACAATATGCTAAAGCATGAATGGATAAAACTGCAAAATGTTAATGCTACCTTGGTGACTATAGAAATGAAACTCGATGGTGTAATTCCTCACAGAAGAATCCAAGGGATGTCACTGATAATGTGGGACAGCGACCCCAAAACCTCCTGTATGGTGTATTCTTGATCTGTGGAGATAGAGCCTGGCCAGGAATTCCTTCTAATGCTGTTGGAAGACTGTGTATTTTGGGACTATTAACTCTCTTAACACCCAATGTATCTATGATAATAGATCACAGAAGAGCAAGACGAGAAAAACACTTTTTGCGTGTATATGAGTCAAAATGTGATGATAATGTAGATTTTTGGGGATCAAGGTTAAGAGTTTTAGGATCTCTTGTATCTGGTGTTGGCACAGCTAAAAGCTTTAAATATTTTAGAAAACTAGGATGCTGGCTAGTTAAGCAAACTAACAGAACTTCAAAGGCTTTAAGTGGACTTTTGTTAGATGTAGATTCTGTAAGACATGTCACACGGCAGAATAGAGCCACGATAGATTTTTGTTATTAGCTCAAGGACATGGGTGTGAAGATTTTGATGAGATTTGTTAAATAAATTGCTTAGTGGTTGAGGGTTTTTAGGATGGTTGTTATCAGTAGTGAAAACAGGACTGATCGTTTTGATGATTGTTGTGGTTGTGTTTCTAATGTTGCCATGCATGATTTCTCTGCTGCAAAGGGCCCTGCAGCAGACAATGAGGGCAGCATTTTTAGCACAAATGAAAAAAGGGGGAATTGTGGGAAACTGCAGCGGGTCTGTGGAATCCTTGACAGAAAATATGGGAGTAGAGATCAGCCTTGAGATATTAAGATTTACCCTTGAGAAGGATGGGAGTAAAGGAGTATCCAGAGAGAGGAGAGATGTACCCATGAGAGAGAAGGGGATAGAAGAATAACATGGATGATAGAAAAATTAACCAATGAGATGTTAGTGCTGTAACTTGTAACCAATAGTGAAAAGACACATGAACTGGTAGAATTGTATAAAAATGCACTTGTAGCAATAAATGGCACCTATTACTTTCATCTTGAAAGAATTTGGTCCATGTCGTTTTTCCGTCTCAACCATGACATAAGGAGGAACCTCTAAATTTGATTTATGATTCTGAGTACATAGTCAAGGTCCTAAAGGGCATCCCCTCCACCTTTCTTAAAGAAATCTCACAACAGCAGCTCTTTGAAATGTTTGTATCATTGTAAACTGTATTACACCTTCACAGACACCCATTGTTTGTTACTCATATACGCTCTCATACCACTTTACCAGGTTCTTTAACAGAAGGAAATGCAGTTGCGGACTCTTACACTGTAGCTACAGTCTGCTTCCAGTCTGGCAGGGCTTCACATGCTTTTTTCCATCAGAATGCTGCTGCTTATTTAGTAGTCTGATGTTACATATGTCTCATCTTTTGGTCGTTTGAAATATGTACACGTTTCTATAGATACTTTTTTCAGGTATGCTTTGTGCATCTGCTTATACTAGTGAAAAAAGCAGAGATGTTCAGTGCCACTGGACCCTCTGTTTTGCTATGCTGGGTGTGCCGCAACAGATTAAAACTGACAACGGTCCTGGCTACACTGACAGATCCACGCAATATTTTTTATAGCAATGGGGTGGTTCGCATGTCAGAGATATTCCACATTCTCCTACTGGACAGGCTATTATTGAATGGGCTCATTCCACACTGAAACAAATGTTAGAAAAACAAAAAAGAGGGAATATGATGCCTCAGGAACAATACGACATGCAACATCATTACAAAATTGAGCCGCCATGGATTTTTTATTGTTGGCCCATGACCATTGTTGTGAAGATTTTGACGGGATGTGTTGCATGAACTTGTCTGTTTATTCTGAATCAATTCACAAAGCAATCAGAAGGTTAGATGATATGACCAAGAAATTAACCTATGAAGATTGGGGCTTAGACAAATGGTTGAATGGTTGGAGTATTACAGGATGGATTAGGGACTTAATAAAAAAATGGTCTAGTTCTATTGACGGTTGTATTAGTAATATTAATGCTTGTACCTTGTATCTTACAATGTGTACAACGAACAGTAGAAAAATCTATGAAAGGTCTATGGCTAGTAGAAAAACAAAAAGGGGGAGTTGTGGAATATCTTTCTGACAGTCACCTTGAGTTACTGGAATGACCTTGACTAAAATAAAATGAGGAACCAGGATGTTTTTGTACAAGATAAGAGGAGGTCGATGAAACAGAAAAACACTGTCAGCATGATATTTACAATGTGTTAGCCAAACTGACAGAGCGCATGCAAGATTAAGTAAACCAATCACAAGATAGCTTTAAGCGCATGAACAGCCAGCATAAACCAATCGAAACAGAAAGTTAAACGCGTGTACAACAGCTACCAGCTATAAATGTAAGTGCCTTGCCTAAATAAAGGGTCTTGTGGTTCACTTGCACCAGGAGTCTGTGTCGTCAATCCCTCACTGCCTGTCACATTATTAAGAAAAAGAGAAATCTTCTGGGTCATGTCAGCTCAACGCAAATATGTACTGATATTTTAGAAAAGAATGGGAAAGACTAGTGTGCATGTGTGTATGTGTGGAGAGTGGATTTGGGCATGCACTGGTGGGCAGCAACATTGGCTCAACTCCAATACCTATATATTGGTTCTCATATTACCTGCTCTACCTGTATATGAACAGTCCAAGGGAGCTGGAACATCAACATGAAGAGAAGATGGACTTTCCTTGTAACCAGCATCTCCACTACCAGAGCCGTAAGTCAGGTCTGCAGAGGACCTCTTGCATTCCTCTTGTATGTCCTCCTAGGGGCTTTTTGTAGGAGGGAGAGGCATGTGCCTTTAGAGAAAACAAACCCTGTAGTGATGATGAAGAATATCTGATCAACAATTTATTGGTTATGACACATTTGCAAATAAAAAGTACTATGAGACTGAAAGACCTCTTTTAGCCTTGTATTTACTTCCAATTTCCTCACATATTAAGTACCTGCTTGGAAACTTTTCTCGGCTTTTTCTGAGTTGTCTGTCATTGCCTAAAACAGTACTGCACCTTTGTTTACTCTCCATTCATGTTTCTGAACTGTCTTTTATTGCTACAGCAGTAGGAAAAGGATGCATCATGTGAGAACACACCACCAAGTTGGAGAAACAAAGGATAGAGATCATCCAAATAACCTATGGAAAGTCTCAGGTCCAGGCTTGGTCCATCTATTTTAACATAAGCCTTTATGTTTTCTACTCAGGACTTCTTATACTACTAACACTCCATCATCTTATGCGACCTCCACTTATAAGGACAGACCTTGTACTTGGTGTGAATTACTCTACTCGTAGAAGAGGCTGGATCCCAGATGAGACACAGCACTGTCCAGCTCTGTTGCATAGGCATGGTGGGAAGCAAAATGCCGAATTCACTCTGCATGCTGTTTTTCAGAGAGCATGGAGATAAGGCATAGGGATGACACATGGTTTGGGTTAAAAATTTTAGTGTCTGAAGTAGTTTAGTATCTTGGTTCTTCTGGCCAAACATTTACATTTGCCAAGAGAAAAGGCTAAAGTAAACTGGATAATTTAAGTGGAGCTGGTGGTTTGCCTGGCCCAGCGTTCAACAAAACCTGCAGTTGGGTTGTACAGAGAATAATTTATCTTATTTCTTTCCTTGAGGCCCAGCATGAGACCAGATGCTAATTAAGGATAGGTAACTATTGAAACAGGACCTGAGGGTGGAAGGGTGATTAATTCCTGTCATGTCTAGTATGTTGAGATGCTCCAGGACAGGCTCTGGTTTCTGTCTCTTCCTGAGCATCCAGTAACCCTGCAAAGAGGGACAATACCAGCACGTGTCTGCACCTATGGGTAAATTAAATTTGACAAAATAAATAAATAAAATCAATTGTCATTAGCTTCTATTTTATTTAGGGGGAGGAGTCAAATAAAACAATCCTGAGTGCTAATTGGAAACAGATATCAGAATGACCTAATGATGTTGGGTTGCAGAGGGTTTTTCAGCGCATTGATGTGATTCATTATTTCCAAAACCGACTTCATTGAGCCTGAGATATTACCTTATCTAATACATTTCACTGTCCTGAGCAACCTCACCAACACTGGTGGTGAGGACCAGGGAGGTGGCCCTCAGCAGCCACGGCGGGCTGACCCTGGGGGCACCAGCACCCTCTGCTCCATTGCCTCCTCTTTCTCCTCGGTTGTTGATGATTAGTATTTTCCTACATTTCCAAACTAATAAGTGCCACTATCAGGGAGTTGGAAGCTCTCTAAGGCTGCAGACTGCTGCATGGTGTTAACTGATATTGAATGAGCTGCTGGTAGACAGGAACAGGACCACTGCTGGATAATTTGCAGTTTAATCAGTGTTTGTAATGAGAGCTGCTGATTAGGGCCGTTGGAAATAAAAGGGGGTCGCAAGGAACATCTGTCAGGGTCCGGTGATACTTCAGGATTAATTGTGGTGATTAGCGCAAACTGGATGACTTTGGGCTTTGCTAATGCAAAGAGAAATGTGCTGGCTCCAGCCGGGTACCGGTTGAAGATCCATGATGGAGCTGCAGGAAACTCGCTTTGAGCCATTTACCTGCAAAGGAGCACCAGGGCTGAGCTGGGCCTTCCGCAGCCTCTCACCTTTTCACAAACTGCTGGATGGCGGCTCTCGCTGAGGGGCCTCTCTGCCTTCAAGGAAAGAGGGAGGGTGGCAAGGAGAGAAAAGGCTTATAAAGTGCTGAAATCCTCATTACTGAAGATTTTCATAACTCTGCTGTTTAATGGCAGCCATAAACACGGTAGTCATGTTGGAACAATGGCTAAAAATCACAGGGTGCCATTACAAAAATGTTTACAGTTCAGTGGCAGTTCAGGGGACTCACAGTAATTAATATTAGCAAAAATGGAAGATTTATACCTAAAGAACTGTTCACTTCTTTGTAGCATAAGGCTTGTTGTGCAAATTGGAAAAAAAAAGTTCATATTTAATCATGTGAATAAGGATTAAATAAGTAGCTGTTACATGCCCTGATTTCTATTTGATCAATAAATCATCAAGTACTTTAAGTGCTTTATATGCTATAAAATTAAATGAAAAAAATATTTAACCTGCATCTCTTGTGTCAGCAGATAAAGCTAATAATATTTTCCATTATGTTTCAATTTAGGTATTTAACTGCATCAAATATCCTGGGACTTAAGAAAAATAATAAAGAAGCAGTGGTCTCCAAATGTACACTTTGGCATTCTTTTATAGGGGAGACCAAGATGAAGGCAAGCCCTGTGCCCTGGATGGTGTCCCTCATCATTAACAGAAATTTATTTAAAAGAGGCAAAATCAGTAGGTTCCTGCTGCTTTGCAGAAATGCCAGAGGCGGGAGCATGGGTTTTCCACAGCTCGGCAGCACACCCCACCTGGCATCTGCGTTGTTCAAAGCCATGATTCAAGTAACCTTTTGTGCAAAGATTTTCCCTTCCTATTTGTTTTCATTTAAGAGAAGCTGCCAAATTCATGTATACTGTGATTAAGTTACAAAAGGCATACCCATCATTAAACAACTGACGTGAGATAAATGCTTTCTGACCACCTGCAAAAGGAGGGGATATTTTTCAAGTTTTAGATCCTTCTGCATGACAGGAGGAAAACAGAAGATTAAGTGATACATTGTTTAGAAGCAGAGTGTTTAGTTTATATTTAACTAATAATTAATAGATGTATTGTAAGTAAGAAACTAAACAATTATAACTAACATCATCAATTATTTCTTAGTATAGATGTATTGTATGTCAAAATTTTCAAAAATTGTAATGCATATGTAATAATTATGTGAATATAAGCAACGCAAGAGCATCCAGTTGTTGGAGCACTTATGGAGGATGATCCCCAGAGCTCCCCAGCACTGATAAAATAAAGAATGACACTTAACAGTATAATTGACTCTGCTGTTAAGTTTATTTCTCCGTTTCATCATCATTACTTTATTTCAACTGTTTCATTTTTTTTCCAGCTCTCTCATTTCCCCTGGCCTTTCATGTTCCGTAAGGTTTGGGTAAATTCATCATTAAAAGGGTTTCAAAAAATTATATGGTAAATTATCTTTGGAATATAAATATGCCTATGCCCCCTTAGAGATATTAGTGATGGTTTCCCAAAACCAGGATTCTTTCTCCTTGCTGTGCATGCAAATGAGTCCAATTTAGCACACAGAGATGAGATATTGTTTATTACAGAGTTGCGCAAGTCTGGATGCTGGAATTAAACCCAGCACACCAGAAAGAAAAGTAACAGACATTATATACAAAACCTTATCACTACATTCACACCCTCAGCGAAGCCTATTTTATTAACGATTTTGCAAAAACAGGTGTCCTACCTAATGGTAAGCACACAGAACAGGGCAAACTCCCTTGCTTATATTACCCTAATCCCGGCCGCAAATTCCCTCCCCTCTTCCCCATTGGTTGGGTACTGCAGGGTTTACAGACTACCCGAAGCTTCCGGGATGCCCTGCCTCAGTTTACCTCTCTCAACACTCCACTTCTAAAGACCCTCTCCCCTTATTTATTTATTTTTATTTAAGCTGTAATTTCTTGTCTCTCTAGCTAACCTTTCCCCAGCTTAACTTTGAACTACAGGAATAGGTTTGCATTCTGCAATTAGTGCGAAGAGGCTTTGTTTTACATTCAAGGTCTGATAGCTGGATGTACCTCAGTCCCCACCTGCTGGGTCAGGCCTCAGATCCACAGTTGCAAAAACAACATTCCTCCTTCAGTGGCTCCTTACAGGAGATGCTCTTCTTCCCATTACCTTTTTTTGCTTTCCTTCCAGCAAGGCTTTAGGAAAGACCCAAAGGTCACCCTATGGATGGTTGCCCTCCCTCTTCCCGGCTAGGGATTTCCTTTTCCCCTGGTTTCCAGACCCTGGGCTGCACAGGCTGAGAAAATCAGCTCCCAGAAACTGCAGAGGATGATCTGGAAATGCAATATATCCCCCTGAAGAGTTTTACACACTCCAGCTCTCAACTGTAACTTCAGTTGGTTAGCACATTCCCCATCAACATGGATGCGTATAATGTGAAGATGTAACAGGCTCTAAACACTCTAAATACTTAAGTGCTTTGTTTCAGTAAAGGTCAAAATAAATTAATCTCCCTTCATGCAGCATTTGTTTGGCTTCCTGAGTCATTTGCACAGGGCTTGGGGTGGAATCACCATGAAATAATAAAATGCACCTGTGAGTGGACACTGGAACCACCTTCCCACAGCCTTGTTCTGTGATGGTCTGAAGGTGATGCGATGTACATCATACATCTCTATTTGACATCTGTTTGAAATCACTCTTTGATCAAACCACTCTTCCATGCCTTCACTTTATTGGTGCTTGTGAAGGTGAGGAAGGGTGGGGGGTAATGATCCTGATTTGGAATGAACTGAGAGTTTAATGAGCATGAAAGTGAGGGGGCTAAAGGGTAGAAACTCTGAGTTTAAATATTTTCTGTAGTGATAGATTTATACCACTCAAGACCCTTTTGGGGACATCTGTGCCAAGTCCTATAGAGACAGGCTGTGCTGGACCAGTCTACCCTGATCTACTGTGGATATTCTGGCATCCCAAGCCATATTCTAGACTTGAAGTCCAAGCTGTTTCCTTTCTTCCAGATTTCATTTAGCTCTTTTGTCTTCTCCCTTGTTCCATAGTTCTTCCACCCTCTTCCTTCCCCACCGCCATCCCATGCTTTACTCTCCATGCTACAACCTCCTTTCAGGTAAGTGTGTTGGGTTGGCCGAGATAGGGATAATTTCACAGGTAGCTGGGAGGACAATACAGCCAGGACAGCTGACCCAAAGCTAGACAAAGGGATATTCATAGAATGGTTTCAGTGGGAAGAGACTCTCAGGATCATTGAGTCCAACCATAACCTAACTCTAGCACTAAACCATGTTCCTAAGAACCTCGTCTAAATGCCTTTTAAACACCTCCAGGGATGCCGAGTCTACCACAGAATCACAGAATCGACTGGGTTGGAAAAGACCTCAGAGATCATCGAGTCCAACCCTTGGTCCAACTCTAGCCCATTTATTAGATCATGGCACTAAGTGCCATGTCCAATCTCAGTTTAAAAACCTCCAGGGATGGCGAGTCCACCACCTCCCTGGGCAGGCCATTCCAATGTCTGACCACTCTCTCTGTAAAGAATTTCTTTCTAATATCCAGCCTAAATTTCCCCTGGCAGAGTTTAAGCCCATGCCCCCTTGTCCTATTGCTGACTGCCTGGGAGAAGAGACCAATCCCCACCTGGCTAGAACTTCCCTTCAGGTAGTTATAGAGAGTGATGAGGTCACCTCTAAGCCTCCTCTTCTCTAGACTAAACAACCCCAGCTCCCTCAGCCTCTCCCCATAGGTCTTATGTTCAAGTCCCTTCACTAGTCGTGTTGCTCTTCTCTGGACCCGCTCCAGCACTTCAATGTCTTTCCTGAACTGAGGGGCCCAGAACTGAACACAATACTCCAGGTGTGGCCTCACCAATGCAGAGTACAGGGGAAGGGTCACTTCCCTTGTCCTGCTGACCACGCTATTTTTGATACAGGACAGGATACCATTGGCCTTCTTGGCCACCTGGGCACACTGATGGCTCATGTTGAGCTTCCTGTCAATTAGTACCCCCAGGTCCCTTTCTGTCTGACTGCTCTCCAGCCACTCTGCGCCCAGCCTGTAGCGCTGCAGGGGGTTGTTGTGACCAAAGTGCAGCACCCGGCACTTGGCCTTATTGAACTTCATCCCATTGGAATCAGCCCATTTTTCCAGTCTATCCAGATCCCTCTGCAGAGCCCTCCTGCCTTCCAGCAGGTCGACACTCCCTCCCAACTTGGTGTCATCAGCAAATTTGCTGATGATGGTCTCAATCCCCTCATCTAAATCGTCAATAAAGATGTTAAACAGGACTGGACCCAACACTGACCCCTGGGGAACACCACTAGGGACTGGCCACCAGCTAGATGCAGCCCCATTCACCAGCATTCTCTGGGCCCGGCCCTCCAGCCAGTTCTTAACCCAGCAGGGAGTACACTTGTCCAAGCCACGGGCTACCAGCTTTTGCAGGAGTATATTATGGGAGACAGTGTCAAAGGCCTTGCTGAAGTCCAGATAGACCACATCCACGGCTTTCCCCTCATCCACCAGGTGAGTCACCTGATCATAAAAGGAGATCAGGTTGGTCAGACAGGACCTGCCCCTCCTAAACCCATGCTGGCTGGGTCTGATCCCTTGTCCATCCTGAAGGTGCTGTGTGATTCCATTCAGGATGATCTGCTCCATAACCCTGCCAGGCACCGAGGTCAGGCTGACAGGCCTGTAGTTGCCAGGGTCAGCTTTGCAGCCCTTTTTGTGGACTGGGGTAACATTGGCCAATTTCCAATCATATGGGACCTCCCCAGTGAGCCAGGACTGTTGGAAGATGATGGAGAGCGGCTTGGCAAGTTCTTCTGCTAGCTCCTTCATCACCCTAGGATGGATCCCATCTGGTCCCATAGACTTGTGAGGATCCAGATGGCTCAGTAAATCACCAACTATTTCCTCCTGGAATACAAGGGGCCTATTTGGCTTCTTATCTCTGTCAACCACCTCCAGAGATGAGTTGTCCTGAGGGCCACCTGTCTTACTGGTAAAAACTGAGGCAAAGTAGGTATTAAGTACCTCAGCTTTCTCCTCATCTTTGTTAACTATATTTCCCTCAAAGTCCAACAGAGAATGGAGGTTTTCCTTGCCCCTCCTTTTGTTGTTAACATATTTGAAGAAGGACTTTTTATTATCCCTGACAGAATTGGCCAAATTAACTTCAAATTGCACTTTTGTTTCCCTGATTTTTTTCCTGCATGATCTAGCTATTTCCATAAATTCTTCATAAGTAGCCAGCCCTTTTTTCCACAGTCGGTAAAGTCTCTTTTTATTTCTGATTTCATTCAGAATCTCCCTGTTTAGCCAAGCCCGTTGTCTTCCCCGACGGCTAGCCTTTCGGCACACTGGTATAGCCTGTTCCTGTGCCCTCAAAACCTCCTGCTTGAAGCATGTCCAACCCTCCTGGGCCCCCCTTGTTTTTAAGCATTGTTTCCCAGGGTATGCTCTGAACTAGACTTCTGAATAGGCAAAAATCTGCCCTCCGGAAGTCCAGCATAGAGGTTTTGTTAATGGTTCTCCCTGCATCTCTGAGTATTGAAAATTCTATTATTTCATGGTCGCTATGCCCCAGGCGGCCTCCAACCACTACATCTCCCACTAGCCCTCCTCTGTTTGTAAACAGTAGGTCTAGCGGGGTCTTGCCTCTGGTAGGCTCATTTACCAGCTGATGAAGGAAATTGTCCTCTATACACTCTAGGAACTTCCTAGACTGCCTCTTCTGTGCAGTATTGAGCTCCCAGCAGATATCCGGCAGGTTAAAGTCACCCACAAGAACAAGGGCCATCGATTTTGAGACATCTGCCAGCTGCTTGTAGAATAATTCATCTCCTTCATCGTCCTGGTTGGGCGGTCTATAACAGACACCCACGAGGATGTCAGCCTTGTTGGACTTCCCTCTGATTCTGGTCCACAGGCACTCAACCTTGTCACTGCTGACCTCAAGTTTAACAGAGTCAAGTGACTCTCTAACATATAAAGCCACCCCTCCACCTCTCCTACCCTGCCTATCTTTTCTGAAGAGCTTGTAGCCACACATAGCAGCACTCCAGTCATGAGAGTCATCCCACCATGTTTCTGTGATGGCAATCATGTCATAGTTTTCCTGCTGCACGATGGCTTCCAGCTCCTCTTGTTCGTTGCCCATACTGCATGCATTAGTGTACATGCACTTCAAGTGGGCTGCTGATTTCCCTCTTAATTCGGGCTTTCCATCCTTAGGCTGATCTTTGGAGAGCCCAGTTTCAATCCCTTCCCCCTTCAAACCTAGTTTAAAGCCCTCCTGATCAGCCCTGCCAACTTATGGGCTATAGTCCTCTTGCTCTCCCTAGAAGGATGAAGCCCGTCTGATTTGAGGAGGCTAGGTACCACTTCCCCGGGCAGCCTGTTCCACTGCTTCAGAATGCTTTCCATGAAGACTTTTTCCTAATATCAGATCTAAACCTCCCCTGGCGCAAGTTGAGGCCATTTCCTCTTGTCCTATCACTTGCTACTCAGGAGAAGAGACCAACACCCTCCATGCTACAACCTCCTTTCAGATAGCTGTAGACAGTGATAAGGTCTCCCCTCAGCCTCCTTTTCTCAAGGTTAAACATCCCCAGTTCCCTCAACCACTCCTCATAAGACTTGTGCTCCAGACCCCTCACCAGCTTTGTTGACCTCCTCTGCACTCTCTCTAGTACCTCAGTGTCTTTCCTATATTGAGAGGCCCAAAACTGAACACAGTATTCAAGGTGGGGCCTCACAAACGTTGAGTACAGTGGCACAATCACTTCCCTAGTCCTGCTGGCCACACTATTCCTGATACAAGCCAGGATGCTGTTGGCCTTTTTGGCCACCTGGGCACATTGCTGGCTCATATTCAACTGGCTGTCAATCAACACCCCCAGATCCCTTTCTTCCAGGCAGCTTTCCAGCCACTCTTCCCCAGGCCTGTAGCGCTCCATGGGGTTGTTATGACCCAAGTGCAGGACCTGGCACTTGGCCTTTTTAAACCTCATACAATTGGCCTCAGCCCAATGATCCAACTGGTCCAGATCCCTCTGTATGGCCTTCCTACCCTCCAGCAGATCAACACTCCCACCCAATTTGGTGTCATCTGCAAACTTACTAAGAGTGCACTCATTCCCCTCATCCAGATAATTGATAAACAGATTAAACAGAACTGGACCCAATACTGAGCCCTGGGGAACACCACTCGTGACGGCCGCCAACTGGATTTGACTCCATTCACCACAACTCTTTGGGCTCTGTCCTCCAGCCAGTTTATCCATCGAAGAGTACACCCATCTAAGCCATGAGCTGCCAGCTTCTCCAGGAGAATGCTGTGGGATACGGTGTCAAAGGCTTTACTGAAGTCTAAGTATACAACATCCACAGCCTTTCCCTCATCTACTAGGTGGGTCACCTTGTCATAGAAGGAGATCAGGTTGGTCAAACAGGACCTGACTTTCATAAACCCATGTTGACTGGGCCTGATCATATGGTTTCTTCTATGTGCTGTGTGATGTCACTTAGGATGATTTGTTCCATGACCTTCCCCGGCACTGAGGTTAGACTGACAGGTCTGTAGTTCTCCAATATGATACCATATGAGGTCATGCTCAGTTATAAAAGGGAGGCTGGCCAGGGGGGAAGTCTCTTTTTCTTGCTGACGGGGAGTAGGGTGGTCTGGGACGCTCTCAGTTCTCTCTGGACCGCACAGTTAGGTGTTATTGTATTTTGGGCGTGAGCTGCTGTCTGGGACAGAGTTTTTGGCATGGGCTGCAGTTGGGAATCCAAACTTGCTGCTTTGGAGGACGGGAAATGCAGCATGTGGATTGCCAGTTCCCTCAGGACTCTGTGATGCATCTCATCAGGTCCCATAGATTTATATATATTCAGGTTCCTCAAGTGGTCACAAACCTGATCTTCTCTTACAGTGGGACAAGTCCCTGTCTTGTAGTTCATCCACTCGAGACGTGTGGGAAGAGAGGTTGCCAGTGAAGACTGAGGCAAAGAAGTTGTTGAGTACCTCAGCCTTCTCCTTGTCTGTTATTACCAGTTTGCCAATCTTGCTCACAAGGGGCTTGCTGCAGTTCAGATGCAGCAGGTGGCATTAATTGCTGGTGCTAAGTGGGAGCTGCCTGGGAGCTGCCAGGGAGCTAAGTTTATCTTGCAGCTTGACACAGGCCTGAAATTTATGTTCAAACAGGACAGCACAGGCCTGGGATATTTTGTTTATTTATTTTCCTATTTCATTCCAGCCATAATACACTCTATATGCAATTCTAATTAGCTGAGCAATAGTTACATTCCTCAGCCCCATTTACCATTTACAATGTCTTACAGATGTCAATAAACAGCATATTAACTATCAATCAATTTTCCTAGAACCAAATCAGGTCATATTCTAGCAACTTTTAAATACAACCTCCTCTGGGTTCACATCCATCAGAGCATTTAGTTTTCTTTTCCATACCTCCAACAAACACACAAATTCAATGCGAATCAGAGTTTAACAACCTCAGTTCTTTTCTGGTCTCAAAATTATTAAATAACAATAAGAGTGTCGAGGGTTAAGATTGCGGGGTGACAATAAAACCCTGGCAGATGTATTGTTAACCCCCTCTCCCCCCCCACTTCCCTCTTTTTGCCCCTCCCTCTCCCCCCCTTTCCCACTCAGGACAGGCGATCGGGAGGGAAAGAAGAACGGAGAGAAGAGAGTTGGAAAAATTAAAGATGTTTTACTAATGCTACTAATAAGAATAGAGAAAATAATACAAAATATACAAAACCAATCTTGAAAGTCTCAGCGACTGCAGAGCCGGCCACCAAAGTCCTGGATTAGACTCTGCAACCAAGTGGAGCTGGATTCAGTCTCTCACTAGGCCTCAGTTCTCAGGGATGAGTAGCAAGATCCTCTCCTAATGTCAGCCATAAGGAAAAAAGGGAAAAAGGAACGAGATCCTCGTGATCTCCCACTTTTATATGAAGTATTCACGTGAATGGAATGTTATACACAGTTGGTCAGTTTCTTAGTCACTTGTTTCTCGTCGCCCCTCTCGCGAGATGTCCATCCATGCTTATCAATAAGTTTGCATTCCATTGCTATGTTTACCAAAACGTGTCTGGTTCTCCAGGAAAATGCAGTTAATATGAAGGCTTTAGCTGACAGGCAAAATTCACTGAAAGAGAAACTTGTTCTTTAGCAAAACCAGGACATTCCACCCCTTATAATATGCCATTCACTGAATACTTAAACCTTATCAATACAATCTATCAACATAATCTAATTAATCACTACTACTATATATATATATACATATATACACAGGAGTAATTAATCAGTGGACCATCCTTTAAAAAGTTCATTAAGTTCATTTTGTCACGACAGTCTCCCAGGGCAGGAAAAAATGGTACAAGTGCATCTCATGACCACTGTTTGTGGGTTAAAGACATCAACTTCGAGGAATTTGTTAGGCGCCACTCGAAGAAGCTAGCTCTGGTTTCATCATCACTGTCTTGATCTGGAAAACACTTATTAAATACTGTTAGTACGGCAATTCACATCATGCAGTTCAGTATTGGATGTTTTCACCTAAACTCAAGTCCCCTTGAGGTACACACCGAACTTCTCCATCCTTAAGCATCACCCACCAGGTGCTGCCAGGTCCCTGGGCAAAAACAATCCCACGAATGGGCTTGCCTTTGCCTGAGGCAGGAGTAACCCAGACTGCCTTTCCTAACATGTTTTTCATGTGTACTACAGGGACTTTATCTCCTTCTACAGTCTGTAGAATTTCTGATTGGGCAGGCCCGGCTCGATTGGTTGATCCCCTGGTGTTGACCAACCAAGTGGCTTTTGCTAAATGTGAATCCCAGTTTTTAAAGGTTCCACCACCAAGTGCCTTTAGTGTAGTTTTTAGCAAACCATTGTACCTTTCAATTTTCCCAGAGGCTGGTGCATGATATGGAATATGATATACCCACTCAATACCATGTTCTTTGGCCCAATTGTCTACAATACTGTTTTTGAAATGAGTACCATTGTCTGATTCAATTCTTTCTGGCGTACCGTGTCGCCAAAGGACTTGCTTTTCAAGGCCCAAGATAGTATTTCGGGCTGTAGCATGAGGTACGGCATATGTTTCCAACCATCCAGTGGTTGCTTCCACCATTGTAAGTACATAACGCTTACCTTGACGTGTTTGTGGAAGTGTAATATAATCAATCTGCCAAGCTTCTCCATACTTATACTTTAACCATCGCCCCCCATACCATACAGGCTTTAAACATTTCGCTTGTTTGATTTCGGCGCAAGTTTCACATTCATGAATAACCTGTGAAATAGTGTCCATAGTTAAATCCACCCCTCGATCGCGAGCCCATTTATATGTTGCATCTCTACCTTGGTGCCCTGAAGCATCATGGGCCCACCGAGCTAGGAAAAGTTCACCTTTATGTTGCCAGTCCAAGTCCACCTCAGCTACTTTAATCTTAGCAGCTTGATCCGCTTGTTGGTTGTTTAGATGTTCCTTGGTGGCTCGACTTTTAGGCACATGAGCATCTACATGCCGAACTTTCACAGGCAGGCTCTCTAGCCGAGAAGCAATGTCTTGCCACAGTGTGGCAGCCCAAATGGGTTTACCTCTGCGCTGCCAGTTGCTTTTCTTCCATTGCTGTAGCCACCCCCACAAGGCATTTGCTACCATCCATGAGTCAGTATAGAGATAAAGTATGGGCCACTTCTCTCGTTCAGCAATGTCCAAAGCCAGCTGGATGGCTTTCACTTCTGCAAATTGACCAGATTCACCTTGTCCTTCAGTGGCTTCTGTAACTTGTCGTGTGGGACTCCACACAGCAGCTTTCCACCTTCGATGTTTTCCTACAAGACAACAGGATCCATCTGTGAACAGTGCATACTGCTTATCAGTCTCTGAAAGAGTATTATACGGTGGTGCTTCTTCAGCACGTTTTACTTCCTCCTCATCCGGAGACATCCCAAAGTCTTTGCTTTCTGGCCAGTCTGTAATCACTTCTAAGATCCCTGGGCGATTGGGACTTCCAATTCGAGCTCGTTGCGTGATCAATGCAATCCATTTACTCCACGTAACTTCGGTTGCATGATGTGGAGAGGGAACCGTCCCTTTGAACATCCAGCTCAGTACCGGCAGTCGAGGTGCCAGGAGGAGCTGTGCTTCAGTACCGATCACTTCTGAAGCAGCTCGAACTCCTTCATATGCTGCTAGTATCTCTTTTTCAGTTGGAGTATAGTTGGCCTCAGATCCTTTGTATCCTCGACTCCAAAAACCTAAGGGTCGACCTCGGGTTTCTCCTGGTGCTTTCTGCCAGAGGCTCCAGGTAAGTCCATTATCTCCGGCTGCGGTGTAGAGCACATTTTTAACATCTAGTCCAGTCCGAACTGGTCCAAGGGCTACTGCATGAGTTATCTCACGCTTAATTTGTTCAAAGGCTTGTCGTTGTTCAGGGCCCCACTCAAATTGGTTCTTTTTACGAGTCACTCGATAGAGAGGGCTCACAATGTGGCTGTAGTCAGGGATATGCATCCTCCAAAAACCTACAACGCCCAAGAAAGTCTGTGTCTCCTTTTTATTAGTAGGTGGAGACATTGCAGCAATTTTGTTGATCACATCCATTGGGATCTGACGACGGCCATCTTGCCATTTTATTCCTAAAAACTGGATCTCTCGTGCAGGTCCCTTGACCTTGCTTCGTTTTATGGCAAAACCAGCATCCAAAAGAATCTGAATTATTCTCTCACCTTTCTCGAAGACTTCTTTCGCTGTGTCGCCCCATACGATGATGTCATCAATATATTGCAAGTGTTCTGGAGCTTTACCTTGCTCCAGCGTGGTCTGGATCAGTCCATGGCAGATGGTAGGACTGTGTTTCCACCCCTGGGGCAAGCGATTCCACGTGTACTGGATGCCTCTCCAGGTGAAAGCAAACTGCGGCCTGCACTCTGCTGCTACAGGAATAGAGAAAAATGCATTAGCAATGTCAATTGTAGCATACCATTGAGCTGCCTTTGACTCCAGTTCAAATTGCAGTTCTAGCATGTCAGGCACAGCAGCACTCAGTGGTGGCGTAACTTCATTCAGGCCACGATAGTCCACAGTTAGTCTCCACTCATCACTAGACTTACGCACTGGCCAGATTGGGCTGTTAAAAGGTGAGCGAGTCTTACTGATCACACCCTGGCTTTCCAACTGATGGATCAACTTCTGAATAGGAATCAAAGAGTCTCGATTGGTGCGATATTGCCGGCGATGCACTGTCGTGGTAGCAATTGGCACCTGCTGATCGTCAACCATCAGCAGTCCTACAACAGAAGGGTCATCTGAAAGACCAGGCAAATCAGACAGCTGTTCAATTTTCTCAGTGTCCACAGCTGCTATACCAAATGCCCACCTATATCCTTTTGGGTCCTTAAAATACCCTCTCTTGAGGTAGTCTATGCCAAGGATGCACGGAGCATCTGGACCAGTCACAATGGGATGCTTTTGCCAGTTTTTTCCAGTTAGGCTCATTTCAGCCTCTACAACAGTCAGTTCCTGGGATCCCCCAGTCACTCCAAAAATATTGATGGATTGTGTGTCTTTATAGTCAGAAGGAATTATTGTGCACTGTGCACCAGTGTCCACTAAAGCTTTGTACTCCTGGGGGTGTGTTGTACCAGGCCATCGTATTTGTACAGTCCAATAAACTCTGTTATCCCTTTCCTCCACCTGGTTGGAGGCAGGGCACCTCTAATTTCTGGTTTGCACAGTCTCTGGGTGTGAATTAGAGGTTCCTTCAAGAGCATCAGAATCTCTTCTGCTCCTTTTGTAAACTGGAGCAGCCACCTTTCTAGGAGTTTTTCCTTTTATCTCACGTACTCGTGCTTGAAGTTCTGAGGTAGGTCTTCCATGCCACTTATTCATGTTTTCTCCCTGCTCATGTAGGAAGAACCACAGTGAACCTCTTTTTGTGGGCTGCCTCTGTCCTCTCTCTCGAGATTGGAAACACCTTTTCCTAATAGTTGAAACATAGGTTTGTGCAGGTCGTGAATGATATGTGTCTTCTCTGAGTTCTTTGATTTCTTGCAATAGCTTTTCAAACCGGTCATCAGATTTTTCACACAGTTTCTCCACAGCAGAGACACAAGCCCGTAGAGAACCAGCAAGGCTGTCCTCAAAGTTCCGGAGCTGCTCAATCACTTCAGTAATTTCTTGTGCACCTCCAGCTGACCAGACCATTCCTGCCAATGACTTAGCATATGCAGGTGGTGCACTTTGTACAAATCTGCGCCACAGAGGTCGTCTACAATTGATTCTATCTGGGTCTGTCCCCTCTTGGCTGTTTGGTTCAAAATAGATGATCTCTCGCACAGCTAATTCTCTCAGGAACTGAATACCTCTCTCCATAGTATTCCGTTTCCCTAACTTGGATATACAATCTTCTTTGTAGGGAAATCTTACTTTCATAGCTGCCAGGAGTCGGGTCCAGAGAGTAGTGGCATTAGACTCTCTTGAAATTGCCCTATCAATGGTAGAATCTCTTGACAGAGATCCCAGCTGCCTGGCTTCACCACCTTCCAATTCAATTGTTCCTGCCCCATTGTCCCAGCATCGGAGCAACCAGGTTAAAATATTCTCTCCTTCACGACGACTAAAGTCTTTTCACAGATCTCTCAGCTCACCTGGAGAGAAGGACCGAGTGGTGGTCACTTCATCTCCTCCCTGTCCTGATGATGATGGCCCTTGGGTTGATGTTGGCCCTGTGCCATCATCTGCTGCACGGGTAGTCTTTCTAGTGACTTTCTTACAACCGGCAACTGATGCTGATATGGGTTTACCATCATTTGATTCATTTCCAGAGTCTGAATGACTGTCACAGTGGTTACTGTGGTTACAGCAGCAACAGTGCCCAGTGTGTGAGGAAAGGGGGGCTGCCTTTGGCGCTGGAGAAGTACCGTTATCAGTAGCGGCCTTGGAACTCAGCGTAGGAGCTGTACCTTCAGCCTCTGAAACCGCCGTTGGCGGGGGGGCAGCAGCTGCAGCTTTTGCTGTTTTGCTCTTTCTCGAGCGGCTAGGAGAGCTTTTTGCTAAAGCTTCCGAAGACGCACCGCAAATCTCAGGACAACAAAGAGACGCAAACCTCCTGTTGAACGCCATTTCTCTTAACAGAAGCACAAACTGACACACATTCAGCAAACCAGATAACACCATCACAGTTCTATCAAAACTCCAAGGATATTCAAAATTCTCTAAAACATTTGCAAACTCTCCTAGCGAAAAAATGAAAGTATTGTTAGTCAGCCTTTCTAAAGATTCGCTTGACCAATTAGCAAACACAGAGCCGTTCTGCTCTTTAATCTCTCCTGGAGGCATTTCAAGGTAAAGCAGAAGCGAGTAGAAATTCATTAGCGGCTGCAGTACAATGAAATAAACCAGTGACAAACCACACAGTATCATCATGATCATTGTCCAGTTCCTTGTTGTTATATAATGAATACTCCGATTTAAAAAGAAAGCCCAACACAGATATGGAATCAGTGAGCACAACGTAGAAAACAACTGATACAACTTATGCCATAACATCTTTAAATCAGTGTAATTCACTTTGCCTTAATACCACTAAATAATGTCTGAAGCAAACAGACGCACGAGTATCACAACTCTATGAGTTGGCACCGTGCCAAGAAAACTGAAAGGTACGTCAGAGCAGTAGAAAAGCCAGAAATCTTCAAATTTACCCCTTTCTCTTTGCCCCACGTTGGGCGCCAATTATCTGTCGAGGGTTAAGATTGCGGGGTGACAATAAAACCCTGGCAGATGTATTGTTAACCCCCTCTCCCCCCCCCACTTCCCTCTTTTTGCCCCTCCCTCTCCCCCCCTTTCCCACTCAGGACAGGCGATCGGGAGGGAAAGAAGAACGGAGAGAAGAGAGTTGGAAAAATTAAAGATGTTTTACTAATGCTACTAATAAGAATAGAGAAAATAATACAAAATATACAAAACCAATCTTGAAAGTCTCAGCGACTGCAGAGCCGGCCACCAAAGTCCTGGATTAGACTCTGCAACCAAGTGGAGCTGGATTCAGTCTCTCACTAGGCCTCAGTTCTCAGGGATGAGTAGCAAGATCCTCTCCTAATGTCAGCCATAAGGAAAAAAGGGAAAAAGGAACGAGATCCTCGTGATCTCCCACTTTTATATGAAGTATTCACGTGAATGGAATGTTATACACAGTTGGTCAGTTTCTTAGTCACTTGTTTCTCGTCGCCCCTCTCGCGAGATGTCCATCCATGCTTATCAATAAGTTTGCATTCCATTGCTATGTTTACCAAAACATGTGTCTGGTTCTCCAGGAAAATGCAGTTAATATGAAGGCTTTAGCTGACAGGCAAAATTCACTGAAAGAGAAACTTGTTTTTTAGCAAAACCAGGACAAAGAGCAATTACTCTAATGTATAAGGATGCATCCTAAGGAGGAGCAAGGTGGTATTTTAGCAGTGGAACCGGTTCCCATTTTGTAATTATCTCCCCAAAGAAAATTCTTTTGGTCCCAAATATAAATATGCAAATTAAAATGTTGAGCTCAGATATGAAAACCAAATACCAAGTTCAGATATGCAGATAGATCACAGTTACACTTATTCAAGACAATATCTCAATTTTAGCATTGCACCTTTGAACCGCTTACTGCCCAGCCAGGTAGAGGTGCCGCTGGGTCTCCATGACAAAACAGGTCAGTGCACGCTGGAGCCCAATCGGCACCTGCCCCCCTGCTGCCACAGCAAGCTGGACAGGGCAAGGCTTTTATTAGTGTCTCCTTTGGTGTGCTACAACTACGATCCTGGTTATTCCAAAACCAGGATTCTTTACTTGGTGTGCATACAAAAGAGCCAAATCCAGCACATGGAGATGAGACACAGCCTATCACAGAGTTGCGCAAGTCTGGATATTGGAATAAAGCTAGCATGCTAGAAAGAAAAGTAACAACTCTCACACACAAAATCTTATCATCACATTCACGCAGTAAAGAACTCACGTTCTTCTGTATAATCACAAAATCTTCTGTATGATCACAAAATGTACGTACTGAGTCAACGGATTCTCATGATTTAGCAGTCTGTGAACTTACTGTACCATATAACAGGCAAAGACTTATTTAAACTGTAATATCCTTAAACAAATACCTACAAAGAAAACAGGTTAATAAGGAAAAGTATCTCACAGAGTTCAGCAAGTTTTCTATGACTTGTGTGTTATCAGTTAATTCTCTCCCAGCTTGTTGAAGTTCAAACCATTCCACCTGTAAAATTGTCTGAAATTATTCAATGATCTCTTGTAGAGTTTTATTTTTGTCCTGCTCTTCTCGCTTTAGAAACAACGAAGTGTTATACTTCAAGGTTCTATTCTCCGGACGCTTTTCCCAATCATCGAACTTACACAGCAGCCACCATTTATTACAATATTTCACAAGATCTTCCTTCTTCATATTTCCAAGTGCTTTCCTATGTTCTAAAACACCTCCCAATACTAATTTCTTAGGAACATGACTGAAAACAGTCGTTCCCGACCCCATCTCATAAGTAAAAACCATGAGAAGAGGGAGTGAGGAGGGGGAAGCACGGAGCGGCTTGCGGCGTGAGTGGGAAAAGTGGGGAGAAGGCTTACAGTGCACTTATACAAACAATATCACAAAGAAACAACTGTAACAACAACCAATTAAACAATTAACTCACATTCCTGACAAGCTGCTTGATTTTCAGAAAGGCAATACACAGAAGCAGGTATTCCGTCATGTTCTGGTGGTTGTTATGGTTTGTAAGTAACTGGAAAGGCGAAAGAAAATTCGCCGTGCTCCTTAGCCTTTTCACGGCATTTTGCATCACCCCTTTGTGTTCTGCTGTCTTAGTCATGAAGGGGTTACTGGGTGCTGTATAAGAATCATTAAAATCAGGCAAAGGAGGTGCTGAGGGCAGAGTTTTAGACTCCTGACCCAGCTCCACACAAATTCCGGCCTTATCTTTACACAGCTGTGATGGCATTAATGATGGATATAAAACTGACTCTTTTTTGAGATCTACAGAGCCTGACTCAAAAGGATGAGTGCTGTCAAGACTCAAATCATTAGCAACATGCTCATTTGTGTTTTTCTGTCCATCCTCCCGTTTGCCCTTGCAGTATGTGCTCTGCCGACTGCAACTGCGATAGTGCAGATTACACAAATCTCCAAGTAATATGTAAACTATTGGGAACTGAATTATTTTGTGCATGTAGCTGTTCCCCGACCTGTTTCCAAATTTTACTGTCAAACGTCCCCTCACTCGGAAACCAAGCACAATGCTCTTTCACCCATACCAGGAGCAAAGCTACCTGCTTCTCAGAAGTACGATACCCAGAAGAACGTAATAGCTGCAGTAAAACCTGCAAATGCAATTTATGTTCCTGAGAAGCGGCTTGCCCCATACTAACGCAATCCCGCAGCTCTCTCATTCAACGAGGACTGCTTGTCCCTATCTATACCGTAGGGATTTATGTGGCCACAAATAAAATTTACTCACCCGTCGGATTGCGTGGCCGCCGCCAAACACACTGCTCGATGAAGAGCCTCCAGGGGTCACACACTCACACGGGGCACCATTTGCAGCGATTAGGGATGACGCATACCAGGACCCAGACAGAGATTCACGCAGAGGCAGAGATCTTGTTCAGGAAGGAGAGCAGAGCCTGGCCAAGCAGAGAGCTGACCTAGGCCTAGACTGCTTTATTCACCATTAACAATTTATAGGATTAACAGGTACGGGCCTGGACTAAAATGTTTACAAAAGGTGTTTTTCCACTTATTGTTATTAAAAACACACTAAACTCATGTGATGTTTGTCTCACTTGTTTTTCCACTCATTCACAGACCAGGCCCAAGGACATTCACACATCCCATTCACTTGGGGGCGGTTATCCGGCCCAAGATACCATTCTTGCGAGTCTGGGCTATAACTTTCTACACTTATGAGAAACGTACTTCAAAATAATCTGTCCAAGGCCCTTTATATATTATTATGTTAGTATTATGTCTTTGACCGTCCAGATGGTCATGTTAGTATTGATCTTCCTTTATCATCCAGGTGGCTGGAACTGCACATCTTGCTTTCCCACATTTTACTTTCCAACACGGTACACTTTCTTTGACCTTCCTTTTCTGGTTGACATACCTGTAGAAGTCCTTATTATTCTTTGCATCTCTTGCCAAGTTCAGCTCCAGCTGTGCCTTGGCCTTCCTAACTCCATCTCTGCAGAACTGGGCAGTGTCCCCTATGCTCTTCCCAGGATACCTCTCCCTGTTTCCACTGCTTGTGCATTTCCTTCTCACCCTTTAGTTTGACCAGCAGGTCTCAACTCATTCATGCTGGCCTCTTGCTTTCCTTGTCTGATTTCTTACACCTGGAGATGGTGAGCTCTTGTGCTCTGTGGAAAACATCCTTAAACATCTGCCAGCTCTGTTCTGCTCCCTTGTTCCTGAGGGCAGTTTCCCACAGGGTCCTGCTGACTAACTCCTTGAAGAGATGGAAGTTGGCTTTCCTAAAATTCAGGGTCCTGACTTTCCTCTTCACCTGTCCCACATCCGTCAGGACTGCAAACTCCACGAGCACATGATCACTGCAGCCCAGGCTGCCTCCAGTCTTGACGTCACTGATTTTAGCTCACTTGCATTGGTGACCATCAGCTCGAGTATTGCATCCCCCCAGTATGGATGTCTATTACCTGGCTTCAGATGTTATCCTCAATGCACTCCAGAAGTCTCCTGGATTGTCTACAGCTCACCGTGCTACTTTTCCAGCAGATATCAGGGTGGGTGAAATCCCCCAGCAGGACAAGAGCCTGTGAGCACGATGCGTCCTGTAGCTGGAGTAAGAAGGCTTCATCAATAGTCTCCCCCTGATTGGGTGGCCTATAGTAGACACCAACCACAAGGTTTTCTCTGTTGGCTGGGTCTCTAATTCTTACCCATAAGCTTTCGACCGGCTTGTGGCTATTCTTCAGAGAGAGTTCTTCACACTCTATCCATCTATGTATATAGAGGGCAACCCTTCTGCCCCTCTTTCCTTGCCTGTCCCTTCTGAACAGCCTGTAGCCATTGATAGCTGCACTCCAGTCATGGGATCTGTCCCACCAAGTTTCATTAATGGCCACTAGGTCATAGCTTTCTAGCAGCACAGTGGCTTCCAACTTCTCCTGTTTGTTTCCCATGCTGTGTGCATTGGTGTAGAGGCACTTCAGCTGGGCTGTTGGCTGCATCACCTTCTTAGAGGAACACCCCTTAATTCCTTTGAAGTATTTCACTGGTGGTTTCCTGTTGGCTTCTATTACCTCGGGAGTCCCGGCTTGTCTCTGTAAGAGTTCAAGTGTGCTCCAGTGTGGTCAACATGTCTCAGGACCACCGGCTGAGGGTCCTTGCTAGCACCCCATCCCTCTAACCTTGGCATCTCATCCCATAACTTGTCACAAGGAAGCCTGATTTTTCCCCCTCCCTCATCATGTCTAGTTTAAAGCTCTGTCGATGACCCCTGCTAGCTCATGAGCAAAGACCCTCTTCTCCCTTTGAGAAAGGTGAATCCCATCTGACGCCAGCAAACCTGGTGCCGTGTAGGCCATCCCATTATAAAAAACCAAAACAAAACAAAAAAAAACAAAAAACAACAACAAAAAAAACCACCAAAAAACAAAACAAACAAACAAAAAACCACCAAAACAAAATTGTGGTGGTGGTACCAGCTATGGAGCCATGTTTTAATAGACTGGGTCCATCTGTCTAATGTCACTAACTGCAACTGGAAGGAGAGAGGAAAAAATAACTTGTGTTCCAGATTCCCTTACCAACTATCCCAAGGCCCTGAAGTCTCTTTTGATCATCCTTGAACTACAGGTCGCAGCTTCATCACTACCCACATGGAAGACCAGCAACGGGTAGCAGTCTGAGTGCCATATCAGGCTAGTGAGTTTCCTAGTGGTGTCCTTAACCTGGGCCCCAGGGAGGTAGCAGACTTCCCTGAGAGGAGGGTCTGTCCAGCATATTGGACCCTCTGTTCCCTTCAGAAGGGAGTCACTTACAACTGTAACCTGTCTTTTCTTCCTCATGGAGGTGGTTGTAATACCGGGGGATAGGCCTTTCTGACACTGTCAACACCTCTGGTGTAGATGGACCTTCATCTTCCTCATCCATTGACTGGCCTTCAACATCTAGAGCCTCATACCTGTTGTACAGAGGCACCTGGGAGGGCAAGGTGGGCAAGGAGAGGTTTCGCCTGCCACCCTGAGTGTGGAAATGCCTCCATTAACTCCTTTCCTTTGAGCAACTGCTTTCTGCCTGCCAGGGGGAGGATACAGGACCTCCTTGATCTTTTTTTTTTTTTTTTTTTTCTGGTGGCCATTCCTGTTCCTGTCTCATGGAGGCTAGACCAGAGCATGGTTCCACCAGTCTATCTCCTTCTCGGACTCCCTGATGCTTTTTAACCTTTCTACTTCCTCCCTTAGCTCTGCCACCAGGCTGAGCAGATCATCCACCTGGTCACATATCACACAGCTGCTGTCTCTACTGCTCTCCAGTTGACTGCAAATAAAGTACAACTGAAGGTGACAAAGAATATGTCTGTCAACTTTACTCATGCATTACAACATAAAAATTGACCAGGGTCTTTGAATACAAGTAGCAATAAGCAAAACTACACAATATAAATATTCTGATTTGTGGATACTCATTCACTTCACTTTCACTACTTCCAGTTCTTCACCTAATGGTTGGTCTGAGGTAGGAAAAACTGTGGGAACAGCAGGACTTTTGGCTCCAGCCACCTGGATGATAAAGGAAGATTAATACTAACATGACCACCTGGACATATAACACTAACATGATTAAATCACAACAATTAGTCAAACATAAAGTACCTTGGACAGGTCTGTCCTGGTTTTGTTAAAAACAAGACCAGTTTCTCTTTTAGGGAATTTTCCTTTCAGCTAAAGTCTTCTTAGTAACTGCACTTTTCTAAAGTTGGATACATGTTTTGGTAGACATAGCAATGGAACGCAAGGTCGCTGATAAGGATGCATGTCCCGTAAGTGAGAGGGGCAAGGAGGAGCGAACCGAACAGGCAACTAAAACCGACCAACTAAGTATTCCATCCCATTCACATGATACTTCATATAAAAGTGGGAGATCATGAGGGCTTTGTCCCTTTTTTTTTTCCTCTTCAACTATGTCTGACATCTGGGAAGGACCCTGCCTGCCGTCCCTGCAAAACTGAGGCCTAGTGACAGACTGAATCCAGTTCTGTTTTGCTGCAGAGTCCAGCCCAGGACTTCTGGGTGTCTGCTTTGCTGCTGCCAGAGCAGTTCTGAGTTGCTGGGATTTTTCAAGATTGGTTTTGTATATTTTGTATTATTTTCTCTATTGTATTAGAAGCATTAGTAAAACATTTTTAACTTTTTTCCAACTCTCTCTCTCTTTGTCTTTCTTTGCCCTCCTATTGCCTGTACTTAGTGGGGGGGTGTGAGGGGGCTGGGGGGGAGAGAGGGTTAACGAAGCATCTGGCACAGTTTATTATTTTGCAATCAAACCTTGACAAGGTCATACAAAAGTATGTTTCTTATGAGCATAAGGAGTGATAGCCCAGGCTGGGGAGAATGATATCTCAGGCCAGAAAAATGTCCTTGTATGTATGATGTGATAATGTTGGGCCTCAGCGTGTGAATGAGTGGGTTGGAACGCCACCCACAAGATATGCATGGGAACGTGACTGAAAACAGTCACAACATGAGTGTGGTGTGTTTGGAATAACATTTTTTGAAAATAAATATCCTGTTTAACCTCTTGGTCCAGGCCTGTATTTGTAAACCTATAAATTGAGAACTGTTAATAACAGAGGGCTCGGCTCAGCTCAGCTTAGCTCAGCTCTGCCTGGCTCTGCTCTTGCTGCTAACAAGAACTCTGTGTCTGTGTCTCTGCGTCTGTATGCGTCATTCTCATCACCGCAAAAACTGGTTTAAAAAAAGCCTCAAGTTAGCTAAAAAGGTTTGAATTGTAGCTTAGTATTTATTATAGGCACAGTTTAACCTTCAAAACTGTATGAGAGTGTTGTTTTGTAACATGTGCTCCCTAGTAGTGTAATATTTGAGGAATCAACATTGCTGCCTTCTCTACCAAGGGTAAATTGTACTGTCACTATAACTCTGCTGAAAATGAGTAGGTTTCCTTCTGATTTTACACCACCACATCCCAGTGGGCTATTTCCTTTTCACAGAAGCATAGATGAAATCAGAATCGGTCCCAGCAGTGTTTGGTGATGCTACAAAGGCAGAAATGGGAACAGACTTTGCCCCTGACTCTTTTCAGTTTCTGCCTGGTGACTCATTCTTCCTTTACTTAACTTCCCAATGTAATCAAGTGTCTCTTGTAACAAAACACAGCTCCTACTTGATTCACTGTGTTCAGTAGGTATCTTGCAAACTCTGCAGCAGCAACTCATTTTATCCTTGTCCCATCCCATGGCTATGTGCTAATAACCTGTGTCACTTGCCTATATTTATGGCATTGAATAACTCTCTAAGCATTTGATGGGGGCAGATATTTTTGGAAGATCATTTTGACCAGTGATGATCACCTAATAAGAAAGTGGGTCAAGAGATCTACACTACATGGAATACTGATACTATGTTGTATGCACACAACCAGGCAAATCAATTCTTGTGCACTTAAATGGTGTCTAGCTTTGCGATGGCCAGCTACACAGAGGTAAATTTTGTCTTCTGGCTATGTAAAATAAATTAAGGACATGCTACTAACCTTTATTTAAAATCTAATCTTATTTATGTAATACCCTTTAGAGAGGCTGAATTAAATTTGCTTTTCCCACAAAAAAAAAAGATAAAATTTGAAGATTAAATAACTTCCCCATTTTGTCTTATAAATGGAAATGAAATTATATTCATACCACATAGATGGTTTTGATGGATAAACAAAATAGCATAAAAGCTCCTTGAACATTTACTTATTAAAGTAATGGTCTCAGTCCTCAGCTGAAGCAAGCATATATTTGGCACATCTATGGCCATGGGTTTTTCAAGCTGTCTAAGCCAACTGGTAATGGACGATGGAAACTGCCACTGGGCTTTAGTGGACTTCAGAGGTGACTGCACCTCCTTCTACAAGATACATTCTGATGTCAGCAGCATAGATAGGAGTGGCATAATACCTCTAATTTTAACTATATCAGCTGATAAACATGTTGGCTCTATAGTACAAGTGAACTAGTGGTATAACACAAAACAACTCAACTGCAACAAAAACCCAGCCCTGTTATTTCAGGAGCTCCCTGACTAAAGCCAAGGATACATAATTAATTCAAAGGGGAGGAAAGGATATTATGAGACTACAGGATTAATGAGATTTAATATTCGCACAGCTTAGAAATTGTGTGATTCTTAAAGGTAGTCTTTAATTGGCAGACCTATTAACTTGCAGTTGCCCGTATCAGAGGGACTTGTGGCATACAGCAATGCCTTTGAGTCTGTTTACTCTTTTATTGTGGTGAAGCATATGTGTGGCATTAATTTCTTTGCTGGTCTTTAACACAGATTGTTATGAGTTGTAGGAAGTGCTTTGCAGCCTTGTGTGCTCCCTTGCATGTGAAATGGGTGCAATGTGAATATTTCAGATCAAACAACTATTATATAGTTGTTTATGTGTATAGAGAGATCTGAGCTCATCAGTCTGATTAGCTGCTTCCAGTCCTTTGTTAAATGAAATGGAAATGAGCAGTAATTACTATGTGTGCTCTTATCCAGAAGAAAAAAAAAAAAGATTTAACTGGATTCTTTAGACAGAAGTACACCAGCAGTGACAATTGCACCTGCTCGAGTAAATTTGTGCAAAACATGTAACAAACTGCCTTGGAAGTATTCCTCATGTGGAGCCAGATGAAAGCTGAGATGACCAGATGACAATGGTCAGAGGGAAAATTCATATTCACACCAGCTGCAGCTTTACATTTGAGATGCTGGGAGGGAGCAATATAAGAGAATACAGAAAGATACATATCACAGAATCACAGAATGGTTAGGGTTGGAAGGGACCTCTGGAGATGATCTAGTCCAACCCGCTTGCTAAAGCAGGTACACCTAGAGTAGATTGCACAGGAATACATCCAGGCAGGTTTTGAACGTCTCCAGAGAAAGAGACTCCACAAGCTCTCTAGGCAGCCTGTTCCAGTGCTCTGTCACCCTCTAAGTAAAGAAGTTTTTCCTCCTATGCTTCAGTCTGTGCCCATTGCCCCTCATTCTATCGCTGGGCACCACTGAAAAGAGTTTGGTCCCATCCTCTTGATATCCACCCTTGAGATGTTTGTAAGATCCCCTCTCAGCCTTCTCTTCTCCAGGCTGAACAGACCCAGCTCTCTCAGTCTCTCTTCAGAAGAAAGGTGCTCTAGACCCCTAATCATCTTTGTAGCCCGCCACTGGACTCCCTCCAGTAATTCCTTGTCCTTCTTAAACTGGGGAACCCAGAACTGGATGCAGTACTCCAGATGTTGCCTCACCAGGGCAGAGTAGAGGAGGAGGAGAACCTCCCTCGATCTGCTGATCATACTCTTCTTAATGCACCCCAGGATACCATTGGCCTTCTTGGCCACAAGGGCACATTGTTGACTCATGGTCAACCTGTTGTCAACCAGAACTCCCAAGTCCTTCTCTGCAGTGCTGCTTTCCAGCAGGTCCACCCATAACCTGTACTGGTGCCTGGGGTTATTCCTCCCAACACTTGCCCTTGTTGAACTCCATCAGGTTCTTCTCTGCTCAGTCCTCCATCCTGTCCAGGTCTCACTGAATGGCAGCACAGCCTTCTGGTGTATCCCAGTTTGGTATCATCAGCAAATTTGCTGAGGGTGCACTCAGTCTCTTCATCCAGTTCATTGATGAACAGGTTGAACAGGACTGGACCTAATTCTGACCCTTGGGGAACCCCACTAACTAGAGGCCTCCAACCAGAATCTGCACCATGGATCACAACCCTCTGAGTTCTGCCATTGAGCCAGTTCATGATCCATCTCACCATGCACTCATCCAGCCCACACTTCCTGAGCTTGCCTATGAGGATGTTGTAAGAGATGGTGTCAAAAGCCTTGCTGAAGTCAAGGTAGACAATGTTCACTGCTCTTCCCTCATCTACCCAGCCAGTCATACCACCATAGAAGGCTATCAGGTTGGTCAAACATTATTTCTTTTCGGTGAACCCATGCTGACTACTCCTGATAACCTTCTTTTCCTCCACATGCTTGGAGATGATGTCCTGAATGAGCTGTTCCATCACCTTTCCAGGGATGGAGGTGAGTCTGACTGGCATTTAGTTTCCTGGGTCATCCTTCTTGCCCTTTTTGAAGACTGGAATGACAGTGGCTTTCTTCTAGTCCTCAGGTACCTCTCCTGTTCTCCAAGACCTCTCAAAGATGATGGAGAGAGGCTTTGAAATAACATCTGTCAACTCTCTCAGCGCTCGGGGGTGTGGTGATTGAGAACGATGCACACAGAGACACACACATACACACACAGCTCACGTCAGCAGCGAGAACATAGCATAGCAGAGCTGAGCTGTCTTTAATTAACTCTTTCTCAGTTTATAGCTTACAGATACAGGTCTGGACCAAGAGGTCAAACAGGATGTTTTTTTTTCAAAAGATGTTATTCCAGACACACCACACTCATCTTGTGACTGTTTTCAGTTACGTTCTTTCACATGCAATCCTTGGGTGGTATTCCAGGCTGGCCTCTCACTCTCATAAGCACACAATCATCCTGTCTACCCTGTCAAAGAACACTTTTTATTTTGACTGATTGCTGTGATTTAATCATATTAATATTAGTCTTCCTCAACTGTCCAGATGGCTGGAGTCATAAATCATGTTACTATTGATCTTTTATGATCCAGGTGGCTGGAGCCATATGTCCTGCTGTTCCCACATCATGTGCATCCCATGGATTTGTGGATGTCCAGTTTGTGTAAATTATCTGTTACCTGATCTTCCTCAAGCAAGAGAAAGTCTTCCTTTTTTTGTCAGACTTTCTCTTCTATCTCTAGGGTCTGGAACACCTGAGGGCTGGTTTTAGCAGTGAAGATGAAAGTGAAGAAGGCATTCAGTAACTCTGCCTTCTCTGTATCATCTGTCACCAGGGCACCCTCCTCATTCAGCAGCAGATCTACATTTTCCCTAGCCTTCCTTTTGCTGCTGATGTACTTGAAGAAGCCCTTCCTGTTGTCCTTGACATCCCTGGCCAGATTTGCTTCTAAGTGGAGCTTGGCCTTTCTCACTGCATTCCTGCATACTCCAACAGCCTCCTTGTATTCCTCCCAGGTGGCCTGTCCCTTTTTCCACATTGCATAAACATCCTTCTTCCACCTGAGTTTTGACTGGAATTCCTTACCCATCCATGCTGGGAATGCAATGGTCTTGGGCTTGGAGAAAGTGATGTTTGACTATTAGCCAGCTCTCTTAGACCCCCCTACCTTCTAGAGCCCTAATCCATGGGATTCTTCCAAGCAGGACCTTGAAGAGGCCAAAGTTCATCCTGCTGAAGTCCATGGTTTTAGTCCTACTTATTGTCCTGCTTCCTCCACGCAGCATCCTCAACTCTACCATCCCATGGTTGCTGTGGCCAAGGCTGCCCCCAACCATGACATCTCCAAACCGTTCTTCTTGGTTTGTTAGGACAAGGTCCAGCAGCACACCTCTCCTCATTGGCTTCTCAACCATCTCTGTCAACAAATTGTCACCAATGATCTGTAGGAACCTCCTGGACTTGTTGTGGTTGAGATGGACAAACAACACAGACAAAGTTCTTTTTATGTACAAACAGCAGTCTCCATTTAATGCCACAAATGCGTTTTTATATAGTCTTTACCAGCTCATGTGTTTTTGCTATTGATTACGGGCTGCAATAGTAACATATCATTGGCTAATTTTGCTATCATCAATGTTACTCTTTTACTCCCTTCTTTCTCATGAGTACACCTTAATATCTTCAAGGCCAATCTCTGTTCCCATACCCCTCCATCAGGGAATCCATGGACCCACCCTAGTCTCCCACAATTCCTCCTTTTTGTTTTTCAACTAGCCATAGACCTTTCATAGATTTTTCTACTGTTCATTGTACACATTGTAAGATACAAGGTACAAGCATTAATATTACTAATACAACCATCAATAGAACTAGACCATTTTTTAAATAAATCCTTAATCCATCCTGTAATACCCCAACCATTCAACCATTTGTCTAAACCCCAATCTTCATAGGTTACTTTCTTGGTCATATCATCTAACCTTCTAATTGCTTTGTGAATTGATTTAGAATAATCAGACAAGTTCATGCAACACATCCCATCAAAATCTTCACAACCATGTCCTTGCGCTAACAACAAAAAAAACTATGGCAGCACGATTTTGAAGCGTAGCATGTCTAATTGAATCAACATCTGCTAAAAGCCCAGACAATGCTAAGGAGGTGGCGTTAGTCTGTTTTGTTAACCAACATCCTAATTTGTTAAGCATATTCAAAGTGTTTGCTACTGCAATTCCAGGCGCAAAAATGGAGGCCAATACAGTTTCTCCCATTCCCCAAAATTCTATATTATCCTTACAATCTTTGTCAAAGGTGTGAATACTTCATTTTCCTCTTTATGCATTAAAATGGTTGATGTTTGGAGATAATAAGGTTAAAAAACATGGTCCTCCTTTTATGTGGGAAGGAATCCCTTGCCAGGCTCTATCACCATAAATTAAAAATATTCCTGGGGATAATTTCAAAGGGGTGTTGGTGGCCTTAGATACATTGGGACTGGTATAATTACACCAAAAACTCTGATTGTGATATACAGCTGATGAGGTGTTTATCACTTGCACGAGACAGGTATTTTTTTCCTGAGTAACTGAAATACAGACAAAAATCCATTTTTACTGATCCTAGTAACACAATTTCTTGGGGTTCCAAACCACCTTGTGGTAGGTCTACGACCCATCTGTCCCAATTATTTGTCACATTTTGACCACCAGCCAGCTGCCTCTTGTTTTCGGGAATAGGCCAGGTGTCTAGTGGAACACCAACCAAACATGTTGAAAAAGAACTGCTCAGAGATGCAGTAGCTAAACAGATAGAGTCTCGTCATGTTGGCTAAAGTTATCAAAATATTAGCCTTTGGTTGAGAGAGAAGCCAAAAAGCATTGCTTATGTCCAACAATACTAGGACGATGCTTACTACACATTGTAATACCCTCAACATCATTAACATTCTGTACAGAAGACCAGAGAGGCTAGGTTATATTGTCCCAAAGGGTTGGGACTAATCAATTGTGGATCACCCTCCGTTCTTGTTGTTTAACTGTATGACAGGTACCAAAACGGTTTCACCACCAGGTGCAGCTTCTGCTTCTTCAGCTGTTGGGTTGAGCTTCTTCAGGAACGGCCTGACACAACATGCAGGCACCTGCTGTGAAACTTGTTCTATAATGACACAAGCATAACCTCGACCCCATGTTATCAACTGATGTGGCCCTTCCCATTGACCGTTAACTAGTGACTTGACCATAACTAATGTAGGTTCTTTCTGATTGAGCATGTTTTTGGGTCATACTTGCAAAGTGTTTCATCACAGGGCAAATTTGGGCTGCACCACTTTGATATAAGTGATTCATCACATACAATGCTTTTGACAATCGGTTTTGTGGTGTTTCCTCTACTTCTCCCCCTTTTTGTTTTTACAAAAAACAGTTCAGAATTAGATGCGTTGGACCTTGGCTACATACTCAGAATCACAAATCAAATTTAGAGGTTCCTCCTTAAAAAGCTCTAAGTAATGTAAAGCTGTGCCAAGTTCTGCTAATTGGGTTGAACATTACATAATTTTTACAGAATGATGCCAATTGTTATCTTCACGCCAGACCACTACAGCTTTATGAGACTTCCCAGAACCATCAACAAAAACTGTGCAAGCATGTGGGACCAGACCAAATACAAGTATGGTCTGTGACCTGATGTCAAAGACATGCAGGTTCTGCAGCAATTTACATTTAGGCATGCCAAAAGCTATACTGTTAAGAAAATCAGCTAGTGCAATTTACAAGGACATAGATTGTAAATAAAAAATCAGAATTAGATTTCACAAATGGTACATATATGACAAAAGGATCATGGCCTCTTAAGACTTAAATTCACTCCCTGCATTTCTTGATCAGAGTAACAATCGGTATATCAGTCTGTTAGCATTCTCATCATACTGTCCCACAATAGCCACAGGTTGTTTCTATGTTGTAGCTATAAATAGACAAATCTGCAAGTCCAATTGAATACAGTCAACCTGTAAGGTTGTCATAAATTTATTCCTTAAAATTTCCAACTCCATTTTGGCTGTCATATTTATTGGATATTGTTTTTCCTTATCAGATTGAAGTCTACTTCAGTTCTATCAGTGTAGTGTTGGCTTTACTGATACTTCAGCTGCTAATACTAGTGGAAATAAAACATGCAAAATTTCCTTGGAGATTTCCTGCTTGCAGTAAGCAGATCTGCACCTTCCAAGCATCTTTTCGTGGGACATGCAACTAAACGGAATTCTCAGAAAATGTTATTTGAGCTTAAAATTTACTTAACAAATCCTGACCCAAGAGAGGGTATAGGGCTTTCTGGCAAATACAAGTATCCATCCATCATAACCCTGCTCCAAATTTGATATTCCACTGATTTAAAAAAATGGCCTTTCTTACTTTCTTATGATCTCAAAAACTAGCACGGTGAATTTACTAAGAAGTCTCTTACAACAAATTACCAGAGAATAAGTCTATTAAATTTCACGCTCAGACTCCTTCATTCAGTATAACAGTTCTCCAGCAGCAACATTGCTGAGGGGGGACCAATAAAGCCCACCTTTTGCCGCTTTAGCAGCAGGCAGCCAGGTTTTCCCATTATTTTTCTTCTTTCTCACTGCAGTTTAGACACAGCTAAGGCCACACAGGTGGTATAATCGCTGGTGCTAAGTGGGAGCTGCCAAGCCCTGGCAGATGCCTCCGTTACAATGAACTGAGTTCATCTTGCAGCTTGACACAGGCCCGAAATTTATGTTCAAGCTGTACAGCATGGGCCTGGGATATTATGCCTTTTTTTTTTCCCATTTCATTCCAACCATAATACGCCCCATATGCAATTCCAATTAGCCCAGCAATAGTTACATACCTTAGCTCCATTTACCTTTTGCAATTTCTTACAGATGTCAAAAACCAGCATATTAAACATCAATCCATTATTTCCATTTTCCTAGATCCAAATCAGTTCATATTCTAGCAACTTTTAAATACAACCTCTCCCAAGTTTACATCCATCATAGCATTTAGGTTTCTTTCCCATACCTCCAATGCAAATCAGAGTTTAACAACTGAAATTCTTTTCTGGTCTCAAAATTCTTAGATAACAATAAGAGCAAATTAATTACAGTACCGTACTTCATCCCATTTTTTTCCAAAGTTCTGCAAAACAACATTAATTGCAATACAGCACTATAACTCAGACCACAAAGTTACTCCAATGTGTAAGGATGCATCCTAAGGGGGAGCAAGGGGGTATTTTAGTAGTGGAGCCAGTTCTCATTTTGTAATTATCTCCCCAAACAAAATTCTTTTGGTACCAAATATAAATATGCAAACTAAAATACTGAGCTCAGATATGAAAACCAAATACCCAGTTCAGATTTGCACATGGATCACAGTTACACCTATTCAAGACAATATCTCGATTTTTGCATTGCACCTTTGAACCGCTTACTGCTCAACCATGTAGAGGTACCGCTGGGTCTCCATGACAAAATAGGCCAGTGTGCACTGAAGCCCAACCGGCACCTGCCCCTCCGCTGCCCTAGCAAGCTGGACTGGGCAAGGCTTTTATTAGTGTCTCATCTGGGGCGCTACAACTGTCATCCCAAAACCAGGATTTTTTACTTGGTGTGCATACAAAAGAGCCAAATTTAGTACACCGAGATGAGACACAGCCTATCACAGAGTTGTGCAAGTCTAGATGCTGGAATAAAGCTAGCATGCTAAAAAGAAAAGGAACAGCTATTACGCACAAAATTTCACCATCACATTCACGTAGAAAAGAACTAAATTACTCATGGTCTTCTGTATTATCACAAAATGTGCATTTTGAGTCCATGGATTCTCATGATTTAACAGTCTGTGAACTTACTTTACAACAAGCAAAGACTTACTAAGACTGTAATATGCTTAAACAGATACCTACAAAGAAAACAGGTTAATAAGGAAAACATCTATGACTGCTGTGTTATCAGTTAATTCTCTCTCAGTTTGTTAAAGTTCAAACTGTTTCTTTTCCTTTTTTTTTTTTTTTTTTTTTTGCTTTTCTCGCTTTAAAAACAACATTAATAGCAAAAAAGTGTTATACTTAAAGGTACTTAAAGGATCTATTATCCAGCCAGTTTTCCCAATCATTTAACTTATACAGCAGCCACCACTGATTTCAGTATTTCACAAGATCCTCTTTCCTCATATTTCCAAGTGCTTTCCTATGTTTTAAAACACCTCCCAATACCGATTTCTTAGGAACACGACTGAAAACAGTCATTTCCGACCCCATCTCATAAGTAAAAACCATGAGAAGAGGGAGGGAGGAGAGGGAAGCACAATGCTGCTTGCAGTGCGAGTTCGAAAAGTGGAGGCAGATGGTTTATGGCGCACTTACACAATCAATACCACAAAGGAACGACTGTAACAACAACCAGTAAAACAATTAACTCACATTTCTGACAAGCTGCTTGATTTTCAGAGAGGCAATACACAGAAGCATGTAATATGTACCGTAAAACTCACAGATAACATGTTGATAGCTAACATTAGCATTCTCTACTGCTAATTTCAACACCAGTGCTTCCTTAACTTCTAAGTTTTTGACCTGCTTATTGATGGCCTCTTGAAGATGGTCAATAAACTGCATGCAATTCTCATTGGTACCCGGTTTAACAGTCGTTAATGATTTGGCTGCTTTGTCTGTTTCAGGCACCTTTATCATAGCTTGATATGCAAGGTCTGCTGACTGTCTCAGGATTTCAGGAGCTAATCACGCCTGTAATTGTGGTGTGCCAATTAGTGTCTCTTCCAAGAGTTGGGGGATACTCACCCCTTTCAACGAATCCCCATCCTTTCGTCTTAAATGATCTATAGCTGTTATATTGCATAGGTCTAATTTTGCTTGAGTCTTCCATGATTTTTATCTGATCTCAGGGAAACACATACACATACTCCTTTTCCTTTTAACTTTTCAAGAGAATGTTGCGGACCCTCGTCCGAGTCATCAGATAACACGGACTTGAACAGTGCTGGAGAATCATTAGTAACGGGGGGGGGGTTTGGAACAGTGCACATTTTTGTTTTTTTTCTTCCAAATCTAGCCCAGGGAAGTCATCACCCTCCGCTGTCTCTGCCTGTTCCCATTGCTATTTTAATCCTCTCAAAGTCTCTAGCAACAAGTGCCATGTCGTAAACAGTTCAGTTGTTTCTTTGGATCCTTGGGTAGTGGTTTGCCCCATAGTAACATCTTTCGTAAAGTCAATTCTGGAAGGGTAACCTGCCGCTTCTTCAGAAGCAATTTCCATGTAGATAATATAACATCCTCTTCTTCAGAGATTCCCTCCCACGTTCGCAGTGGCTCACCTATCACTCCAGGTGTCGGTGTCTTCTCCACAATCCAGATCAACGGCAGGTCTCCCCACCACTCTTTCAGCTGCACCCAGCTCTGTCCCCATGGCTCATCTCCGACTGTCATGGCTCTTCCGCTGTCTTTTTTTTCATGCAATATCATGTCGGGGTCATCATATTTCACAGTTGAGACAGACAAACAACACAAACAAAGTTCTTTTTACATACAAACAGTAGTCTCCATTTACTGCCACAAACACCTTTTTATACAGTCTTTACCAGCTCATGTCTTTTCACTATTAGTTACAGGCTGCAATAGTAACATATCATTGGCTAATTTTGCTATCATCAATGTTACTCTTTTACTCCCTGCTTTCCCATGGGTACACCTTAATATCTTCAAGGTCAATCTCTGTTCCCATACCCTCAATCAGAGAATCCACAGACCCACCATAGTCCCCCATATGGACTGTGTGTGCTTACCTGTGTTTCCCACCCAGCAGATATCAGGGTGATTGAAGTCTTCCATGAGAACCAGGGCATATGTTCATGAGGCTACTTCCAGCTGTCTGTAGAAGACCTCATCAACTTTCTGTTCCTGATCAGGTAGCCTGTAGTAAACACCCACAACAGTGTCCCCCTTGTTAGCTTGTCCCTTAATTTTTACCCATAAGGACTCAAGTCCCTCATCTCCCCCCCCCTCCCCCCAGGCAGAGTTCAAGACATTAGAGTTGCTCTCTCACATAAAATGCAACTCCTCCACCTCACCTTGCTATACACATTGGTGTATAGACACTTTAGGGAAGTACTCAAGTACACAGGTTTCTCATGAAAGGTGCAGAAAGCTCTACCACAGCCACATATACCATTAAGGTGGTTGACCTTCTGATTCCCATCTTGGGAGGCAGCTAAGGAATATTTGTCACTGTTCTGACTGGTCTGGCATGTTCCCCAGTTGGACATGATTGCATGATCATCACCACTTTGGACCACACACCCCCAAGCTCATCAGTTTAGAGCCTGCTTCACCTTGCCCCTCTATGCTTGCTGTCTCATCCCACAACATGTCACAGGTGTGCCCAATTACATCCTCCTCCCCCATCATATCTAGTTTAAAGCCCTATCAATGAGCCTCACTAGCTTGCATGCAAAGACCTTTTTCCCCTTATGTGTAAGGTGAACTCCATCTGATGCCAGCAAACCCAGTGCTGTGTAGGCTATCACATTATCAAAAAAGCCAAAATTGTGGCAGTGACACCAAGCACAGAGTCAGGTGTTAATAGAGTGCACCCTTCTGTTTCTTCTAATGTCACTGCCCATGACTAGAAGAAGAGAGAAGAAAATAACCCATGAACCTGATTCCCTCACCAACCATCCCAAGGTCTTGAAGTCTCTTTTAATTGCCCTTGGATTATGGGTCACAACCATATTGCCACCTACATGGAAAACCAGTAATCAGTAGTAGTCCGAGGGCTGTACTAGGCTAGGAAGTTTCCTGGCCCTGTCCTTAACCTGGGCCCCAGGAAGGCAGCAGACCTCCCTAACAGGGGAGTCCTTCCAGTATATCGGACCCTCCATACCCCCCAGAAGGGAGTCACCTACAACTATAACCCTCCTTTTCTTTCTTGTGGATGTCATCATAAAACAGGGGGTAGGCCTTTCAGATCATGTGAGCACATGTGGCATAGATGGTCCTTCATTTTCATCTGCTATTGATTGTCCTTCCACTTCCGGAGCCTTGTACCTGTTGTATAGAGGCACCTGGGAGGGTGGGGTGGGCAAAGGGATTTTTGCCTGCTGCCTCAGGCGTGGACTTGTTTCCATTCACCCCTTTCCCTTGACCTACTGTTTTTAATCAGTCAGGGGGAGGGTAATGGGTTCTCTTGGTCTTGGTTACTTGGTGGTGGCCTTTCATGTCTCGGGGAGGCCAGGGCTTAATCCCACCAGTCTGTTTCTTTCTCTGCCTCCCTGATACTTTGCAACCTCTCTACCTCCTCTTTTAGCCCCACCACCATGCTGAGCAGGTCATTCACTTGGTAACACCTCACACGGCTGTTCTCTCTCTTACCATTCCATGCCAGTGAGAGACTCTGGCATTCCCTGCAGCCTGAGTTCTGGACAGCTGCATGTTTCCTTGGCAGCTCTGTGTTGCTGCCTCCTTCATGGCAAATATAGGGGATTTACCTTTCTTCTGAGTGGCTACCATAGTTAGGCTCCTCCTGTGAGGGTGATAACCACTAACTGCACTAATCTCTTGAGCTGGCAGAGCTTCCTCACCACTTCCACTCACCATTCCATGTGAACTACCACACTAACTGCCTCACCCCTGTTCACTGGACTCCTGGCCATCTGCGCTCCCTAAGGGCCGTTTAAATCTCCTGGCAATGCCCCCTCCACATCAGCCTCTCTCAGGAGATCTGCCGCTTCTTGACGCCGATGCCAGAACTGCCTCTTCCTCGGGTTTCCCTGCCTCCAAGAAGCCCATTGTCTGCCCCGGTCTAGCGCTCAGCCGTGGGAACTAGCCACTGCCGCTACTGGGTGCCTTGCTGACTGCTGCTGCTTCTGGTATCACCACGTTTAAATCTCCCGCAGAGACCCTATAAGGGTCTCATGTACAGAATGACTTGCTCCATATATCAGCATAGCTAGGAGCATCAGGAAATTATATTTAGGCACCCACCTCTATGCAACAGTGTGCACATAATGACTTAGGACTAATAAATATGAAAACATTCAACCAGATGCGACAAACAGAATGCTGCCAGAATTCATGAAGAATCTACAGTTTCTGTACCACTCAAAAGGTACAATAGGGTTCACAATCTTCATAATAGAGTGTATTCACCTCTCATGTAACTTCATTAATTCACATTAATTCACATATCTACAAGTGGGGGACTACAGTGGGTCCATGGGTTCCCTGACGGAGGGCATGTGGAACAGAAATTAGCCTTGAAGATATTAAGGCCTACCTGTGAGAAAGATGGGAGTAAAGGAGTATCTGGAGATATTAAGGTGTACCTGTGAGAGAGAAGGGAGTAAAAGAGTAACATTGATGACAGCAAAATTAGCCAATGAGATGTTACTACTGCAACATGTAACCAATAGCAAAAAGACACATAAACTGGTAAAGACTATATAAAAAGGTGTTTGTGGCAATAAATGGAGACTGCTGTTTGTACATAAAAGGAACTTGGTCTGTGTCGTTTGTCCATCTCAACCATGACATCTACAGCTGACTAGGCTAGAAAATATTCCTCAGGAGTTCTGGAAAAAAAAAAAAAAAAAAAAAAGCAAAATCCAACAACAAAACCAAACACAAACAAACAAACAAACAAAACCCCGAAACAAACTTTTAATTAAAAAAGGAGTGTCTGTCTTAGAAAGCATTATGCATACTTTCCTGGTTATCCAGATATCCAGACCCTTAGAAATAAAACCATTATTTTTTTAATTGTTACTTTATAATTTTCAGGTACTAATACCAACTTTTATTAATAATAAAGTAAAACACACTTTTAGACACATTTTACATTATAGTTCAGCATTCGTCAGTAACACTTTTTTCATGTTACCATCATGCATTCTTAAATATTAATTCAGATTTCATATATTATCATCTATTTAGCTATCTGAATTAGCTGTAAGAAAACAATTGTATTCTACTTCTAAAATTCAGTAGCTGAGACTGAACACTGTCAATGATATGAGTTAATGCTTCAGGGCTAGAAATAAAACATTTGTAGCACTTGAAAACATGAGTTACTTTTCTTAATATTGCTGCTTCTAGGCAATTTTTATTTTCACAGTTTTTTGTTGTTGGCCTCCTTGTTTATGGAACAACTATGTCAAATACAGAAATGACATCAAAGACTATTTTTGAAAATTTAATTGATTTGCAAGTGCACAGCGGTAATGCAATGATGTCCCTTGCACAGGTCTGTATTTCCAAAGGGCATATAGTATAAGTGGAAATCGCGCTGCCTTGGAATTGTTTAGAGAACAGCTTCAGCCCCAGCATGACTTGGTACAACTTTCTAAAGCTGGATGAATAAGATTTGGGTTTCTGTCAAAGCAAGGGGCCACGTTTTCCCTTACGCCTGCCAGAATGCTGCTCTGCTTCCTCCTCTTCCTGCATGAGTGATGTCAGTTTTGCATATCAAATAAATAATACATCTGTAAACTTGTCTCCAGGTCACAGTCATTCATGGCATTATGCAGGCTGTTGATTTTAAGACCTATGTCTTCCTACAGAGACAACCTGCCAAGTCAAGGATGTATTTGGGCTGGCCCATCTCACAGGTCCCCAGGAAGGTTTGCTGGGGTCATGTTCATCCTCCTCTGCAAAAAAGACACAACTCCGTGAATTACACCTGGCCGCTTGAGGGACAGTCGCAGCCCCGCCCAGGCTCTTGCGCGTTCGCGAGGCAGCCCGCACCCGGCCTAGCCCAGCCTGGCCCTCGCTGGTCACTATGGGACGCCTTCACCGGGCGAAGAGGGAGGCGCGCGGAGATCTGCCCCTGCCCAGGTTGGCGGCTTGACGCATGCGCAGGATTGGGCTGCGCAGTTACGGCGCTGCGCTGCATCTTACTTTCCTGCGTCGCTATATCTCAGATCGTGCTGTTATTTCTCTAGTCTCGTTATGGCCGATCTGCGCTTGAGGCAGATTAAGATCAAGACCGGCGTAGTGAGGCGGTGAGTGCGTGTGCGAGGCGGGGGGGGAGCTGTTGGGAGAGGCTGAAGATAGTTACGCCGCTCCCGAGGGGGTGAGCGGGCTTGGTTCAGCTGCGAGCTCTGAGGGCGGTACCCGTCGCTCTGAGCGGGGATGGAGCCCTGCCGCGGCCTCCTGGGGCTCCGCCGAGCCGAGCGGAGGAGCTGCCTGCGATCAGGGTTTTGTACGCGGCCGGCCGTGTCTGTTGCGGGGTCTGGGAGTTGCGCTGGGCCCTTTTGAGGTGGGGTGCTGGAGGGTGGCCGTGGCACAAGTTCTGCCATGGCTGCCGATTTCTTCACCTTGTGCACGGTCGTCGGGAAAAGGCCTTTCTTCACCGAGAACGCAATTAAACGGGAGATTTTGTCATGCTGCTCCGTCAGTGTTCAGAGCAGTCTCGCCCTATACCTTGCAGAGGCAGGAAGTCTTGCCTGTTTTACTGAAACAAATGTTGAATGGGATATTTGTGATTTGATAGTTCACACCACAAAAATGATGGAAAGTTCAGCACTTAAGTCTTGGTTTTGTCTAGATATAACACAGTCTTCATTTTTAAGAAAAGTTCCTCTTATTATGAGTGTAAGCGCAAGGCTTTGACATTAAATATTTGATCACATTGGAGTTTACTAAGGCTGCGTCCTACTAAGTCTGCACTGGCTTAAGGAGAGAAAGGAATTAGTGTGTGTGCTGGATCAGGATCTTAAGTAGTCCAGCTTCATACAATCAACTTTACTTTATTACTTATTTTAATTCAGCTAGTAATAGACTAACAGTAAAATGAGTACACTTTGTAACATCTCATTAGCTTTTAAGGGTTGGACTTCAAGACTAGAGAAGTAAAATGGTGTATGGGAATTGTGGAAGATTGGGCGAGGAGGAGAAAGGTAAACATGCTAAAGTGACCCGCAGCTGGGGTATATAGAAGGCACATACATCGCACTGTTTTACTGACCTTGTGGGCTTGACAAGTAGAACCTCTGTGTGAGATAGGCCTGAGAGAAACCCTATGGTACCTTATCATGTCTGAGATTCCTGCTTTGTTTTGAGAAAGAGCAGAGCACAGCAAGAGGCTGTGTCTGCTCTAAGCCTTGAAATATAGGCGAGCACAGCTGGCCTAGCGATCTTCCAGCAAGGCTAAACTTACCAGCGCCTGCGTCCCCACTTATGTCGCCTCTGCCTGGGAGCTTAGGTGCGGCTTTAGAGGTCCTCCAGTAGAGAGGTAACTAAAATAAAACTTGCTCTTTGCAATTGCATTTGTGGCCTCTGGCTCTTCTTGCGATGTGCCTGTGCTTGTGCACACAAATGTATACAGGATAATTATGTTTATGCCAGATAAAGACACTTTGAGTTCTCAAAAAAAAAAAACCAACCACCCCAAAAACCCCCAAACAAAAAACCAACCACCCCAAAAACCCCCAAACAACAACAACAACACACAAAAAAACCCCTGTCAGAATGGGGAGCAATTCTCAAGTACTGCTATAAGCAAGAAATTTGTTATGTGACTGTAATGTCCCATATCCTGTCACTGTGCAGCTTGTGTGTTATTTTTAAGCTGGAAAGTTTTAGTGTGGTCTGATTGAATGGCTTGGTGACTGCTTCTTGCTTTGGGTCCCTTTCATGACCTGTATTATGGTTGCTGGACAGGGTTGTTGTAAATGTTCTCTTTGCATTTCTAAGTGGATGGTGGTTTGTGTCAGTTTTTGTAGATAAAGTATTCTGAGGTGTGGGAAACTAGATTTACTTAGGTTAACTTTTTTTCCGGTCTCTGTATTCTTTCTGTCAGTCAGAAGTATAATTTATTGGTTTTTAAGTACTTTTGAGAAAACTGTTGTATCTATTTATTTGGTTTATGTTGCAAGGTTTTGGTAGTGAAGAAGACTCTGTGTTGGTCCATGGTATCTTAAGGTAATCTAAATCTGAGCTACTGTGTTACAGCCTCTTGTCCAGCAAAAGGACTTATGTGAGCGCACATCTATATATTTCAGGGAGCTGATCCACTGAAAAATAACACAGACTTAAAAAAACCAAAATTGTTATTTTGAAGGATGAGGCCTGCCTGGACCAGCTCGCCATGCTGCTGTATATGTTTCAGGGTTAGTACAAAGAAAGTGATGAAAACATCTGGGAAAATCATATGAGTGGAATCAGCAGGATTCAGATTTGCTTTTGGAGAATGGCTGTGTGAATAAGAAAGTAAATAGCTTATGCTTGTTGTGTGATAATAATATGTAAATCCACAGTTACTCTATAGCAGCTGGCATACTGTAAGTGAAGATAACTTTTTTTTTTTTCTTAAAGTTATCTTATACTCCCTGTGGGGGAGATGATACAGCAGCAGCTCCCACTTCTGTAGCAGTTGCACACATATGCAAGAAGAGGTGTGGCTCTACCTCACTCACCCTTCTCCAACTAGAAGCCTAGTTCTGTACTACAGTGAATGTGCATGTGACTTGAGTCAACTTAGGAACGTTAATATTGTCTTCTCATTTGGGACTAGAGCAACTATATAGGTATTTATTAGTAGTGTGTGAGAGGACTCATGGAGAGGTTTGTTAAACATGCCATAAAGTGACTGACTTAACACTTTGATTAATTTTCCTTATTTTTTTTTTTCTGAATTTGCAGTTTAGAAAAGTGCATTGAATTTACTGTTTTTCAAGCATGTTCAATGCTCAGGCTGTGAGAGTATATAGAAAAAGATAAGGGTCAAGAACCATTAGGATGGATTGAACTTTTTGGCACTTTGTCTTTTTTTAATCATCTGCTGTAGCCCATTCTTTTCTCTCATCAGTTACCTAACACATCACTTTTTTTCAAACTAAGATTAAAGCAGCTGTTTAATGTGGGATTTTTTAATGTGTGTGTGGGTTTGTTGTTTTTTTTGGTTTTTTTTTTTATTGTTGTTGTTTGGTTGGTTTTGCTTTGTGTGTGTGTTTTTTTTTTTTTTAAGCTATATATCATATATTCTTTGTGTACTCCTCTCAAGAGGCTATATTGTAGATTGTGGATACTTTACTTACTTTCATACTTCTTACATTGTCATGTATCAATGAAATAAATAAATTTGAACTAGAAACGGGGAGAACCTTCTGCTTTTTCTGACAAATTGGACAGCCAGGCTCTTGGTGATTGCATACTTTGGTTAGCCAGTCTTTCAACAAACTATATTTGATGAGCATGAATAATAATGTTTGCTGTACTTGTGGCTTATGTCCTAACATGCAATGCTTCTGTTTAATCACTTCAAAGTGAGGATCAGATATAACATTGGTGCATTACTTGATGAGGTCGGTCACCTCACAAATAGGCGTGTAGAAAAGTAGAAATGTTTAATGCCTTATTTGCCTCTGTCTTTAACACTGATGATGAGCTCTGGGACTCCTGGAGCCCTGTGTTGGAAGACCATAACTGGGGGGATGATAAACTCCCAACCGATCCTGAACTTGTTCAAGACTTGTTGCTCCAGCTGGATGCACATAAATCTATGGGACCTGATGGGATTCATCCCAGGGTACTGAAAGAGCTGGCCGATGTTGTCACAGGACCTCTCTCCATTATTTTTCAATGGTCTTGGGAGTTTGGAGAGATCCTGGTCAACTGGAAGCTGGCAAATGTCCCAGTTTTCAAGAGGGGTAAGAAGGAAGACCCTGGTAAGTACAGGCCTGTCAGTCCAACTTGAGTGCCTCGTAAAATTATGGAGAAGGTTATTCTTGGAGTTTTTGAAAAACACTTGAAAGACAATGCTGTCATTGGTCATAGCCAGCACAGGTTCACAAGGGGAAAGTCCTGCTTAACCAACTTAATTTCCTTTTGTGACAAGGTCACACATCTAGTTGACCAAGGGAAGCAAGTAGATGTGTGTTTTGGATTTTGGTAAAGCTTTTGATACAGTGTCTTGCAGTATCCTTCTGGACAAAATGTCTAGCATACAGCTAGACAAGTCCATAATATGATGGGTGAGCAGTTGGCTGACAGGTCATGCTGAAAGAGTTATAGTAAATGGGGTTACATTAGGCTGGCATCCAGTCACCAGTGGGGTTCCCCAGGGCTCAGTTTTAAGGCTAGTGCAGTTTAATGTTTTTATAAATGATCTGGATGCAGGAATCAAATGTAATGAAGTTTGCCAAAGATATTAAGCTAGGAGGAGCTGTGGACTCTCTTGAAGGGTAGAGAAGCATCACAGAGAGATCTTGATAAGACTAGAGAGCTGGGCAATCACCAACCATATGAAGTTTAACAGGACCAGGTACTGGATTCTGCACCTGGGACAGGGTAATCCTGGTTATATGTACAATTTAGGAGACAAGGCTGGACAAAAGCCCTGCAGAAAGGGATCTGAGAGTTTGGGTTGATGGTAAGTTGGATGAGTCAACAGTGTGTCCTGGCAGCCAAAAGGGCCAACCAGGTCCTGGGGTGCAACAAGCACAGCATAGCTAGCCGGTCAAGGGATGCAGTTGTCCCCCTCTATGCTGCACTGGTGCGGCCCCACCTCAAATACTGTGTGCAGTTCTGGGCACCTCAGTATAAGAAGGACATCCAACTATTAAAGTGCATCCAGAGGAGAGTGACCAAGATAGTGAAAGGTCTTAGAGAGCAGTGTAGGGGAAAGGGACCTGGGGGTCTTGGTGGACAGCAGGATGACCATGAGCCAGCACTGTGCCCTTGTGGCCAGGAAGGCCAATGGCATCCTGGGGTGTATTAGAAGGGGGGTGGTTAGTAGGTCGAGAGAGGTTCTCCTCCCCCACTAATTTGCTCTGGTGAGACCACATCTGGAATATTGTGTCCAGTTCTGAGCCCCTCAGTTCAAGAAGGACAGGGAACTGCTGGAGAGAGTCTAGCACAGGGCAACCAAGATGATTAAGGGAGTGGAGCATCTCCCTTATGAGGAAAGGCTGAGGGAGCTGGGGCTCTTTAGCTTGGAGGAGACTGAGGGGTGACCTTATTAATGTTTATAAATATGCAAAGGGTGAGTGTCAGGAGGATGGAGCCAGGCTCTTCTCAGTGACAAGCAACGGTGGGACAAGGGATAATGGGTTCAAATTGGAACACGAGAGGTTCCACTTAAATTTGAGAAGAAACTTCTTCTCAGTGAGGGTGACAGAACACTGGAACAGGCTGCCCAGGGAGGTTGTGGAGTCTCCTACTCTGGAGGCGTTCAAGACCTTCCTGAACACCTTCCTGTATAACCTCATCTAGGTGTTCCTGCTCTGATGGGGGGATTGGACTAAATGATCTTTTGAGGTCCCTTCCAATCCCTAACATTCTGTGAATCTGTGATTCTTGAGGACAAGACTTATGAGTAATGGATGAGGTCACTTGGCTTGTTCAGCTTGGAGAAGAGAAGGCTGAGGGGTGACCTCATTGCAGTGTACAACTTGCTCAAGGGGGGCAGTGCAGGGAGAGGTGCTGATCTCATCTCTCTGGTGGCCAGGAGTAGGACATGAGGAAATGGAATGAAGCTGCATCAGGTGAAAGTTCAGATTGGATATTAGGAAAAGGTTCTTCATTGAGAAGATGGTTGATCACTGGAACAGGCTTTGCAGGGAAGTGGTCATGGCACCAAGACTGTCAAGAGTTCAAGGAGTGTCTGGATGATGCTCTTAGTCATATGGTTTAGTTTTAGGTATTCCTGCAAGGAGCAGGGAGTTTGACTCTGATCCTTATGGGTTGCTTTGAACTCAAGATATTCTGTGATTTTGTGACTCAAAATAGTCTTACTCTTAATAAATCTAAACTCGGGCTGCTGGATAGTGAGGGAATTGATTGAAGTGGGTTTGTGTTGTGTTTTTTTTTTTTTTTTTCCCCTAAAAATATCTTGTACTCATTTCAGTTTGGCAATGGTTTAAAAAACTACTGTGAACAAAGTTGGGATGTGAAAATAGCCCTGGCATTTGCCCGTAGTTTCCGTCTGATTAAATGGAAGTGACACCAGTAGATTAGGATGAGATTAAGACAGTTCGCATTGCAATTGTGTTAGTTTAACTTGAACAGTTTTTTAACACTCTTGTTTAAATGTGGCTGACATACCATAATTACAAATCTGCAAGCCTTGATTATAGAATTTTAAGTCATGAATCTATGGGGAAAGTGTATTGTTTTTTTTGTCAGGCAACCCTTTTTTAAAACCACCTTTTTAAAACTCTAGAATCTTCCTAAGATGTTCTTTTATCTGTAGGACTGGTATTGATGCTGGGTTTTTTTTCTCTCTGTAAAATATCCTCACATTGCTAAGCAACTTCCATTGTGATTCCCCCCCCCCCCCCAGCACAGAAAGTTCTATAAGTTACACAAAACTGTTGGTTTCTTTTAAAATATAAATGTAAACAGTTATTTTAATTTTAATTATTTTACTGGTGGGTTCAGGATACATTTTGTGCGGGTGAAGTATTGCAGGGAATGCAGATATTTATTTTGCTCTATAGTGACTATTGCTAATTCAAACACAGAACTGTGTAATTTTATTGGTTACTCAAGAAAGTTGCTATTTTTGGTGTAAATCACAAATTTTCTTGATCTTCTTTCCACCATATGAATTATGGTCACTTTCTTGCTTGTTTCTGATTAGCCACAGGCACCAGTCGTGATTCTTACCCTCAATATATTGATAAGAAACTCATGTCTTCTTTCTTTATTCCCATAATAATTAGAAGATTGTATGCAACAACTGCTTTTTAGCTCAATTAATGGGAAGGGCTAGGATATTCTACATTATATGAGTATTGAGGAATGATCTGCAGAACTGCTCAGCTATACTAAGTCAGCATGATAAAGCTATTTAATGTTTACACTGCATGTCCAAGAGCGCAGGGATTCAGGTGGGGTGAATATATTGCATGCACTGTCAGATACAAGCTGTGACTATATCCAAATTAAATAACCCATCTCAGAGTACAGAAGCATTGTGTAGCTGTTGTCTAGGGTTGTCACCAGCTCAGTCCTGGAGTCTTAACAGCTCAGCCCGTGAACTTGGGTTCAGTGCTAGCCAAATGTGGTGGTTGTGGTCCAGAGCTACTTAGATACATTTTAAGTACCTTCTGTAGTGCTTCTGGCATGAGGATTAGATATAAAAAGTCCTATGTTGGCCCTGTGGTTGAAGGCTGCTTCAGTTTTTTAGACTTAATAATTTAGTCTCCATCCCATGTAAAAACTGCTTTTCAAGTAGTCCATAAATTAAGAGCTTTCACTCTGGTTGCATCTGTTGAATCCTTCCATTCCTTGCTCCCTCTCTCCCCCTCCATGCTCCCACTGGCTGCTCACATTGAATGATGCTCTAACCCATCAGACTTTCTCAGCAGGGCAAAAGGGGAACTTAAGCTATTGCTATGGCAAGGATGTAAAAAAAACCTGCAAGAATATATTGCAAGAGCAGGAAAATGAGAAGTGAAGACAATGTGAAGCCCTGGAGATTCAGAGAAATCTCAAATTTAAAAATGGTATAATTTTCCTTTTTTACTAATAAAAGAGATGCTGTAAAAATGTTAAAACCAAGTCATTTTAAAATTAAAATAATTTTCTAACTTAAAAAAGCAAAACTAACTGATTTTCATAGTCTTCGTGGTAGTAGTCCCTGATAAATGCCAAGCCTGCAAATTTAACCTGAAAATGTCATGGTAACTCAGTTCTGTAAGCTGTAGATGCAGGGAGGGGTATGTGTGGTAAAAATAATGTGTATACTTGTGTGTGGTTACATCTTGACTCTTTTAGAGAAAGTTAATATTTTATGTTGATTTTGTCACAATCAAGAAAATGAATGCATAAATTTGAGATCCTGTCCCAATCAGAAAGTAGTCAGTTACTCACGGCTAAGAAAATATGGCAGTTGGTGATAACTCTGTCAAGTACTGTATTTCTTTCCTTCTTCCTTCCTTGACTTTTCTTCTTAGGCCTTGGCCTGTAATGTGTGTGCGCTTATGTATCTTCAGTGAGACCAAGAATGTGCATAAGTTGCAAGATTTAGGACCTGATATTTTAAGCTCTGCAGGTAGTGATTTATGTAGCACCAATGTTATTGCAGTTTTTGAATTACTTCTGCTATAATTGTGCATAATATTAATACAAGGAATTTATTATACTGTAACAAAAAATACCATGTACAGTTACACTAGTATGGATTTTTAGGTTTTAACTAAGTCAGAATAGCTATTTCACTATCTGCTCAATACGTCCTGTCAGCTTTGGGTTTTCTGTGTGCTTAGGTTGAATCCATGGTATTGTCACGGAACAGTGATTTAGTGTCCTGTTTGCCGCAGAGCACTGTTTAGATCACTTAAAGAAAAGTGTGACTTAACAGTTTGATGGCAAGGTTCACTCTATTACTTACTGCATGGAGGAAATATGCCAAACAGAATTGGGTGAGAGTTGTTTTAGAGAGATTTATATGGGGACAGGAGATGCAAAAGCATAGAGGAAGGCCCTCCTATTGAGTCACGAGGTTCAGAATGGACCCCCTTGCTTTCTGAACTCCTTAGAGAGGAGTCTAGGTGTGGCTAGATCCAAACTTAGTCCCAGGTTTGGTCAACAGTTGATGCCTAAGAGACATGGAGGGTAAGGGAACACAGGTAAGGGATTATATGTGTTTATGGCCAAAGGATTCTGTGTGTGTACCTGATTCCTTATACTGCTTGGGTAGGATTTCAAAGTTTGATCATTTGGCATCTCAACCTGCTTAGGGGTCTGGTGCCAGGTTGCTCTAGAGTCTGGATCCTAGGTCTCTTGAAGCAAATTCTCAGGCATCAAAGTACATGGAAATAAAAAAATTAATGGAGTAGTACAGCAACAGGGTTGACTCAAGCTGGATGCCTTCACAGAGGTGCCAAACTGAGAAGTCCCTGGGTAATAATACCCTTACAGACTACCTGCTCTTCACACAACAATTCAGTCCGATAGTAATATTTGAGTCTGGGGTCGTCTTGCTTCTCACTGGATTCTTTCACTAACCTCAGGCTCTTGTTTTGTTTAGCTGCAGACATTGTCCATAGCTGCTCTGCGCTGGCCTTGAAAGTGTTATTCTGTCCAAACATATCCTGTTTTGCTCAGCAAAGTGCAAAACAGGCCTTATCTTGCAGGTGTCCGTGATGGTCTGTAGCTGCTTCGTTTTCATTAAGTAGATAAAAGTTCGGTGAATATAAGCAGAACTTTACAAGGTACAGCTTAAGATCTCAGCAAATTTAGCTTACTAAGTAACACGAAGCAGACAGTATATTAAAAATCATATGAGCTTATAATTTGAAGAGATTCTTTCTATTTGAAATGCACTTAAGCTAAATGATTAATATTAAACTTAAATTGGGCACATCCAGTGATCTGCGATTAGTAAATTCACAGAATCACAGAATGTTAGGGATTGGAAGGGACCTCAAAAGATCATCTAGTCCAATCCCCCTGCCGGAGCAGGAACACCTAGATGAGGGTACACAGGAAGGCGTCCAGGTGGGTTTTGAATGTCTCCAGAGTAGGAGACTCCACAACCTCCCTGGGCAGCCTGTTCCAGTGTTACCCTCACTGAGAAGAAGTTTCTTCTCAAATTTAAGTGGAACCTCTTGTGTTCCAGTTTGAACCCATTACCCCTTGTCTTACCATTGGTTGTCACCAAGAAGAGCCTGGCTCCATCCTCGTGACACTCACCCTTTATATATCTGTAAACATTAATGAGGTCACCCCTCAGTCTCCTCTTCTCCAAGCTAAAGAGACCCAGCTCCCTCAGCCTTTCCTCATAAGGGAGATGCTCCACTCCCTTCATCTTCATTGCCCTGTGCTGGACTCTCTCCAGCAGTTCCCTGTCCTTCTTGAACTGAGAGGCCCAGAACTGGACACAGTATTCCAGATATGGTCTCACCAGGGCAGAGTAGAGGGGAAGGAGAACCTCTCTTGACCTACTAACCACCCCCCTTCTGATACACCCCAGGATGCCATTGGCCTTCTTGGCCAACTTGACCATTTCATGATCGCTGTGCCCAAGACAGACTCCAACCATCACATCACCCACAAGTCCTTCTCTGTTTGCAAACAACAGGTCCAGTGGGGCACCTTCCCTTGTTGTCTCGCTGACCAGCTGTGTCAGGAAGTTGTCTTCCGCACACTCCAGGAACCTCCTAGATTGTTTCTTTTCTGCTGTCTTGTATTTCCAGCAGACATCTGGTAAGTTAAATTCCCTTATGAGAATAAGGGCTAGAGATTGTAAGACTTCTCCCAACTCACTGCAGGATATTTCATTGGCCTCTTCATCCTGGTTGGGTGGTCTGTAACAGACTCCCACCAGGATATCTGCCTTGTTGGCCTTCCTCCTGATTCTTACCCATAAGCACTCAAGCTTATTATTAGTGTCATGAAGCTCTAGACAGTTAAACCACCCCCTAACATACAGAGCTACCCCACCACCTCTCTTTCCTTGCCTATCCCCTCTGAAGAATTTATAGCCATCAATTGCAGCACTCCAGTTATGGGAGTCATCCCACTGTGTTTCTGTGATGGCAACTGTATCACAGTTTTCTTGCTGCACAATGGCTTCCAGCTTCTCCTGTTTGTTGCCCGTGCTACATGCATTGGTATAGATTTGCTTCATTTGGGCTACTGATCCCACCACCTTTTTGTGGGGAGAAGCACTAATTCCTATGAGACTGTGCTTCTGTGGTTTCTAACACATCAGTAACTCTTGCGTCTTTGCTGCTATGTTGATCTCCATCCCCTACCTCCACTGAGATGACTGACTGAAGGACCTTGCTAGCACCCCATCCCCCAAACACTGGTGTGCTGCCACCAGATTTAACTCTAGTGAGTGTGGTTTTATCCATTTTCCCCTTTACATGTAGTTTAAAGCTTTTTCAGTGAGCTCTGCTAACTCCTGTCCAAGGATCCTTTCCCCCCCTTTGAGACAGGTGCACTCCATTTGTTCTCCCGATGACACCAGTCTCACAGCCAGGTATTGATCTGATGGGTCTTCCTGTATCTTCCCTCATCGTACCGTGCAACTGAGGGGACAGAAGAGAACGCTACTTGTGCTCCTGATCCCTTAACCAGTTATCCCGAGGCCCTAAAGTCCCTCTTGATTGCCTTTGGATTTCCTATTGCAACCTCATTGCTGCCCACCTGAAAAATCAATAACAGATAATAATCTGAGTGCCTTACCAGGGCAGGAAGTTTTCTCTTCACATCTTTAACCCTGGCCCCAGGGAGGCAGCAGACTTCCCTAAGAAGTGGGTTCAGTCTGCATATTGGGCCTTCTGTTCCCTTCAGAAGGGAGTCTCCTATGATAACAACCTGCCTTTTTTTCTTTATAGAAGCAGTTTTGACGGAGGGTGTAGACCAACTTGACCTCTGTGACATCTCCAACTTAGTTGAGCCATCTTCCTCAGTATTGTTGTTTCCATTTGCAGAGCCTCATACTTGTTGTGCAAGGAAACCTGGGAAGGTGGGATAGTTACAGCGGAGATCCTCCTTCTGTGCCAGGCAGGGAGATGTTGCCATTGTCCTATATCCCTTGAGTCACTATGTTCTGTCATGTAGAGAGAGGATAAGGAGTCATGTATCATGCACCCTGTCTGCCTGCTGGGCCTGCCTTAGGGAAGGTAGGGTGTAACTTCAGTAGTCTATCTCCCTCTCGCTGATACTTCTCAACCTTCCTCTACCTGGGCATACCTCCCACAGGTGTGCTTACTGCTGCCACCTGGTATTGGTGTAAGGGCAGGGCACACCCTGCAGCCCAACACCTGGGTGGCAGCATCTTCTCACTGGATCTGGGTCTGGGCAGCTGTATCACTTGAGGTGGATGCTGACCTTACAGAAGCCATGGCTCTCTGCTGTATGGATACCATTGCTCCATAATCAAGCTGGCAAAGCTTCTCCACCCTCCCTGTGCGCCCTTCTGCACAAACTGCCACACCGTGCTCTGTTTGCCTGCTCTGGTCCCCTCTACCACTTCTTAGGCTGCTTTTTATAGGCATGGGGGGTGGTCACTGTTTCTCTGGCAATGCCCAGGTCTTGTCAGTGTCTCCCACAAGAGAGCTGCCAGTTCCTGGTGGGTCTCTCTGCTGTCCTGGCATTTCCCTGACTCAGAAAAACCTTCACTATGCCAAGATCTGTTGCTCTGATGCAGACCAGGTCAGCTTCAGAGCAGCTCCCTTCAGCAACATGTCGTAATGTATGCCAAAATGTTTTATCTTGAGTGCATGAAGGACTAGAATTTCTGGTTTGTGAGCAGAGTTAAGATTTTTCTTTTAAAAAGGTTGAGTACCCTTCTCTCCTATTTGTGTACACCTAAGTTCTGTTTATAGAGTACTACTGAAAAACGGGCTCATTTTTACCAAAGAGAAGAAAAAGAACAGCATTTAGAATTGCGTTTAGATTCCGAACTTTGGCAATCAGATTTGAGAGAACTGGTCACAGAACTGATGATATTTCTTAACCCAGTGTGCCTTTCAATGTACGGAGCTTTTTGGTCATTAATGTTTGATTTATTTTCAGAGCTATTGCAGGATGTAGGATATTGTGTAGCTGAAATAAGGTTAACTGTAGGGTTTCAGATGGATACTAGGTGACATAATTGTTTAAAAACAAGAGAATATTTTAACTTGTGGGCTGAGAAAAAACGGTTTAATACTTGAAATAAAATAATAAATTATAATTAAAAGGAAAATAACAAAGAGATATAAATAAAACTGAAGAAAGACAAGTGATGCAAATGAAAGTAATTGCTCGCCACCAACTGACCAATGCTCAGCCAGTCCCTGAGCAGTGCCCCCCCCCATCAATCTCCCCCTAGTTTTATTGCTGAGCAGATTGGACACTAGGAAAAAGTTCTTCACCCAGAGGGTGATGGAGCACTGGAACAGGCTCCCCAGGGAGGTAGTCATAGCCTCAGGCCTGTCAATAATCAAGAAGAAACTAGATGATGTCCTCAGACACATGGTGTGAATTTTGGTGTTGTCATATGCAGGGACAGAAGTTGGACTTGATGATCCTTATGGGTCCCTTCCAACTCAGGACATTCTATGATATCATATGGAATATCCCTTTGGTCAGTTGGGGTCAGCTGTCCCAGCTGTGTCCCCTGCCAACTTCTTGTGCACCCCCAGCCTACTTGCTGGTTGGATGGTGTGAGGAGCCAAAAAGGCCTTGACTCTGTGTAAGCACTGCTCAGCAATAATGAAAACCTCCCTGTAATATTAATACTGTTTCCAGTACAAATCCAAAACACAGCCCCATACTAGCTACTATGAAGAAAATTAACTATATCCCAGCCAAAACCAGCACAGGTAAGTATAACTATGATAGGTTATCTACATAGTTTCCTTTTTTAATTTTCAAGTTCTTGCAGTTAAAAGTTAAAGTTACTGAAGATTATATTTTATATGATACTGTAGAATGTCTGCTGAAGTTATGCCTGTAGTAGTTTTTATGGTTGTAGGTTTTTCCATCTAGAAATGAGTGATGTACTTAAATAAAACGAGTCATGGTCTGTCTTTTTCTGGTACCTACTGAGCTATTCTTAGTCTGTTCATTGTGTATGATTACACCGTATATGAAGATTTTGGTTTAGTATTCATTTTAACCTGGGAGGGGACACATGCCCCCCTTCCAAAAACACCCCACCCAAACAAACAATCCAAAACAAACAAAAAATCCACCACACAACACAAAAAACCCACCACCAACAGAGAATCTTACTTCTAGATTGACAAAGGGTGAAGGCAGAAGAGAGGAAAAGAAGTATCGTGTGGGTATCTGTGTATCTGCTGAAAATTTTAAGGAAGAGATGATTAAGGGATAGTATTACTCCATTATAAATTTCACTTTCCTTTTGAAATCAATACCTTGCTTTAATTTAGCATCTACCAAGCTATGTATTCAATAGAAATAGTTTCATGGCATCTAGAGGAAGGACCTACTACAGAAAATGTTTTCAAATCAAAACTACTTAATAGCTTTAATATCAGCATCCTAATCTTATGAATGATAAATGGAACATTAAATTGGACAATTCTGATTACTGAACAAAGTGCAATGGAAAAAGTGTCATAGAAAGTAGTCTCATATTTCAGGTTTCATGTTATGTTTTCAGTTTTGAAAGCAGAATATTTCAAGTTCTGCTTCTGAAGTATACAATTAATACAGAAGTAGGTAGATAAATGTGCGTAATTATTAAGCATCTAGATCTGAGAAAGGTGGGCAAAAAATCAAGTTAAAATTTAGTTCTAAACTAGGCCAGAACATGCAGTCCTTTACCTCTTTACAAATGTAAGCCAACTTGAATAGTGGTCAGTTTGAAAACTTAGTGTGCATAGAGGGAGATCTGAGAGTGAAAACGTAATGTGAAAACATAAGTAGTAACAAACATTGTGCCTTTTGTTCTAGCTAAAAATTAAAATAATTTAAAATACTGGGTTTAGTGATGCAAGTTGCATTTAGTTTTGATGGCATACACTGTTTAGTAAATGAATTGACATTAAAATTGCTTTTAATTGTATTTTCCTCCCTCTTCTCCTCAAGGGAATTTTATATTTTCATTTAAAAAAAATCAGCTGTCTCACAGGTTGATTAAAATCAACTTTTTTGGAACCTAAAAATAGCAAAGCAAATAAGTGTCTGGAATTAAATCAAGTAACATTGTTCAGTCAACGCATCCTGTATTTAATCAATATTTGCTGATGCTAATACTGGAGCTGATTTCCAGTAGCTGGATTTATAGCCCCGATTTAGTATCTTTATTAGGAGTAATTAGGCTATCTTTTCCCACTACTACTTTTCAAAGCCAGTATTTGGCTGACTTGTAGAAACTGACCTAGATGGTACCTACACTATGAGCTCTACACACTGCTTCTTTATAAGACTGAATCATACTAATGGTGTGATTCCACAGGGGTTGAAACCAGTTCAGGTGAGTGTTGCCACAGCCCAATTTAGATTAGCTGTCGTGGAACCACAGCTTAAGGCTATTTTGGCAAAACAATTTTTCATGATGTAAACTCTGTCAGAAGCAGGGAGAGGTTCTGCTGTTGCAGTATCAGCATATTCTCTTGTCCTGGTTTTGTTAAAAACAAGACTGGTTCTCTTTTAGTGATTTTTCTTTCAGCTAAGTTCTTCTAGGTGGCTGTACTTTTCTGAATTTTAGCCTGCATATTTTTCCTAGGATGCTGTACTCGGTGCTGATAAGAGACCAATGGAATGCTGAACAACCTTGTGTTTAGGTTTATTACTATGGCAGCCAAGAAAGACTGATAAGTTTTCCCACGTTCCGTTGTGAGAGGGGCGTGTTTGAGGAGGGGTGGATGGAACGGGTGACTAGAACTGACCAACGGAAGTATTCCATCCCATAATCATCATACCCCCTATATAAGAGGGTGATCGTGAGGGTCATGCTCTCTTTGACCATGGCCAGCATCCAGAGAGGACCCTGTCTGTCTGCCTGTGATCTACAGGCCTCAGGCCCTGCATCCCTGCAACCAGTTTCCGGTTTGCTGTGAAGTCCCGCCCATGACTTCGGGGGGCCCGAGCTGCACCTGCTGGAGCCACACCAGCTCCGCACACCCAGCTCTGCCGCTGCTGGAGTGACGCCAACTCCACATCGAGCACTTGAGAGTGGTTTTGTATATTTTGTATATATATTCTCTATTTATTAGTAGCATTAGTAAAACCCTTTTAAACTTTCCAACTTGAAGTCTAAGTCTCTCTTCCTTTCCTCTTATCTTTCCAATCATCTTTACGATCTAAAGGAAAGGGGTGGCGGGAAAATGAGGGGATAACAGGGAGCGTCTGCCACGGTTTATTGCCACCTTGCCTTAAACCTTGACATCTCTCTGGATTTTTTTCTCAAGATATTACTGCAGTGGTGCTTTTGTGGCAGCTTCAGTTCATAAAAGGTTCTTATCAACCCGGTACTGTTCTGTCCATCCTCAGCAGCACTTCTATTAGAGCACTTAACTGTGACAAATTAGGAATGAATTTGCTCTGATATGCTAACATGGCCAAAGAAGCTCTCTACAAGACCTTTATTCTCTTTTCATTTGTATAATATTCTTTGCTTCTTGGATCTGGTTATGTTCTTTTGCCTGTTGAGTTCTCCTTAAACACTCTTATCTTATACAGGCTGTTCTGATATAGGCTTGTTCTTGTTAGAGGAAGGCTTTTCTTTGGCATGCTCTCAGGTTTGCACTAGCATCTCAGTGTTTGTTTTGATCTTGAATTAGCTAATCAAGAATTACTTCATAATTCTCCAGATCCTGAAGGATGTTTTGATTTGAATCTAGCATTATGTAATTCAGCATACACATAATAAACATATGTAACTAAGTAGAAGATGTAATAGCAAAATTGCAATAACAACAAATAATTAGGCCTGATAATGGAATTGCAATGTAAAAAAAATACTGCAGGACATCAGACTAGACTACCTTAATATTTCCTTCTGACCTTCAAAATTTCTTGCATTATTCTTGAATCTATACTTGCTAGCAAAAAATGTCCTGCTTCCAAATATGGGTCCATTATTAGGATTTAAAGATGGATTCTTTTCCCTTTGTAAAATAAGGCCATAAAGAAACTTGCAATAATGTAAATTCTGGAACTGTTACTTTTGTCTATAACTCCTAAACCAGCATCAAAGTAAATGGGAAAAAATATTCTAAGGAACACAAGAATATGAGGCTACTATGTTATTTGGGAATTTTACTTTTTATTATTTTGTATGAAAATTAGTATGGGAAATATTATGTTTAATGGCATGACATGGAGTTGTAATCAGGAAAAAAAATTTGGGGACCAGAGTTTGTGAGCCTGAAAGAGCTTTTTTCTTATCATTTACACATGATAACTTTTTCAGAGTTGCTACTAAGAAGAATGTCAGTTTTTAAGGTAGGTGCAATGGTGTTATTTAGTAGTGAATAGGAAAGGGGAAAGGCCACATAATGATAAATGCCAGTATAGGTCATGCACAAAACTATCAGAGTCTGGATGGTGATGAGAAAGTCTGAAAAATGCTGATCTAAAAGTTGATGATTAGAGTGTTGCCATTGCAGATATCTTAATGTTAGGTTTGTTTTGGCTACCTATGATGTGAGGAATTTTTTTCAGAGATAGAGAGCTTTTGCCTCTATTGCTGTCATTATTAGCAGTCATCCTGATCTACAAGGCAGCTGGAACAGACTTCCCAGAGAGCTTGTGGAGTCTCCTTCTCTGGAGACATTAATAACCTGCCTGGACGCATTCCTGAGCAATCTGCTCTAGGTGAACCTGCTTTGGCGGGTGGGTTGGACTAGGTGATCTCTGCAGGTCCCTTCAAACCCCAACCATTCTGTGATTCTGTGAAATGACATTACACACTACTTGAATGTTGGAATGATAAAGGACTCAGCATTCCGATTCAATGTGAATCACACAAAGTCATTTATTACAGAAACAAGCCTCCTTATATATGCAACTATATTCTAATCACGCGTCCACGTTCCAAGCATGGATTCGCTAAATGAGTATCATGGGCTGTCTACGCGCTGGAGTCTCACTGATGATACGTCTGATGATTCACGCCATGTTGGGGCCCCGTTAATGAGGAGACGCCCCTCTTTCTCACAGCAGATTCTGTTCTCAGCTTCTCGAAGTGGCCTTGAGATTCCTTTGAGCCTGACTAATTCAGCAACAAATCTCCATCTATCAGAACCCCTCCACACTTCCCCCTTTCTGTTCTTGAATTAGTCAGGCCCCTTTAACCGCACAGTGAATCATTTTTGAAATATACTGCAACATAGAACACGTGATTAACAACATAATTACAATTACATATAATGCAGTTAAACCTTACTTAATAAGATCAAACAACTACCTGCCTATTCTTAAAACCTTAATTCTACTATGACAACCTTAGTAACACACTATTTTAATAGATTCAAAATAACCAGACAAGTTAATACAATATATTCTCTTAAATTCCTAAAAGATCTATAACTGTGCAGTTTATAGGGTAACATACTTAATACCATCAGCATATGCTAATAATTGAATTAATATCTTAAAAGTTATCTTAACCTATTTAAAAGATCAATAGCTTAACCTTAATATCCCTTCTAAAACTTTATCAGTTGCTAAACTTATGGTAGTTGCTAAACTTACTATGGTAGAGATATCTCATAATTTTACCTTATCTATGCATTGACTATCTAATCATAATATCACCCTTTTGGATCTCCTGCTGCTTGTTCAAATTGCCATTCTCCACAGAAGGTACACCACCTGCTTGCTAATAGGCTTCTAGACCACCAGGTCTGCGAGCATCTGTAACACTGAATTAGGATCCATGGTTTACATCTGAAACAGTCCTCACAACTTCTCTCCTGTCCATCTGCATCCATTGAATCTTTGTTGAATCCACTTCAATCCTCAGCCTGTAATGACACAAACATAACCTTTTCCCCAGGTTATCAATTGATGTGGCCTTTTTAATTGACTAGTGATTTGACCATAACTAATGTAGGTTCTTTCTGATTTAGCATGGTTTTGGGTCATACTTGCAAAGTATTTCATCACATACAATGCTTTTGATAATAGGTTTTGTGGTATTTCCCCTACTTCCCCCCCTTTTTTTAAAAAACAAACAAACAAAGTTCAGAACCAGATACGTGCGTTGGATCTTGACTACGTACTCAAAATCACAAATCAACTTTAGAGGTTCCTCCTTAAAAAGCTCTAAGTAATTTAAAGCTGTGCCAAGTTCTGCTAATTGAGTTGAACCTTCAATAATTTTTACAGAATGATGCCAATCGTTATCTTCACACCAAACCACTACAGCTTTATGAGACTTCCCAGAACCATCAACAAAAACTTTGCAAGTATGTAGGACCAGACCAAATACAAGTATGGCCTATGACCTGATGTTAAAGACTTGCAGGTTCTGCAGCAATTTACATTTATGCATGCCAAAAGCTGTGCTATTAAGAAAACCAGCTAGTGCAATTTACAAGGACATAGATTACAAATAAAAAAAAAAAAACAGAATTAAATTTCACAAATGGTACATATATGACAAAAGGATCATGGCCTATTAAGACTTAAATTCATTCCCTGCATTTTCTTGATTAGAGTGACAATTGGTATATCAGTTTGCTAGCAATCTCATCATTCTGTCCCACAATAGCCACAGGTTGTTTCATAGACAAATCTGCAAGTCCAATCGAATGCAGTCAGCCTGTAAGGTTGTCATAAATTTATTCCTCAAAGTTTCTAACTTTATTTAGGCTGTCATATTTGTTGGATATTGTTTTCCCTTACTGGATCGAAGTCCTGTTTCAGTTCTATCAGTGTAGTATTTGCTTTATCGAAACATTGGCTGTTAATACTAGTGGAAATACAGCATTCGAAATTTCCTTGGAGATTTCTCACTTACAGCAAGCAGATCTGCACCATCCCAGCAGCTTCTTGTAGGCCATGCAACTAAACAGAATTCTCAGAAAACGTTATTGGAGCTTACAATTTACTTAACAAATCTTAACCTAAGAGAGGTATAGGACTTTCTGGCAACTATAAGAATTCATGTATTAAAACTTTGTTCCAAATTTGGCATTCCATTGGTCTCAAAAAACGGCCTTTCTTTCGTTCTCTCCCATGACCTCAAAAACTAGCATGGTGAATTTACTAAGAAGACTCTTACAACTAATTACCACAGAATAAGTCTATCAACAAATTTTTGGTTTAAATCTCCAGTTTCATTAGAACTATGGGTCTGCTAAGGATGCCTTTAAAGTTCACCCTCGGACTGCTCCATTCAGTATTACATTGCTGCAGTGGGGGGGAGAGAGAACCCCCCTTTCACCGCTTTAAAAGCAGGCAGCCAGGTTTTTCTATTTTTTTTTCTTTCTCTTCCTGCTGCAGTTCAGATTTAACCAAGGTCACGCAGCTGGCTTAATGGCTGGTACGAAGTGGGAGGCTCTGGGAAACTTTTCAGTTACAATGAGCTGCACACAGGCCTGGGATATTTAGCTCTTGTGTTTTCCCATTTCATTCCAACCATAATACACTTTATACGCAATTCCAAGTAGCTCAGCAATAGTTACATTCCTTAGCTCCATTTACCTTTTACAATTTACAGATGTCAAAAACCAGTATAATAAACATAAATCCATTATTCTATTTTCCTAGATCCAAATCAGTTAATATTCTAGCAACTTTTAAATATAACCTCTTCCAAATTCACATCTATCATAGCATTTAGGTGTTTTGTTTTCTGTTTTTTTGTTTGTTGTTTTTTGGTTTTGTTTTTTTTTAATTGTTTTTTTGTTTTAAAGCATTTAAATGCTTTTCTGGTCTCAAAATTACTAGATAACAATATAAGCAATTACTCTAATGTGGAAGGATGCATTCTAAGGGGGAGCAAGGTGGAATTTTAGCAGTGGAACCGGTTCCCATTTTGTAATTATCTCCCCAAACAAGATTCTTTTGGTACCAAATATAAATATGCAAACGAAAATATTGAGCTCAGATATGAAAACCAAATACCAAGTTCAAATATGCAGATGGATCACAGTCACACTAATTTAAGACAATATCTCAATTTTTGCATTTCACCTTTGGGCTGCTCACTGCTCAGCCAGGTGGAGGTATCTCTGGGTCTCCCTGACAAAATAGATCAGTGCGCGCTGGAGCCCAATCGACACCCGCCCCCCTGCCGCTGCAGCAAGCTGGACTGGGCAAGGCTTTTTTTCTTTTTTTAGTGTCTCATCTGGTGCGCTACAGCTGTTACCCCAAAACCAGGATTTTTTACATGATGTGCATATGAAAAAGCCAAATCCAGCATACCGAGATGAGACGCAGCCTGTCACACAGTTGTGCAAGTCTGAATGCTGGATTAAAGGTAGCATGCTGGAGAGAAAAATAACAGCTACTACAGACACAATTGTACCGTCACATTCATGCAATAAAGAACTAAATTATTCATGATCTTCTGTATTATCACAAAATGCACATTTTGAGTCAACGGATTCTCATGATTTAACAGACTGTGAACTTGTCGTACCATATAGCAAAGGCCTACCAACATTGCAACATGCTTAAACAGATACCCACAAAGAAAACAGGTTAATAAGGAAAGCATCTTGCAGACTTAAACAAGTTTTCTGACCTGTGTGTTATCAGCTAATTCTCTCAGCTTGTCCAAGTTCAAATCGCCCCGCCTGTAAAACTGTCTGAAATGATTTAATGATTTCTTGTAGAGATTTATTATGTCCTGCTCTTCTGGCCTTAAAAACCAAATTAATCACAACGAAGTGTTATACTTCAAGATTCTATTCTCAGGACACTTTTCCCAATCATTTAACTTATACAGCAGCCAACACTGATTTCAATATTTCACAAGATCTTCCTTCCTTATAATTCTGAGTGCTTTCCTATGTTTTAAAACACCTCCCAATACTGATTTTTTAGGAACACAACTGACAACAATCATTCCTGACCCCATCTTGCAAGTCAAAACCTTGAGAAGAGGGAGGGGGGGAGGGGGAGGAGGGGAGGAAGGCACAGGGCTGCTTGCAGCGTGAATGGGAAAAGCGGGGAGAAGGTTTTACGGCGCACTTAAAAACAACTAGTAAAACAATTAACTCACATTCCTGACACACTGCTTGATTTTCAGAGAGGCAATACACAGGAGCACGTAATATGTACTGTAAAACTTACAAATAACATGTTGATAGCAAACATTAGCATTCTCTACTGCTAATTTCAATACTAGTGCTTCCTTAGCTTTTAAGTTTTCAACCTGCTTATTGATGGCCTCTTGAAGGTGGTCAATAAATTGCATGTAATTCTCATTGGGACCCTGATTAATAGTTGCAAATGATTTGGCTGCTTTGTTGGTTTCAGGCACCTCTCAGCTTGATATGCAAGGTCTGCTGACTGCCTCAGGATTTCAGAAACTTGTTGTGGTGTGTCAATTAGTGTCTCTTCCAGGAGTTGTGGGATACCTGCCTCTTTCAAAGAATCCCCATCGTTCTGTCCTAAATGATCTATAGCTGTTACATTGCATAGGTCTAATTTTGCTTGAGTCTTTCATGGTTCTTATCGGGTCTCAGGACAACTCGTACACATACTTAACTTTTCAAGAAAATTGCTTCAAACAATTCTTCTTCCGAGTCATCAGATAACACGGACTTGAATGGTGCTGGAGAATCATTAGTAACAGGGGCGTTTGGAACGGTGCACATTCTCGGCAATACTTTCTAGCATCATAATTATTCGTATAACCTGAGTCCCCAGGCGCAGCCCCTTTCCCATCACTATCAGCATGACCGCATTGCTGACTGTTGGATTCACTCGCTAATAGCTGATCTGATCTGATCTTTCACATAGTTCTTTTGCCCAGTTCTTATCCGGTGACTCCTTCTGCTCTCTCATAGGAGTTAGAGGGGTAGAAGGCGGTAAAAGCAGATACGAATCAGTAAAAGGACTGATATTACACTTATTTACGACTTTAGCATTCTCAGCTTTCACCAGTTCTTTTGACAAATTGTCTGATTCCAGTCCTTTAGACTTCTTGATCTCTCTAGAGTCGGGTAGTGGTATAGGAGTCCATCCACTCGGTAGTTTTCCTCCCTCCGCCCCAGACTGCTGTATCATCGGGGGTGCAGACGGCACAACAGGGGATGGAGTGGGGAGGGGGTCAAAAGACACAGTCTGGGTAAACTTCACAGTTATTTTTAGGTTTGTTGTCAGGCTGCAACGCTGGAAAAATTCCGGCAACGGCAGCCCACTCAGCCTTAAAGTCTTTTAAGGTGGAAATTATAAGCTTCCATGTAGACGCTAATGATTTAGTTTCTTTATCATCTCCATTGCTGACCTTATTCCATAATTTCTGGCCTTTATCATCCCAAAGTTAACGTTTAAAAGCCTTCTTGCTTTCTCCCGGGTAGCTGTTAATTCTACACCAAATTAATAGTCTACATATGTTACTTTTTTCCTATTTAAGTCCTCTCATAGAGAGAATATGCAGGAGGAACTTAACTGCAGCTTGTGCTTCAGAGAACATGTTCTGCCCCATAACTTTACTCTTCCCTCCTCCTGCTCCCAGCCGCCCACCTTTTTTCCGGTGCTGCATTGACGCCTTTATCCCCGGGGCATCCTTATGCCTCCGTTTGGTCTTCAGTCCAGCTGAAGCCGCTCCCGGCTGGGCCGCTCCAGGCTTTTCCCCAATTGTAGTGGTACGCCGTTCAGAGTATCATGTCGGGGTCGCCATTTGTTGGAACGATAAAGGACTCAGCATTCCGATTCAATGTGAATCACGCAAAGCAGTTTATTACAGAAACAAGCCTCCTTATATATGCAACTATATTCTAATCACGCGTCCACGCTCCAAGCATGGATTCACTAAATGAGTATCATGGGCTGTCCACGTGCTGGAGTCTCACTGATGATACGTCCGATGATTCACGCCATGTTGGGGCCCCATTAATGAGGAGACGCCCCTCTTTCTCACAGCAGATTCTGTTCTCAGCTTCTTGAAGCGGCCTTGAGATTCCTTTGAGCCTGACTAATTCAGCAACAAATCTTTATCTATCAAAACCCCTCCACACTTGAAGGTATTTTCAGAGACCAGTGACAAAAACCTTCAAAGAGAATAGTCTTGATTCATTCAGAAATTGCCTGATCCACTTTGCAATCAATCAGTTCCTCCAATGACATCTTCATTTATTTTTCTTTTAGAGCACTTTGGAAGTTGTTAATATTTTAGCTTATAAAGAACTCGGAGGCTCAGAACTAATGTGCACACTTTTCAGAGGATCAAATTTCTTATGCTAAAGAAAATTATATAATAGCAGGAGAGCTTGCTCAAAAAACTTTAAATTCTTCAGGAAAAATATCTGTAGTTACACACTTTAAGAATTGCTTTTAATTAATAGTAGATTGATGCAAAAGTAATTGTAGGTTTTTGCATTGTTGAAATTTGCTGTTTGATATTGGAATACATTATTAAATAAATTATTATTAAATAAATGCGGTTATGTTATACATAACGGTATGATCTACTCAAAGACAGTAGGGAAGAAAACAAAAAGCATGCAAATAATTCAGTTTGCTAAGAAAAGTGCTAGTTGTTGGAACAACTTTTCATCAGAAAGTTTGTAAAACACACTTGGAATCCATTGATCAGTTACAGTCATATTGGATGGAAGGACAGAGATCAAAAAGAAAAAGGACGTCTCTAATTATCGTGAACACCAATGGTTCCAAAATTAATAATCCTACTAAGGAAAAGATGGTAGCACACAGTAAATAGTGATGCCAAGGTTACTGGTTGTCTAATCAACATACTTGTAACTTAAATCCACAGCATGGTATTACTTCTCACCTCACTGGTAATAAGGGACTATAAATGCACAAGGTGCTTGGTCAGGATGGTGACAAGGAGACACAGGGAATAGGACAGCACGGGTGATGTAGGAAAAAGCTGGGTGTAGGGAAGACAGGAGTTCACAGGAGATACAGCATTAAGGGGAATATAGAGGGGGAAAAAACCCCCCGACATACAGAAACTGTAGGAAAACAAGTTTAATTATTAGATTGGTGCAAAAGTAATTGTAGTTTTTGCATTGTTGAAATTTGCTGTTTGATATTGGAACACATTATTAAATAAATGCGGTTATGTTATACATAATTTTAATGCACTTTTCTCGCTTTATGTAATTTTTGCTACTGACTTATTACTTGCCATTTATTTTATATTTATTTTAGACTATGGAAATGATGCTAGACAAAAAGCAAACTTGAGTGATTTTCTTATTCGAGTTCAAAATGGGTCGTAAAGCAGTGGAGACAACTCACAACATCAACAATGCATTTGGCCCGGGAACTGCTAACACACATACAGTGCAGTGGTGGTTCAACAAGTTTTGCAAAGGAGACGAGAGTCTTGAAGATGAGCAGCATAGTGCTCGTCCATCAGAAAGTGACAAAGAACAATTGAGAGCAATCATCAAAGCTGATCCTCTTACAATTACACCAGAAGTTGCCGAAGAACTCCACATCGACCATTCTATGGTTGTTTGGCATTTGAAGCAACTTGGAAAGGTGAAAAAGCTTGATATGTGGGTCCCTCAGGAGCTGACCAAAAATTTTTAAAAAATCATCATTTTGAAGTGTCATATTCTCTTATTCTATGCAACAACAAAGAAACATATTTTGATTGGATTGTGATGTGTGATGAAAAGTGGATTTTACATGACAACTGGTGATGCCCTGCTCAGCATTTGGACCAAGAAGAACCTCCAAAGCACTTCCCAAAGCCAAACTTACACCCAAAAAAACTCACGGTCACTGTTTGGTGGTCTGCTGCTGGTCTGATCCATCTGAGAAGTATGCTCAGCAAATTGATGAGATGCACCGAAAACTGCAGTGCCTGCAGCTGGCATTGGTCAACAGAAAGGGCCCAGTTCTTCTCCACGACAGTGCCCGATCGCAGGTCAGATGCTTCAGATGTGGAACAAATTGGGCTATGAAGTTTTGCCTTATCTGCCACATTCACCTGACCTCTCACCAACCGACTACCACTTCTTCAATCATCTCAACAGCTTTATGCAGGGAGAACGCTTCCACAACCAGTAGGATGCAGAAAATGCTTTCCAAGAGTTTGTTGAATCCCAAAGCATGGATTTTTATGCTATGGGAATAAACATATTTCTTGTTGGCAAAACTGTGTTGATTGCAGTGGTTCCTATTTTGATTAATAAAGATGTGTTTGAGCCTAGTTATAATGATTTAAAATTCACAGTCCAAAACCATCCATAATTATTTTTACACCAACCTAAAATTATCTTAGAGGGCTGCAGTTTTCAGAGGGTTTTTTGTTTTCAGTGGTGTAACTTTTTCATATAATAGAACCAGATTAACACAATTACTTGTTTCTTTTGCCAATCTGCAATTAAACCAGTTATGTATGAAAAAGAAGCAAAACAGCAAGAAGGAAAGATTGAAAAAATGAAAGCTGAAGCATATGATGATTATGGAATTAAGAAGCAGGTAAACTATCCTAGAAATTGTTTTATAAAATTCTTCCTTGATTTGATTTAATTATAATCATCCTTAAATAAAATAATCTCTTGTATATTATTCCAGACTGTTATATAAGTACTAGGCTAAGATCCTGTCAGTTTTAAAAATCATAATATCCATTGGTAGAAACTTCCTTTTCTCCAGAACTGCTACAGTATAAGGACACTGGGTATGGATTGTTTAGCACTTGATATCAGGATGGTTATCACTCGCTAACAGTGGGTATGGTTTAGTCACTATTACAAAAAGATTAAATTTTTTATGGAAGGTTCTCCATAAAGGATAGTCATTGCAGACACTTGGTACATGCCCTTTTGGAAGGAGGAGTGTCAAGTTTCCTTTTCACTGAGACAAGGCTTGGGTTTGGGAGATTCAATTATATTCTTTACAGAAGTGTGCATATTTATGTTTAACTGTGGCCTTTATATTCTTTCAGCTAAATATGCTATGTTTTAACTGTGTCTTCCCAAGCATTTCTCAGATGTTTTCCCTTAAATCTTCACAGAAACTGAAACTGTAAATTAAAATAATTTTCACTTGTTTCAATAGTCTGGTGACTTTATGTTATAAAACCTACTGTTTTCCCATCTTCATTTTCAAACAATGGAAGAATAGGTTAAACAAAGCCCAATATAAAAATAAATAAAAACAAGCTAGGAGAAATCCTTTTAAGTTTTGTAGTTTGTTCTAAAAATAAGTTCAGACTGCAGTTCATGTGTGCATGTCCTGGCATATTTTCATTATGCCATGAGAAAGAAATACAAATCAAGCATTTGTATAAAAAAAATAATTGTATTTATAGAGCTGAGCTGTCTTCTCCCTCACCATAGACTGAGACAGAAAAAATATTTTTGAAGATCTGCTGTGCTAACAGAAACATATGAATGCAATTGCTGTTTTTAGTGTCCCCTGTTCATCTGATTATTTGACTGCACCGTGGTATTTCCACAGTGACCTGGCAAGATCTCATCAAAGGCAAAAACTGCAGAAGCTGGGAACTTCTGCTGTGAAATGTTGCCAGGAGCAACCACAGGAGACTTAAACGGCCCCTAGGGAGCATGAGTGACCAGGAGCAGGGTGAACAGGGTGTGGCGGTTTGCACAGGCAGGGTGTGCAGGAAGGGCACTGCAGGCTTGCTTGTAGGTCCACAGCCCAAGGAAGTGCTCTAGCTCTCTGCCATAATGGTGAGCACTCACCTCAGAGTTAAACCAGTGCTCCTGCAGAGAAAGCTCTTGAGGTGTCTCGTGCTTTCACCCAGATAGAACCAGTAAAGGAGACTTCAGTACAGGCAGTAGGTTGCAATGAGTGCCCAGACCCTTCTCCTGAAGAAAAGGTAAGTGCCTGCATAAGTTGTGCACAGGTTGATGATCTGATATGTCTGGTGGCTGAGTTGCAGGAAAAAGTTAAAAGGCTGTGCAGTATTAGAGGGGCGAAGACGGAAATAGATTGGTGATTTCAGAACCATGCTTCTGTGGCAGACATCACAGTGAATAAATCACCTTGGACCCTCATGACCCACAAAAGCAGGACTCTACTTCAGTCCCCACCCTCTAGCATTGCAAACAAAAGCAGATATGAAGCTTTAATAGATACAGACACACACAAACAAGGTCTGCAAGGAGAAATGGTACCAGCAGCAAACACTGAAAAAGCTCGAGAGGTGGGTTCCACATGAGCTAACCAAAAATCAAAAAATCGTCATTTTGAAGCCTCGTCTTATTCTATGCAACAATCAACCATTTCTCAATTGGATTGTGATGTGCCCACTGCCTCTCATCCTGTTGTTAGGCACCACTGAAAAGACTCTGGTCCCATCCTCTTGACACCCATCCTTGAGATATTTATAAGAATAAAGAAGATCCTCTCTCAGCCTTCTCCAGGATGAAAAGACCCAGCTCTCTCAGCCTTTTCTCTTAAGAAAGATGCTCCAGACCCCTAATCATCTTTGTAGCTCTCCACTGGACTCTCTCAAATAATTACTTGTACTTTTTAAACTGAGGCACCCAGAAATGGACACAGTACACCAGATGTGGCCCCATCAGAGCAGAGTAGATGGAGAGGATAACCTCCCTTGAGCTGCTGGCCACACTCACCCTAATGCACCCCAGAATACCATTGGCCTTCTTGGCCACAAGAGCATATTGCTGGCTCATGGTCAAGCTGTTGTCCAACAGGACTACCAGGTCATTCTCTGCAAAGCTGCTTTCCAGCAGGTCAACCTCTAACCTGTATGGGTTCATGGACTTATTACTCCCTAGGTGCAGGACCCTACACTTGCCTTTACTGAATTTCATTAGGTTCTTATCTGCCCATCCCGCCAGCCTGTCCAATATGTCACCAAATGGCAGTACAGCCTTCTGGTGTATCAACCCCTCCTCCCAGTTTTGTCTCACAAGCAATCTTCCTGAGGGTACACTCAGTCTCTTCACCCAGGTTGTTGATGAACAGGTTAAACAATACTGGACCCAGTACTGACCACTGGGAAACACCGCTAGCTAGAGGCCTCCAACAATACCGCACTGATGATGACAACCCTCTGAGCTCTGCCATCCAGCCAGTTCTCAATCCATCTCACTGTGCACTCATTCAACCCACGCTTCCTGAGCTTACCTATGAGGATGTTGTGGGTGACAGTGTCAAAAGCCTTGCTGAAGTCACAGTAGATTAACATCCACTGCTCTTCATTCATCTACCCAGCCAGTCATACCATCATAGAAGGCTATCAGATTGGTCAAACATGATTTCCCTTATTTCATTCAATTCAATTTCATCATTGAATTTCATTCAATTCAATTTCCATCAATGGCAATTGGATTCACCAAAATGGTGAATCCATATTGACAACTACTGATAACCTTCTTTTCCTCCACATGCTTGGTGAAGATATCCAGAATGAGCTGTTCCATCACCTTTCAAGGGATGGATGTGAGGCTGAGTGGCTGTCCTGGTTTTGTTAAAAACAAGTTTTCTCTTTCAGTGAATTTTGCCTGTCAGCTAAAGCCTTCATATTAACTGCACTTTCCTGGAGAACCAGACACATGTTTTGGTAAACATAGCAATGGAATGCAAACTTATTGATAAGCATGGATGGACATCTCGCGAGAGGGGCGACGAGAAACAAGTGACCAAGAAACTGACCAACTGTGTATAACATTCCATTCACGTGAATACTTTATATAAAAGTGGGAGACCACGAGGATCTCGTCCCTTTTTTTTCCTTATGGCTGACATTAGCAGAGGACCTCGCTACTCATCCCTGAGAACTGAGGCCTAGTGAGAGACTGAATCCAGCTCCGGTCGGCTGCAGAGTCCAATCCAGGACTTTGGTGGCTGGCTCTGCAGTTGCTGAGACTTTCAAGATTGGTTTTGTATATTTTGTATTATTTTCTCTATTCCTATTAGTAGCATTAGTAAAACATCTTTAATTTTTCCAACTCTCTTCTCTCTGTCCTTCTTTCCCTCCCGATCGCCTGTCCTTAGTGGGAAGGGGGGAGAGGGAGGGGCAAAAACGGGGGTAGTGTGGGGGAGAGGAGGTTAACAATACATCTGCCAGGGTTTTATTGTCACCCCGCAATCTTAACCCTCGACAGATAATTGGAGCCCAACGTGGGGCAAGAGAAAGGGGTAAATTTGAAGATTTTTGGCTTTTCTACTGCTCTGACGTACCTTTCAGTTTTCTTGGCACGGTGCCAACTCATAGAGTTGTGATACTCGCGCGTCTGTTTGCTTTGGATATTATTTAGTGGTATTAAGGCAAAGTGAATTACATTGATTTACAGATGTTATGGCATAAGTTGTATCAGTTGTTTTCTACATTGTGCTCACTGATTCCATATCTGTGTTGGGCTTTCTTTTTAAATCGAAGTATTCATTATATAACAACAAGGAACTGGACAATGATCATGATGATACTGTGTGGTTTGTCACTGGTTTATTTCATTGTAATGCAGCCGCTAATGAATTTCTACTCGCTTCTGCTTTACCTTGAAATGCCTCCAGGAGAGATTAAAGAGCAGAACGGCTCTGTGTTTGCTAATTGGTCAAGCGAATCTTTAGAAAGGCTGACTAACAATACTTTCGTTTTTTCGCTAGGAGAGTTCGCAAATGTTTTAGAGAATTTTGAATATCCTTGGAGTTTTGATAGAACTGTGATGGTATTATCTGGTTTGCTGAATGTGTGTCAGTTTGTGCTTCTGTTAAGAGAAATGGCGTTCAACAGGAGGTTTGCGTCTCTTTGTTGGCCTGAGATTTGCGGTGCGTCTTTGGAAGCTTTAGCAAAAAGCTCTCCTAGCCGCTCGAGTGTTAGGGACTGGCTTAAACATAAAGGACATGAATCCATGGAGCAGTTGCACGATCAGAGTTTGTTCTAATAAGAGTTTGTTCCAATAAGAGTTGTGTTCTAATGTTTGTTCTAATAAGAGTTTGTTCTAATAAGTTAATGGTTTGACATGTTATAAGAGCTTAGCATAACCAGGCCTCAATGCCTCAGTAGGCCTCAGCAGAGACTGCTGATCATGAGGGAACAGCAAGGACACTGTGACCTTGACATGACTTGTAAACAACTCCAGGGAGGGGGGAGTTGAAAAGGCGCGAAACTCAGGCCGCAGGTAGGAGGGTCAAGGCAAATGTGACCTTTGGACTTAAGTCAATCAGCAGGTGACAAGTATGCATAATTACTGTAAGCTCTATAAATATGTGTCGTTAAGAACAATAAAGCGAACAATGCGTTATCACTTTCACAAAGTTGGCTTAGCTTGTTCCCCCGCCGCTCGCAACTGGCGCCCGAACAGGGACCCTCGCCAAAAAAAGGGACTTAATTCGACATAAACGGAACCAACTATCTGGAGCGGTGGGACGCAGAGAAGCACCGGGATCGCAGCGACCGGGGGGTCAAGAGCGACCGAACGCTGGTCACGCGGCGTGTCGTTCCGGAGGCCTGAGCCGTCCGAAAGGGGTTCGCCGTCTGCGGGGGCTACTACAAAGGGCTGCAACTGGTGCCAGAATCAGGGAGGCACCAGCACCTGATGCCAGAATCTGGGAGGCATCAGCGATAATTATAGGGTAAGAGTATATTTCGTATATATAGATAGTGTATAAGTGCCGGCAATATGGATCTCGAGGTAGCCCTAGATTTATTACAGCGCTTTTTAGAAAAGTGAGGAGTAAGCTGTATCAAGCATTTAGCGGGTTTAGTAACGTTAGGTAAGGTTAAGGGTTGTTTTCAGAATCCGGATTCTCTTTTTGATGTTAGTGAGTGGCGAAAATTAGGGGATGTGTTATGGGATATGGTTATAGATGAGGATAAAGCGGCACAGAAGTTAATGAAACCATGGCGGGAAGTTACAAACAATATTAAGCGTTATCAGTTAGAAAAGAATTTAGCTGCGGTTGCGACAGAGCGGCTGGGGGGGGGAAGGGAGTGTATCGACAGGAGCACCGCCAGCTAACGACCTGTTTTTTGGGAACGATCGTGTCCCAATTCCCCCTAGGGGTATGCCAGTTACCGTAACTAAGAAAGTAAAAGCCGAAGTTGCTGGTTTTGGAAGCTTCCCCCCAAGTCCCGCCGCGGCCGCGCCCCCCGTCAATCCCGCCGCGGCCGCGCTGCCTCCCCCAATCCCTCCGCGGCCATGCGCGCCCTCCCCCCCTCCGCCACCGGAAGGGGAAGAGGCAAGCGAGCCTACAGGTGCCACAATGAAGTCGCCGGAGCCGCAAATGCGGGCCAGAGTAAAACGGATTAATTGGAGGGAGATAATGAAACAAGCGGCCGAAAACGAACAGTATAATATGATTGGGGACCTCACTAGCGCCCAGGCTTTTCCTGTTCGCTTTGAAACAACTGATGATGACACGCTTCAGGGTTCTTATAGCCCGTTGAGCTGGAAGTTGTTGTCTCAGCTGCGCAGCACAGTGAATGAGTCTGGGTTGCATGGGGAACCCACAAAACAATTACTAAATTATATCTGGGGTGGAACCCTCCTATGTCAGGAAGATATTAAGGTCATCATGAGGATGATCATGACCCAGTCTCAATTACTGCTCTGGCAAGCGCATTGGCAGCGCTATTGTGAAATATCAGCACACCATCCTAGAAATCCAAATGATCCCCTTTATGGAGTGACCGCTGAACAATTAACTGGGACGGGGAGGTTTGTTGCTATTGACGCCCAACTTCAATTAGGGCCGGACATTTGTCTGGAAGCCATGCGAACAGCATGGTTAGCTATAGGCGCGGTAAGGACCTCCCCCCCATCACCGTCATACATGACTATAAAACAAGGTAGAGATGAGTCATTCGCACAATTCATTGACCGCGTAACTGCAGCGATAGAACAGGCAGACGTACAGGAGTGGATGAAACCAGCACTGCTGAGGCAGTGTGTCCTAGAGAACACTAATCAACCTACAAAAGCCATAATATTAACATTGCCAGGAGATGCAACTATAGAGCAGATGTTAGATCGCATGAGTAGGGTGCCAGTGGGGCCGCAGGCGATGCTAGTGGAGGCAGTGAGGGAGCTAGGGAAAGACCTGATACAGGCCCAGCAGCAAGCCTTTGCAGCCCTAGCCCCCTTGCGCCAGACTGAGAGGCAACCCCGATCTCCCCTACGCCGAGGGAACAAATGCTTTCGTTGCGGACGAGAAGGGCACACCCGTAAGGAGTGCCGTGTTTGACAAGTTTGGTGTGATAACTGCAGAATGAACAATCATAACACCATAGCCTGCGGGCGGTCGGGAAACGTGCAAGCGAGTGCGACGAGCTGCCGCGCGACGACAACAGTGGCGGCTCCCGTTCAGCTGGATGGGACCACGTCCTCGACTCTGCAGCAACGCCAAGCACCAGCTCCCAGCTCCAACGCATTCCTGCCAGCACCCTGCGCCCAGCCACAAAAGGGAGCCTCGGCTTGGACCTGGCGACAGCAGTAGATGTAACACTAGTAGATCAGCGTCCACAAAGGATCCAAACGTGCACTCTGGGACCAGTATTAATTAATGGAAAACCACAAGGCGCACTACTAATCGGACGTTCATCCAGTGCCATAAAGGGACTTTTTGTTCTACCAGGGATAATTGATGCGGACTTTAAAGGGACAATATCTGTGGTTGTTCAAACACTATTTCCACCAGTGCATATCCCAATGGGGAGCAAGATTGCCCAGCTAGTTCCTCTCCCTCACCTGACTGAGGACATAGAGGCCTTATCAGCTGCAGATAGAGGAACAGCTGGGTTTGGATCTACAGGAGGTCTTGTTCTGCTGACCATGGCTATGAATCGCCGACCGGTGGCTACAGCCACCCTGGCTGTGGGAGGCGAACAAATTAGTTTGGAGGTATTATTGGACACTGGGGCCGATCTCACCATTATCGATACCAACCGCTGGCCTCGTCACTGGCCATTGTTACCTATGGCCAGGGGGGTCGAAGGAGTTGGAGGTCATTCTTCGGTTTTGCGCAGTAAAGATCACATTCGAGTTGTTATTGAGGGAAGGACTGCGTCTACTTATATTACAGTGATGGCTTTGCCTCAGGGAGTCAACGGACTGATTGGTCGTGACGTGCTAGACCAATTAGGTGTCATTCTTACCACCAATCGACCTTTTTAGCAGCGGTCACTGCAACATGGGCTTTCCCGATCCCACTTCGTTGGTTAACTGATAAGCCAGTTTGGGTCGAGCAGTGGCCGTTGAAAAAGGAAAGCCTTGAAGCAGCACATCAGCTCGTAAAAGAACAGCTAACACAGGGACATCTCCAGTTATCTACTAGCCCCTGGAACACACCCATATTTGTTATCCGGAAAAAGTCTGGGAAATTTCGCCTACTGCATGATCTCCGTGCTGTAAACGCCCAGATGCAGGCCATGGGAGCATTGCAACCCGGACTACCCAACCCAGCCATGCTACCTGAACATTGGCATCTTTTAATTGTGGACCTCAAGGACTGTTTTTTCACTATCAGCCTGCATCCAAATGATACCCAGCGTTTCGCATTCACGTTGCCATCCATAAACAGAGAAGCACCTGCACAACGATTTGAATGGGTGGTTCTCCCGCAAGGAATGAAAAACAGTCCAACGCTCTGCCAGCTTTTTGTTGATAATGCTCTGCGCCCTGTGCGATCTGCTTGGCCTGGAGCAGTCATTTACCACTATATGGATGATATTTTAATAGCCCAACGGGATCCTTTCACAGATCAGCAACAGCTGTTTTTATCCCAAACATTACAGCAAGAAGGACTAGTCATTGCATCTGAGAAAATCCAGTCGTCAGCCCCGTGGACATATCTTGGGTGGCGAATTTCTGAATCTCAGGTTCGACCACAAAAATTGGAAATAAAAACTGATATCCGGACATTGCATGACGCTCAAAAACTTATGGGCGATTTACAATGGCTACGGCCAGTGGTGGGGATTTCGAATGACAATCTCGAAATCCTTCGACCTCTGCTCCATGGCGTGGATCCAGTTAGACCCGTGCACTTATCAACTGCACAGCAGCTGACTCTGCAGCAAATTGCTAACCAAATCACTCAGCGTTGGGTCGATCGTCGAGACCCTGAGTTGCCAGTGGACTTAACCATCCTCAATGGACCTTCTCAGCTCATTGGTGCATTGACACAATGCAAAAAGAAAAGGGGGGAGAGGGTCCGTGTCCTAGAATGGCTATACACAAAACTGCAACCGCAGAAATCTATTCAGCAGAAACTAGAAAATTTAGCGGAACTGATTCGAAAAGGCAGGACACGTATTTTACAAATCACAGGAGCTGAACCAGGAATTATCAGGTTACCTATTAAAAAGGACATGCTAGAATGGTGTATTCAAAAATCTGAGGACTTACAAATTAGTCTTCTCTCTGCTGCACAAGAGATCGCAGTGGACTCAGTAAAGTCACCAGTGTTGCAATGGATTAGCCAAAATGAGTGGATCATGCCACCAAAAAGAAGTGAGACACCCTTACCGGATGCAGTTACAGCCTTCACAGACGCCGGAAAGAAATCAAAGCGTGCAGCAGTTACCTGGATGGAGGATGGAGTATGGCACCACCATATTTTGTTGGCCGTGCCAGGAGACTCATTACAAACACTGGAGTTAGCTGCCGTCGTCTGGGCTGTCCTCCGATGGCATGATCAGAGTCTTAATGTAGTAACAGACTCATTATATGTTGCTGGAGTGCTATACAGGATAGAAGATGCTAGAGTTAAAGATTCCAAAAATCTTCGCTTGTATGAGCTCTTTCGTCAACTTCAATCTGCCCTCCAACAACGTCGGAAACCGTATGCAGTCATCCACATAAGGAGCCACATGTGGTCTCAGGGTCTGGGTGAAGGAAACCAGAGAGCAGACCGACTAGTGACGCTCACCGTACCCATAAGTGACTTTGTCAAGGCTCGAGAAGCCCACAATGCCTTTCACCAGAATGCTAAGGGACTGAGAAAACAGTTTAATATCACTATGGACGAAGCAAAAGGGATCGTGAGAGCATGTCCTGAATGTAGTCATCATGGACCAGGTCTAGGCATTGGGGTGAATCCTCGCGGCCTAGGCCCATGCGAGCTTTGGCAAATGGATGTCACCCACGTGCCGGAGTTCGGTCGACTTAAGTACCTGCATGTCACTATAGATACATATAGCCATTTTGTATGGGCAACTCCTCAGATTGGAGAGAAAGCAATACATGTAATCCGACACTTAACGAGCTGTTTTGCAGTAATGGGAGTGCCTCAAAAATTGAAGACAGACAATGGTCCAGCATATACCAGTGAAAAAATGAGGAAATTCTGCCAAATGTGGGGGGTTTCACATATCACTGGTATTCCTTACTCTCCGACGGGTCAAGCTATTGTAGAGAGGTCTAATCAGACCATAAAGAGGTATTTGCAGAAATTTCGTGACGTTAGAGATATACAGGAAAGAGTCTCTAAGACCTTGTTTGTAATGAACTACCTGTGTATATTTGGGGACTCTGAGGTAGTGCCTGCGAAGTGCCACTCTGGGGTCCTTAACACTAGTAAACCGCAAGGCATGAAGGTTTATTATCGAGATTTGTCAACAGGGAAATGGGAAGGGCCTGCCGAAGTACAATTTATTGGCAAAGGTTATATGTGTGTGCTTACATCCTCAGGCCCGCAGTGGATTCCAGCTAGATGGACTAAGGCAGTTCTGGACAGCTGACCACCGAGAACATCCGGGGGTGAAGGGTCCGCATAGTATAGTCATCAACGACTAATATCAGAATTTTCTTGAAATGTGTCAATTTTTGATTGTGATGTTAAACTGTTATATAGTTACCGGGTTTGTAAGTAGATCATTGTTTGATCCTCGGGAAAATGTTTGGGTAACCCTAGGGAGAGCCGCAAATACCACTACCTTCTGTGCAAGCTTGGCAACGCCAAGTGCACCCTTCGTTAAGTGTCTCATTGGGGTACCATTGAATAACAGTTCCTATGGCCTATTTAATCGATAGCTCTCTGAGCAGCAGCAGGAATATTTACGTGCCCCTCTGGGATGTTGCAGGCTCAAGGGCCTTCTTGATCAGCTCACAAAGTGGCTGGGACTGGGAGGATGGATCAAAGGCCTCTTGCAAAGTTTGTTGTTTATTCTGATTATTGTAGTTATTGGACTTTTGTGCCTAAGTTGTGCCTTATCTGGTATTAAAAGAATGTTTGAGCGAACATTGGGACAAACTCTGCTCGTACAAAAAGAAAGAGGGGGAATTGTTAGGGACTGGCTTAAACATAAAGGACATGAATCCATGGAGCAGTTGCACGATCAGAGTTTGTTCTAATAAGAGTTTGTTCCAATAAGAGTTGTGTTCTAATGTTTGTTCTAATAAGAGTTTGTTCTAATAAGTTAATGGTTTGACATGTTATAAGAGCTTAGCATAACCAGGCCTCAATGCCTCAGTAGGCCTCAGCAGAGACTGCTGATCATGAGGGAACAGCAAGGACACTGTGACCTTGACATGACTTGTAAACAGCTCCAGGGAGGGGGGAGTTGAAAAGGCGCGAAACTCAGGCCGCAGGTAGGAGGGTCAAGGCAAATGTAACCTTTGGACTTAAGCCAATCAGCAGGTGACAAGTATGCATAATTACTGTAAGCTCTATAAATATGTGTCGTTAAGAACAATAAAGCGAACAATGCGTTATCACTTTCACAAAGTTGGCTTAGCTTGTTCCCCCGCCGCTCGCACTCAAGAAAGAGCAAAACAGCAAAAGCTGCAGCTGCTGCCCCCCCGCCACCAGCGGTTTCAGAGGCTGAAGGTACAGCTCCTACGCTGAGTTCCAAGGCCATTGCTGATAACGGTACTTCTCCAGCGCCAAAGGCAGCCCCCCTTTCTTCACACACTGGGCACTGTTGCTGCTGTAACCACAGTAACCACTGTGACAGTCATTCAGACTCTGGAAATGAATCAAATGATGGGAAACCCATATCAGCATCAGTTGCCGGTTGTAAGAAAGTCACTAGAAAGACTACCCGTGCAGCAGATGATAGCACAGGGCCAACATCAACCCAAGGGGCATCATCATCAGGACAGGGAGGAGATGAAGTGACCACTACTCAGTCCTTCTCTCCAGGTGAGCTGAGAGATCTGCGAAAAGACTTTAGTCGTCGTGAAGGAGAGAATATTTTAACCTGGTTGCTCCGATGCTGGGACAATGGGGCAGAAACAATTGAATTGGAAGGTGGTGAAGCCAGGCAGCTGGGATCTCTGTCAAGAGATTCCACCATTGATAGGGCAATTTCAAGAGAGTCTAATGCCGCTACTCTCTGGGCCCGACTCCTGGCAGCTATGAAAGTAAGATTTCCCTACAAGGAAGATTGTATATCCAAGTTAGGGAAATGGAATACTATGGAGAGAGGTATTCAGTTCCTGAGAGAATTAGCTGTGCGAGAGATCATCTATTTTGAACCAAACAGCCAAGAGGGGACAGACCCAGATAGAATCAATTGTACACGTCCTCTGTGGCGCAGATTTGTACAAAGTGCACCACCTGCATATGCTAAGTCATTGGCAGGAATGATCTGGTCATCTGGAGGTGTACAAGATATTACTGAAGTGATTGAGCAGCTCCGGAACTTTGAGGACAGCCTTGCTGGTTCTCTACGGGCTTGTGTTTCTGCTGTAGAGAAACTGTGTGAAAAATCTGATGACCGGTTTGAAAAGCTATTACAAGAAATCAAAGAACTCAGAGAAGACACATACCATTCACGACCTGCACAAACCTATGTTTCAGCTGTTAGGAAAAGGCGTTTCCAGTCTCGAGAGAGAGGACAGAGGCAGCCCACAAAAAGAGGTTCACTGTGGTTCTTCCTACATGAGCAGGGAGAAAACATGAATAAGTGGCATGGAAGACCTACCTCTGAACTTCAAGCACGAGTACGTGAGATCAAAGGAAAAACTCCTAGAAAGGTGGCTGCTCCAGTTTACAAAAGGAGCAGAAGAGATTCTGATGCTCTTGAAGGAACCTCTAATTCACAGCCAGAGACTGTGCAAAACAGAAATTAGAGGTGCCCTGCCTCCAACCAGGTGGAGGAAAGGGATAACAGAGTTTATTGGACTGTACAAATACGATGGCCTGGTACAACACACCCCCAGGAGTACAAAGCTTTAGTGGACACTGGTGCACAGTGCACGATAATTCCTTCTAATTGTAAAGGAACGCAATCCATCAATATTGTTGGAGTGACTGGGGGATCCCAGGAACTGACTGTTGTAGAGGCTGAAATGAGCCTAACTAGAAAAAACTGGCAAAAGCATCCCATTGTGACTGGTCCAGATGCTCCGTGCATCCTTGGCATAGACTACCTCAAGAGAGGGTATTTTAAGGACCCAAAAGGGTATAGGTGGGCATTTGGTATAGCAGCTGTGGACACTGAGAGAATTGAACAGCTGTCTGATTTGCCTGGTCTTTCAGATGATCCTTCTGTTGTAGGACTGCTGATGGTTGACGATCAGCAGGTGCCAATTGCTACCACGACGGTGCATCGCCGGCAATATCGCACCAATCGAGACTCTTTGATTCCTATTCAGAAGTTGATCCATCAGTTGGAAAGCCAGGGTGTGATCAGTAAGACTCGCTCACCTTTTAACAGCCCAATCTGGCCAGTGCGTAAGTCTAGTGACGAGTGGAGACTAACTGTGGACTATCGTGGCCTGAATGAAGTTACGCCAACACTGAGTGCTGCTGTGCCTGAAATGCTAGAACTGCAATTTGAAATGGAGTCAAAGGCAGCTAAGTGGTATGCTACAATTGACATTGCTAATGCATTTTTCTCTATTCCTGTAGCAGCAGAGTGCAGGACGCAGTTTGCTTTCACCTGGAGGGGCATCCAGTACACGTGGAATCGCTTGCCCCAGGGGTGGAAACACAGTCCTACCATCTGCCATGGACTGATCCAGACCACGCTGGAGCAAGGTAAAGCTCCAGAACACTTGCAATATATTGATGACATCATCGTATGGGGTGACACAGCGAAAGAAGTCTTTGAGAAAGGTGAGAGAATAATTCAGATTCTTTTGGATGCTGGTTTTGCCATAAAACAAAGCAAGGTCAAGGGACCTGCACGAGAGATACAGTTTTTAGGAATAAAATGGCAAGATGGCCGTCGTCAGATCCCAATGGATGTGATCAACAAAATTGCTGCAATGTCTCCACCTACTAATAAAAAGGAGACACAGACTTTCTTGGGCGTTGTAGGTTTTTGGAGAATGCATATCCCTGACTACAGCCACATTGTGAGCCCTCTCTATCGAGTGACTCATAAAAAGAACCAATTTGAGTGGGGCCCGGAACAACGACAAGCCTTTGAACAAATTAAGCGTGAGATAACTCATGCGGTGGCCCTTGGACCAGTTCGGACTGGACTAGATGTTAAAAATGTGCTCTACACCGCAGCCGGAGATAATGGACTTACCTGGAGCCTCTGGCAGAAAGCACCAGGAGAAACCCGAGGTCGACCCTTAGGTTTTTGGAGTCGAGGATACAAAGGATCTGAGGCCAACTATACTCCAACTGAAAAAGAGATACTAGCAGCATATGAAGGAGTTCGAGCTGCTTCAGAAGTGATCGGTACTGAAGCACAGCTCCTCCTAGCTCCTCGACTGCCAGTGCTGAGTTGGATGTTCGAAGGGACAGTTCCCTCTCCACATCATGTAACCAAAGTTACGTGGAGTAAATGGACTGCATTGATCACGCAACGAGCTTGAATTGGAAATCCCAATCGCCCAGGGATCTTAGAAGTGATTACAGACTGGCCAGAAAGCAAAGACTTTGGGATGTCTCCGGATGAGGAGGAAGTAAACGTGCTGAAGAAGCACCACCGTATAATACTCTTTCAGAGACTGATAAGCAGTATGCACTGTTCACAGATGGATCCTGTCGTCTTGTAGGAAAACATCGAAGGTGGAAAGCTGCTGTGTGGAGCCCCACACGACAAGTTACAGAAGCCACTGAAGGACAAGGTGAATCTAGTCAGTTTGCAGAAGTGAAAGCCATCCAGCTGGCTTTGGACATTGCTGAACGAGAGAAGTGGCCAATACTTTATCTCTATACTGACTCATGGATGGTAGCAAATGCCTTGTGGGGGTGGCTACAGCAATGGAAGAAAAGCAACTGGCAGCGCAGAGGTAAACCCATTTGGGCTGCCACACTGTGGCAAGACATTGCTGCTCGGCTAGAGAGCCTGCCTGTGAAAGCTCGTCATGTAGATGCTCATGTGCCTAAAAGTCGAGCCACCGAGTAACATTTAAACAACCAACAAGCGGATCAAGCTGCTAAGATTAAAGTAGCTGAGGTGGACTTGGACTGGCAACATAAAGGTGAACTTTTCCTAGCCCGGTGGGCCCATGATGCTTCAGGGCATCAAGGTAGAGATGCAACATATAAATGGGCTCGCGATCGAGGGGTGGATTTAACTATGGACACTATTTCACAGGTTATTCATGAATGTGAAACTTGCGCCGAAATCAAACAAGCGAAACGGTTAAAGCCTGTATGGTATGGGGGGCGATGGTTAAAGTATAAGTATGGAGAAGCTTGGCAGATTGATTATATTACACTTCCACAAACACGTCAAGGTAAGCATTATGTACTTACAATGGTGGAAGCAACCACTGGATGGTTGGAAACATATGCCGTACCTCATGCTACAGCCCGAAATACTATCTTGGGCCTTGAAAAGCAAGTCCTTTGGCGACACGGTACGCCAGAAAGAATTGAATCAGACAATGGCACTCATTTCAAAAACAGTATTATAGACAATTGGGCCAAAGAACATGGTATTGAGTGGGTATATCATATTCCATATCATGCACCAGCCTCTGGGAAAATTGAAAGGTACAATGGTTTGCTAAAAACTACATTAAAGGCACTTCGTGGTGGAACCTTTAAAAACTGGGATTCACATTTAGCAAAAGCTACTTGGTTGGTCAACACCAGGGGATCAACCAATCGAGCCGGGCCTGCCCAATCAGAAATTCTACGGACTGTAGAAGGAGATAAAGTCCCTATAGTACACATGAAAAACATGCTAGGAAAGGCAGTCTGGGTTACTCCTGCCTCAGGAAAAGGCAAGCCCATTCGTGGGGTTGTTTTTGCCCAGGGACCTGGCAGCACCTGGTGGGTGATGCTTAAGGATGGAGAAGTTCGGTGTGTACCTCAAGGGGATTTGAGTTTAGGTGAAAATATTCAATACTGAACTGCATGATGTGAATTGCCGTACTAACAGTGTTTAATAAGTGTCTTTCAGATCAAGACAGTGATGATGAAACCAGAGCTAGCTTCTTCGAGTGGCGCCTGACAAATTCCTCGAAGTTGATGTCTTTAACCCACAAACAGTGGTCATGAGATGCACTTGTACCATTTTTTCCTGCCCTGGGAGACTGTTGTGACAAAATGAACTTAATGAACTTTTTAAAGGATGGTCCACTGATTAATTACTCCTGTGTATATATGTATATATATATATAGTAGTAGTGATTAATTAGATTGTGTTGATAGATTGTATTGATAAGGTTTAAGTATTCAGTGAATGGCATATTATAAGGGGTGGAATGTCCTGGTTTTGTTAAAAGCAAGTTTTCTCTTTCAGTGAATTTTGCCTGTCAGCTAAAGCCTTCATATTAACTGCACTTTCCTGGAGAACCAGACACATGTTTTGGTAAACCTAGCAATGGAATGCAAACTTATTGATAAGCATGGATGGACATCTCGCGAGAGGGGCGACGAGAAACAAGTGACTAAGAAACTGACCAACTGTGTATAACATTCCATTCACGTGAATACTTTATATAAAAGTGGGAGACCATGAGGATCTCGTCCCTTTTTTTTCCTTATGGCTGACATTAGCAGAGGACCTCGCTACTCATCCCTGAGAACTGAGGCCTAGTGAGAGACTGAATCCAGCTCCGGTCGGCTGCAGAGTCCAATCCAGGACTTTGGTGGCTGGCTCTGCAGTTGCTGAGACTTTCAAGATTGGTTTTGTATATTTTGTATTATTTTCTCTATTCCTATTAGTAGCATTAGTAAAACATCTTTAATTTTTCCAACTCTCTTCTCTCTGTCCTTCTTTCCCTCCCAATCGCCTGTCCTTAGTGGGAAGGGGGGAGAGGGAGGGGCAAAAATGGGGGAAGTGGGGGGGAGAGGAGGTTAACAATACATCTGCCAGGGTTTTATTGTCACCCCGCAATCTTAACCCTCGACAGTGGCCTGTAGTTTTCTGGGTCATCCTTCTTGCACTTTTTGAAGACTGGAGTGACATTGGCTTTCTTGCAGTCGTCAGGTACCTCTCCTGTTCTCCATGACCTTTCAAAGATGATGGAGAGCAGCTTATCAGTAACATCTGCCTTCTCTCTTCTACCTTCCAGAGGCGTAATCCATGGGATTCTTCCAAGCAGGACCTTAAAGAGGCCAAAGTTTGCCGTCGTGAAGTCCATGGTTGTAGTCCTACTTATTGCCCTGCTTCTTCCACACAGGATCCTTATCTCCACCATCTCATGCTCACTGCAGCCAAGGCTGCCCCCAACCTTTACATCTCCAGCCAGTCCTTCTTGGTTTATTAGGACAAGGTCCAGCAGCACACCACTCCTCATCGGCTCCTCCACCACCTGTATCAAGAAGCTATCATCAGTGATCTGCAGGAGCCTGACGGATTGTGTGTGCTTAGCCGTGTTGTCTTCCCAGCAGATGTCAGGGTGGTTAAAGTCTCTCATGGGAACCAGGGCTTCTGCTTGTGAGAGTACTTTCAGCTGTCTGTAGAAAGCCCCATCAACTTCCTCATCAGGTGGCCTGTAGTAAACACCCACAAAAGTGTCACCCTTGTTAGCCTGCCCCTTAATTTTTACTCATAAGCTCTTGACTTGTTCTTCATCTCCCCCTAGGCAGAGTTTGATATATTCCCATTTCTCTCTCACATAAAATGCAACTCTTCCACCTCACCTTGTTGGCCTGTCTTTCTTACATGTCTCTGTAATTTCAATGAGGTCATGGCCCTGTGACTGCACATAGATCTCTAATTCTTCCTTTTTGTTCCCCAGGCTGTGTGTGTTGGTGTATAGGCACTTCAGAAAAGTAATTGAGCATATGGGGATTTCCCATGAGAGGTGCAGAAGGATCCACCAGAGCCATACGTACCTTTGAGGTGGTTTGCCTTCTAGTTCTCATCTTGGGGGGCAGCTAAAGAATATTTGTTGCTGCTCCAGTTGGATGCAATTCCATGAGCATTGCCACTTCAGACCCCACCTCCTTCAGTTTAAAGCCCACCTTACCAAGCTGGCCAGCCTGCTGCCAAAGATTCCTTTGCTGCTTCTAGGTAGGTGGATTCCATCCCTCCCTAATAGGCTACAGTCATCATAGAATATCCCCTTGTCATAAAAGCCAAAGCCCTCATGACCGCACCAGCCACAAAGCCAGAAGTTGATTTGCATTATACATCTATTTCTAGCTGCACCCCTTCATCTAACAGGTAAAATGAAAGAAAAGATAACTTGGACACCAATACTTTTCGCTTGCGCCCCAAGGGCCTTGTAGTCTTCCTTGATTCTGCCCAGGTTCTGGCTTGCCACATCATTTGTGCCTACATGGAAAAGCAGCAGTGGATAAGTAGTCTGTGCTCTTGACAATTTGTGGCACTCTCCTGCCAATGTCTCAAACCTGAGCTCCCAGGAGGTAACATACCTCTCGTGACTCCCTGTCAGGCCAGCAGATGGGCTACCTCAGTGCCCCTTAGCAGAGTCACCCACTACAAGCACTCATTTATTTTTGCAGTATCCAGTGTTTGCTGCTGGTACCATTTCTCCTTGCAGACCTTGTTTGTGTGTGTCTGTATCTATTAAAGCTTCATATCTGCTTTTGTTTGCAATGCTAGAGGGTGGGGACTGAAGTAGAGTCCTGCTTTTGTGGGTCATGAGGGTCCAAGGTGATTTATTCACTGTGATGTCTGCCACAGAAGCATGGTTCTGAAATCACCAATCTATTTCCGTCTTCGCCCCTCTAATACTGCACAGCCTTTTAACTTTTTCCTGCAACTCAGCCACCAGACATATCAGATCATCAACCTGTGCACAACTTATGCAGGCACTTACCTTTTCTTCAGGAGAAGGGTCTGGGCACTCATTGCAACCTACTGCCTGTACTGAAGTCTCCTTTACTGGTTCTATCTGGGTGAAAGCACGAGACACCTCAAGAGCTTTCTCTGCAGGAGCACTGGTTTAACTCTGAGGTGAGTGCTCACCATTATGGCAGAGAGCTAGAGCACTTCCTTGGGCTGTGGACCTACAAGCAAGCCTGCAGTGCCCTTCCTGCACACCCTGCCTGTGCAAACCGCCACACCCTGTTCACCCTGCTCCTGGTCACTCATGCTCCCTAGGGGCCGTTTAAGTCTCCTGTGGTTGCTCCTGGCAACATTTCACAGCAGAAGTTCCCAGCTTCTGCAGTTTTTGCCTTTGATGAGATCTTGCCAGGTCACTGTGGAAATACCACGGTGCAGTCAAATAATCAGATGAACAGGGGACACTAAAAACAGCAATTGCATTCATATGTTTCTGTTAGCACAGCAGATCTTCAAAAATATTTTTTCTGTCTCAGTCTATGGTGAGGGAGAAGACAGCTCAGCTCTATAAATACAATTATTTTTTTTATACAAATGCTTGATTTGTATTTCTTTCTCATGGCATAATGAAAATATGCCAGGACATGCACACATGAACTGCAGTCTGAACTTATTTTTAGAACAAACTACAAAACTTAAAAGGATTTCTCCTAGCTTGTTTTTATTTATTTTTATATTGGGCTTTGTTTAACCTATTCTTCCATTGTTTGAAAATGAAGATGGGAAAACAGTAGGTTTTATAACATAAAGTCACCAGACTATTGAAACAAGTGAAAATTATTTTAATTTACAGTTTCAGTTTCTGTGAAGATTTAAGGGAAAACATCTGAGAAATGCTTGGGAAGACACAGTTAAAACATAGCATATTTAGCTGAAAGAATATAAAGGCCACAGTTAAACATAAATATGCACACTTCTGTAAAGAATATAATTGAATCTCCCAAACCCAAGCCTTGTCTCAGTGAAAAGGAAACTTGACACTCCTCCTTCCAAAAGGGCATGTACCAAGTGTCTGCAATGACTATCCTTTATGGAGAACCTTCCATAAAAAATTTAATCTTTTTGTAATAGTGACTAAACCATACCCACTGTTAGCGAGTGATAACCATCCTGATATCAAGTGCTAAACAATCCATACCCAGTGTCCTTATACTGTAGCAGTTCTGGAGAAAAGGAAGTTTCTACCAATGGATATTATGATTTTTAAAACTGACAGGATCTTAGCCTAGTACTTATATAACAGTCTGGAATAATATACAAGAGATTATTTTATTTAAGGATGATTATAATTAAATCAAATCAAGGAAGAATTTTATAAAACAATTTCTAGGATAGTTTACCTGCTTCTTAATTCCATAATCATCATATGCTTCAGCTTTCATTTTTTCAATCTTTCCTTCTTGCTGTTTTGCTTCTTTTTCATACATAACTGGTTTAATTGCAGATTGGCAAAAGAAACAAGTAATTGTGTTAATCTGGTTCTATTATATGAAAAAGTTACACCACTGAAAACAAAAAACCCTCTGAAAACTGCAGCCCTCTAAGATAATTTTAGGTTGGTGTAAAAATAATTATGGATGGTTTTGGACTGTGAATTTTAAATCATTATAACTAGGCTCAAACACATCTTTATTAATCAAAATAGGAACCACTGCAATCAACACAGTTTTGCCAACAAGAAATATGTTTATTCCCATAGCATAAAAATCCATGCTTTGGGATTCAACAAACTCTTGGAAAGCATTTTCTGCATCCTACTGGTTGTGGAAGCGTTCTCCCTGCATAAAGCTGTTGAGATGATTGAAGAAGTGGTAGTCGGTTGGTGAGAGGTCAGGTGAATGTGGCAGATAAGGCAAAACTTCATAGCCCAATTTGTTCCACATCTGAAGCATCTGACCTGCGATCGGGCACTGTCGTGGAGAAGAACTGGGCCCTTTCTGTTGACCAATGCCAGCTGCAGGCACTGCAGTTTTCGGTGCATCTCATCAATTTGCTGAGCATACTTCTCAGATGGATCAGACCAGCAGCAGACCACCAAACAGTGACCGTGAGTTTTTTTGGGTGTAAGTTTGGCTTTGGGAAGTGCTTTGGAGGTTCTTCTTGGTCCAAATGCTGAGCAGGGCATCACCAGTTGTCATGTAAAATCCACTTTTCATCACACATCACAATCCAATCAAAATATGTTTCTTTGTTGTTGCATAGAATAAGAGAATATGACACTTCAAAATGATGATTTTTTAAAAATTTTTGGTCAGCTCCTGAGGGACCCACATATCAAGCTTTTTCACCTTTCCAAGTTGCTTCAAATGCCAAACAACCATAGAATGGTCGATGTGGAGTTCTTCGGCAACTTCTGGTGTAATTGTAAGAGGATCAGCTTTGATGATTGCTCTCAATTGTTCTTTGTCACTTTCTGATGGACGAGCACTATGCTGCTCATCTTCAAGACTCTCGTCTCCTTTGCAAAACTTGTTGAACCACCACTGCACTGTATGTGTGTTAGCAGTTCCCGGGCCAAATGCATTGTTGATGTTGTGAGTTGTCTCCACTGCTTTACGACCCATTTTGAACTCGAATAAGAAAATCACTCAAGTTTGCTTTTTGTCTAGCATCATTTCCATAGTCTAAAATAAATATAAAATAAATGGCAAGTAATAAGTCAGTAGCAAAAATTACATAAAGCGAGAAAAGTGCATTAAAATTATGTATAACATAACCGCATTTATTTAATAATGTGTTCCAATATCAAACAGCAAATTTCAACAATGCAAAAACTACAATTACTTTTGCACCAATCTAATAATTAAACTTGTTTTCCTACAGTTTCTGTATGTCGGGGGGTTTTTTCCCCCTCTATATTCCCCTTAATGCTGTATCTCCTGTGAACTCCTGTCTTCCCTACACCCAGCTTTTTCCTACATCACCCGTGCTGTCCTATTCCCTGTGTCTCCTTGTCACCATCCTGACCAAGCACCTTGTGCATTTATAGTCCCTTATTACCAGTGAGGTGAGAAGTAATACCATGCTGTGGATTTAAGTTACAAGTATGTTGATTAGACAACCAGTAACCTTGGCATCACTATTTACTGTGTGCTACCATCTTTTCCTTAGTAGGATTATTAATTTTGGAACCATTGGTGTTCACGATAATTAGAGACGTCCTTTTTCTTTTTGATCTCTGTCCTTCCATCCAATATGACTGTAACTGATCAATGGATTCCAAGTGTGTTTTACAAACTTTCTGATGAAAAGTTGTTCCAACAACTAGCACTTTTCTTAGCAAACTGAATTATTTGCATGCTTTTTGTTTTCTTCCCTACTGTCTTTGAGTAGATCATACCGTTATGATTATCCATTCTCAGTTGTGCATCAAAGGGCAAGTTCTTATGAGGCTGTGTGAGCTGACGCGGGCAGGTCACAGGAACAACCAGAAGCCACAGATGTAATGCAAAGAGCAAATTTATTCTTGTTACCTCACTACCGGGGCATCTCCAACACACCACTTATGTTTGTGGGCAGAGGTCACACGAGCAGAGACAGAGGCACTGCAGAATTCAGCCCTTGGTTGTTGCTTTTTCCATGCGAGAGATGGAACCTGACACACCAATGTGATGTTTACAGAGTTCACTTTATTGTCAGACCAGGCTAGCTTTATAGCAAAGCTGCCCTGTCCACGCACCTTGCAACAATGTGATTGGTTGTAACACGTACTATACAATAACATGATAGGCTGCATGTATTGTCCACACGCTCTGCACGCATGTGTCCGGCAATTGCTCATTCATTTTTCCCTTCTTATGGGGCTCCTTTCGTTTCTTTTGTCTCTGGCTTCGCCTCTCAGCCAGGCTGGCGACAACCCCATCCCCCTGGGGTGGGGGCGGGGCTCTGCCAGTACATCTCCCCCTATTTTATTTAATATAACATTGACAATACACCGTATCATGCTGTCCTGGTTTTGTTAAAAACAAGTTTCTCTTTCAGCGAATTTTGCCTGTCAGCTAAAGCCTTCATATTAACTACACTTTCCTGGAGAACCAGACACATGTTTTGGTAAACCTAGCAATGGAATGCAAACTGATTGATAAGCATGGATGGACATCTCGCGAGAGGGGCGACGAGAAAAAAGTGACCAAGAAACTGACCAACTGTGTATAACATTCCATTCACGTGAATACTTCATATAAAAGTGGGAGATCACGAGGATCTCGTCCCTTTTCTCCTTATGGCTGACATTAGGAGAGGATCTTGCTTCTCATCCCTGAGAACTGAGGCCTAGTGAGAGACTGAATCCAGCTCCACTTGGTTGCAGAGTCTAATCCAGGACTTTGGGTGCCGGCTCTGCAGTTGCTGAGACTTTCAAGATTGGTTTTGTATATTTTGTATTATTTTCTCTATTCTTATTAGTAGCATTAGTAAAACATCTTTAATTTTTCCAACTCTCTTCTCTCTGTCCTTCTTTCCCTCCCGATCGCCTGTCCTGAGTGGGAAGGGGGGAGAGGGAGGGGCAAAAAGGGGGAAGTGGGGGGGGGAGAGGAGGTTAACAATACATCTGGCAGGGTTTTGTTGTCACCCGCAATCTTAACCCTCAACACATGCTTTGAAGACTGTGTGAAATACAGGGTAAGAACGTTAAGGCTAATACAATTACAATTAACAAGAACAGACCTGTTTTCAATATTCCTTTTAACCAAACAAGGCATCCAACCCAAAAAACCCAACATCTTCTGTTATTTTCTTGTTCTGCATATCTTTTATCTTTTTATCTTTTAAGTTCAGACAACACATACAATCAAACTCTTCATAACTGTGACCATGGCCAATAACAAAAAATTAATTGCTGCTCTGTTTTACAAAGTGGTATTCTCATCATTGGCTACATCCGTTGCTAAAAGCGATAACACCTCTGAGGTTAAGGGTCGTCATCATTGCAATCGGTTTCTTCTTTGTTAGCTAGCCAAGGTCTCACTTACTTTGCTGGGATCCATGAATTTTTATGGTTACCTGTAGAAACACAAGCATATCCCCTTCCCCGGGTTATTAATGACATAGGACTTTCCCATTGTTGTGATATCGGATTAAACACACTAACCTTAGGTACATTTTTGAAAAAATCTTTGCCATTTTTGATATGGTGCATAACAACAGGTTCCATTTCAGTCTCACTTCTAGGATTAAGCCGGTTCAGCACATACAATGCCTTCATCAAAACCTCTTCTGGCACTGGCACCTGTCACTGCCACAAGTTTGTCTATAATGTTGTTTGCCTCAGCTAGACCACCTGGCAGGTTCACAGTATCACAGTATGTTTGGGATTGGAAGGGACCTTAAAAGATCATCTAGTCCAATCCCCCTGCTGGAGCAGGAACACCCTAGGTGAGGTCGCACAGGAACATGTCCAGGCGGGTTTTGAATGTCTCCAGAGAAGGAGACTCCACAACCCCCCTGGGCAGCCTGTTCCAGTACTCTGTCACCCTCACTGAGAAGAAGTTTCTTCTCAAACTTAAGTGGAACCTCTTGTGTTCCAGCTTGATCCCATTACCCCTTGTCCTATCATTGTTTGCCACCGAGAAGAGCCTGGCTCCATCCTCATGGCACTCACCCTTTATATATTTATAAACATTAATAAGGTCCCCCCTTAGTCTCCTCCAAACTAAAGAGACCCAGCTCCCTCAGCCTTTCTTCATAAGGGAGATGCTCCACTCCCTTAATCATCTTCGTTGCCTTACGCTGGACCCTCTCCAGCAGTTCCCTGTCCTTCTGGAACTGAGGGGCCCAGAACTGGACACAATATTCCAGGTGTGGTCTCACCAGGGCGGAGTAGAGGGGAAGGAGGACCTCTCACGATCTACTAACCAGCCCTCTTCTAATACACCCCAGGATGCCATTGGCCTTCCTGGCCACAAGGGCACAGTGATGGCTCATGGTCATCCTGTTGTCCACCAGGACCCCCAGGTCCCTTTCCCCTACACTGCTCTCTAATATGTAATCTCCCAACCTATACTGGAACCTGGGGTTGTTCCTGCCCAGGTGCAGGACTCTACACTTGCCCTTTTTAAATTTCATAAGGTTATTCCCCGCCCAACTCTCCAGCCTGTCCAGGTCACGCTGGATGGCAGCACAGCCCTCTGGCGTGTCAGCCACTCCTCCCAGCTTAGTGTCATCAGCAAACTTGCTGATAGTACACTCAATTCCCTCGTCCAAATCGTTAATGAATATATTGAATAATATTGGCCCCAGCACTGACCCCTGAGGCACTCCACTAGATACTGACCTCCAACTAGACTCCGCACCATTGACTACCACTCTCTGGCTTCTCTCCCTAAGCCAGTTTGCAACCCACCTCACTACTCTATTGTCTAGACCACACCTCCTCAACTTAGCTGTGAGGATGCTGTGGGAGACTGTGTCAAAGGCTTTACTGAAGTCAAGGTAGACCACATCCACCGCTCTGCCATCATCCATCCACCTTGTTACATTCTCATAAAAGGCTATGAGGTTGGTCAAGCATGACCTACCCTTGGTAAAGCCATGCTGACTGCCCCTAATAACCCTCTTATCCTTGATATGCCTTGAGATGGCACCAAGGACAAGCTGTTCCATTACTTTCCAGGGACAGAGGTGAGGCTGACCGGTCTATAATTACCCGGGTCCTCCTTCTTGCCCTTTTTGAAGACTGGAGTGACATTTGCTTTCCTCCAATCCTCGGGCACCTCTCCTGTTTCCCAAGACTTGGCAAAGATGATGGAGAGCGGTCCAGCAATGACTTCAGCCAGCTCCCTCAGCACCCGCGGATGCATCCCATCTGGACCCATGGATTTATGGATGTCCAGACTATTTAATTGCTCCCTAACCCAGTCCTCATCGACTAAAGCAAACTCCTCCATTGACCTGGCTTCATCTGGGGTCTCAGGGGTACAGGGCTCCCCAGGACAGCCTCCGGCAGAGTAGACAGAGACAAAGAAGGCATTCAGTAATTCTGCCTTCTCGGTATCTTCTGCCACCAGGGCACCCACCCCATTCATCAGTGGGCCTACATTGCCTCTGGTATTAGTTTTATCTGCTATGTATTTGAAAAAGTTCTTTTTGCTGTCCTTGACCCCTCTCGCCAGCTGTAATTCTAAGGAGGCCTTGGCTATCCTAGCTGCCTTCCTACATCCTCTAACAGCAGCCTTATATTCCTCCCAAGTGGCCAGCCCCTGCTTCCATGACCTGTAAACTCTCCTCTTCTGCTTGAGCATACCCAACAGATCCCTATTCAACCACGCAGGCCTCCTGGCTCCCTTCCTTCACTTCCTGCATGTGGGGATGCTCTGATCCTGAGCGTGGAAGAAGCAATCCCTGAATGCCACCCAGCTATCTTGGGCCCCTTTTCCTTCAAGCAGCCTTGCCCATGGGATTTCCCCCAGCAATTGCTTGAAAAGGCCAAAGTTAGCCCTGCTAAAGTCCAGGGTTGCAATTCTACTTGCTATTCTGTTCCTGCCACACGAGATGCTGAACTCCACCATCTTGTGGTCACTGCAACCCAGGCAGCCCTCGACCTTTACTGCTTCGACCAGACCCTCCTTGTTAGTGAGGATGAGATCCAGCAGTGCACCTCTCCTAGTCGGCTCCTCCACCATCTGCATGAGGAAGTTATCATCAATGCACTGGAGGAACCTCCTGGACTGTGGCTGGCTGGCTGAATGGTCCTTCCAGCAAACATCAGGGAAGTTAAAACCGCCTACAACAACCAGGGCCTGTGACTGTGAGGCCACTCTCAGCTGCCCATAGAAGGCCTCATCAACTTCCTCAGCCTGATCTGGTGGCCTGTAACAGACGCCCACAACAGTGTCACCCCTGCCAGCCTGCCCCTTGATCCTGACCCATACACTCTCAACTCGCTCGTCATCCGCTCCTGGGCAGAATTTAGTACATTGTAGTTGCTCTCTCACATAGAGAGCAACTCCACCACCACGCCTGGCTGGCCTGTCTTTCCTGAAAAGGGCATAGCCATCCATGACCACATTCCAGTCATGTGAACTGTCCCACCATGTTTCTGTAATTGCCACCAGATCGTAATCTCCCGACCAAACATAGGATTCTAGCTCCTCCTGCTTATTCCCCATGCTGCACGCATTGGTGTACAGGCATTTCAGGGAGCGAGCAGAGCACACCAGTTTCTCCCTAGGGGCATAGGAGGCCACCTGGTCCTCATCAGTTTTAGAATGCAGCCCCACCGGGACAAGCCCAGCTACAACCCCATCCCCCTTCGAGCCTAGTTTAAAGCTCTCCAAATGAGCCCAGCTAATTCCTGCCCCAGCATCCTTTTGCCCCTGCGAGATAAACCTTTCCCATGTGACACTGTCCAGACTGGTGTCTTATAAAACCAACCATTATCAAAAAATCCAAAGCCCTGCCTGTAGCACCAGTCTTGGAGCCAACCATTTAGAGACTGAATTTTCCTATTCCATCCCACATCATCACTTGAAGATGGAAGGAGTGAAGAGAAGATCACTTGAGCCCCTGAGTCTTTCACCATCCTTCCCAAGACCTTGAAATCATTCTTCATCCCCCTCAGACTACGGGAAGCAGCTTCCTCCCCATCTGTCTGGAAGACCAGCAGCGGGTAGTAGTCTGTCGGGTGCACCAGTTTGGGGAGCTCTCTAGCAATATCCTTGATCCGGGCTCCAGGTAGACTACAAACTTCCCTAAGATGAGGGTCGACTCTGCATATCGGGCCCTCTGTTCCTTTCAGAAGGGAATTTCCTATTACAATCACCCTTCTTTCTTTCTTATCAGAGGCAGTCTTAAGTTGTGAAGTCGACTGCCTCTTCCTATGTGATCTTGTGGGCAGGCTTGGCACCACCTCCTCACCTACCTCTTCTTCAAGATCCAGGGCCTCAAACCTATTACGGAGGGGCACCTGGGAAGCCAAAGCAGGCAGGGAGGGGGGCTGCCTGTGACGCCGAATGGGAATACGCTTCCAACCCTTGTCGTCTTTTCGGTCCCCTACCTCTGCCCGACAGCGACAAGGATGGGGCCGTCTCAGGACTTCCGCCTCTGTCCGAGAGGGCAGGAGGTCCATCTCCTTTTGGGGGGTACCTCCCTGGGACCTTTCCGACTGGCACGTCAGGGTGTTACTCCACCAGTCGATCTCCCTTTCGCACTCCCTGATGGTCCTCAGCGTCTCAACCTCCTCCTTCAGTTTGACGACCATGTCGAGCAGATCTTGCACCTGCTCACACCTCACACAGGTGGAGTGCTGGCCTCCCTCCCTCGGCAGCAGCAGGCTCTGGCACTCCCTGCAGCCAGAGACCTGAACAGCCACCGCTCGGGACAGAGCCTCAGTCTGCGTAGCCACAGTCTGTTTGAGGCAAGCTCTCCTTCTGGAGGCGACCATGGTCGTCAGTAGTCTGGGGCACTGGCAATAAGCTAGAGGGGCTGACAAGCAACAAGTGCTCTCTGCACCCTGCTGCACAAGCTACCACACCCGCTGCTGCAGCACAGTGTGGGTGGGACTCACCCGCTACACAAGCTGGTTGTTCCTCCCTGCACCTGGTGTCGCTGCCCTCCCAAAGGCTTTTTCAAGGCAAGGGGAGGGGGTGTGGTCGCCGTCACCGTGGGAACGCCCCCCGCCACGTCAGCCGCTCTCTCGCAATGGCTGCCGGGGCTTTGGTGATCGGGACCCGCCGGGAATCACGCTGTCCCTGTACGTTTCCCTCTGAGCTTCCTAATCTCGGCTGAACCTCGTGGTCGGCTGAACCCCGCCGGCTCCGGCTCTCGCTGGGCTGGCTCCGATCAGCTGACTGGTTAGAATGGCTTTTTATATGCATTATAAATACTGGTGCTGTCCTATAATCTAACACGTTCCACAAATCTAACAGTGCTTCAAACAACAAGGAATTGGAAACTCGCTGCAAAAGCGCTCTATGTATTCTTTATACAACTCCCACAACATAAAGAGAATCTGCTACCAAATTAATTGGGAAGTTATGCCATTTTTGTAATGCTGCTATCACCGCTTGCAACTCTAAAATTTGAACTGATCCTTCAGCTACAACAATCTGTGAATGCCACTGACCATTCTCAAACCATACAAAACCTCCTTTGCGTGAGCGACTACTCGCATCCGTGAAAATGGTTATCGCATCTAATGGACGCTCACTAACAATTGACATAGGCTCCAAGGGGAGGTTGGTTTTAAATATGGGATGCGGTGGATAATGATTGTCCACCTGCACTGGAATCCAGGCAAGAGCTAAGGCAAGATCATCGTGTTTGCGAAGCATCTGTTCAAACAAATTGAGAGAAATAGGGATCACAATTTTAGCAACATACAATCCAGACAAGGTCAGATATCGGCTTAGTCCTTTCACTATCACTTGGGCAATGGCTTCCCACCTTTGAATGATGTTTTTTTGGTTTTGGCTGTTTAAAAATATCCATTCTAATACTAACAATGGATCCTTTTATTCCGTGCTCCACCGGGCCAAAAGTCCTGCCACCTCCTTATTGATATTATAGACATAAAGAGTAACAGGCAATTCTGATCTTATCCACTGAGCAGTATTCTGTGAAATTTTTCTTGAAAGTTGCTCAAGCGCTTTTTCTGCTTCTGGTGTAAGGTACCATGGTTCTTGGGGGGGTCTCGTCCCCCTGGAGGAGACTAAACAACGGTTGCAAATCTGTATTTGTAATTCCCACAACATTTCTTATCCGCTGCAAGTCCCCTACCAACTACTCTCCTTCTGGAGGTGTATTAGAAGGGGGGTGGTTAGTAGGTCGAGAGAGGTTCTCCTCCCCCTCTAGTTTGCTCTGGTGAGACCACACCTGGAATATTGTGTCCAGTTCTGGGCCCCTCAGTTCAAGAAGGACAGGGAACTGCTGGAGAGGGTCCAGCGTAGGGCAACGAAGATGATTAAGGGAGTGGAGCATCTCCCTTATGAAGAAAGGCTGAGGGAGCTGGGTCTCTTTAGTTTGGAGAAGAGGAGACTAAGGGGGGACCTTATTAATGTTTATAAATATATAAAGGGTGAGTGCCATGAGGATGGAGCCAGGCTCTTCTCGGTGGCAAACAATGATAGGACAAGGGGTAATGGGATCAAGCTGGAACACAAGAGGTTCCACTTAAATTTGAGAAGAAACTTCTTCTCAGTAAGGGTGACAGAGCACTGGAACAGGCTGCCCAGGGAGGTTGTGGAGTCTCCTTCTCTGGAGACATTCAAAACCCGCCTGGACATGTTCCTGTGCGACCTCACCTAGGGTGTTCCTGCTCCAGCAGGGGGATTGGACTAGATGATCTTTTGAGGTCCCTTCCAATCCCAAACATACTGTGATACTGTGATACATTGCATCGCGAAGGGTTGCTACCTTTACTTTCACAGTAAGCTTCTGAGGTCTAATCATGGCCTGAGTTCATATCCTAAATATTTCCATGGTGTGGTTCGCTGTACCTTTTCTGGTGCCACAACCAGACCCCACTGACCTAATTGCTTTTTCAACTGAATTATTGTATCCTTACTAATTTCCTTTTCATTGCACAAAAGGATATCATCCACATAATGATAGATGATCATCTGAGGGCGTTGTTGCCTAAATGACTTTAAAGCCAAATCTACATACCATTGGCAAATAGTAGGAGAATTTTTCATTCCCTGAGGTAACACTACCTAATGATATCTTTTTGTGGGAGCTTGATGATTAAGCACTGGAACAGTAAAGGCAAACTTTTCACAATCCTCTGGGTGTAATGGGATCGTGAAAAAGCAATCCTTCAAATCAATGACAATTATATCCCAATCTTTTGGAAGCATGGTTGGGGTAGGAAGACCTGGTTGCAGTGCCCCCATATCTTTCATTACTGCATTAATTGCCCCGAGGTCCTGTAACAAACGCCACTTCCCTGATTTCTTCTGGAGAGTAAAAACAGGTGTATTCCATGGACTGGTGGAAGGGACCAAATGTCCGAGACGGAGTTGCTCTTCAACCAGCTCCTCTAAATGTGCGAGCTTTTCTTTTGGTAATGGCCATTGATCCACCCAGACAGGATCATTTGTTTCCCAACTCAGCTTCATACACGGCCGGGTGTCGCTCGCCGCAATGGCCATTATCAAAAAGGTGACTGCATGACTCTTCCCCACTGAGACATCACATCTCTTCCTAATAATGCAATTGTCGTGTTCAGAACATAAGGTCGTACCTATGCCTCTAAGCCCTCGACCTCTTCTCTTGTCTTAACCATATGTGTGCTGATGTGGGTAGGAGTGGCCCCCCCCAATCCCCACTACCATGGTGTTTACTGCTTCTAAAGGCCAACACAGAGGCCAATCAGCGCGAGGGATAATTGTCACATCTGCACCTGAATCTAAAAGCATTCTTTTTCTCCTAATTTCACTTCGAGGCCCATATATAGAAACTAACCTAGATGGTTTGTCCAAAGTCAGTTTTTCCGTGAAAGCAACCACAGGGGCTCCGGTAGAGCCAAAACCTTTCTGACCTCTTTCCGCATCTAAAGCCTTTGGGACACATGCTCTAAAGGGTAACAATTGCGCTATATGGGTTCCCTGTTTAATAGTCACAGGGGGTGTTAAGACTTGCACCATAATGCCTATGGGTCCAACATAATCGGCGTCTATTAATCCAGGCAAAACAAACAATCCCTGTCTTGAAGCAGAAGAAAGACCTATTAAAAGTGCACTCAATCCATACCCTAGGGGCCTCGTTACTGTAGATGGACCTACATGTACAGACTGGTCCGTTATTGTGACGTCTGTTCCCACGGCCAGATCGACGCCTGCTCTTCCTGAGGTTGCTGCCCTGAGCTCGGACAAGCAACCATGGCTGTTCCCCCTCTCGGCTGGTATTGTGGTGTCATCGCACCCCAGCCCCTGGCGCTGGCCCTCCCGTTTCCCAGCAGCAGTGTCCCATCTTTTTTAAATTTTGATCGACACTCCACTGCTCAGTGTCCATATTTATCACACCGACTGCACGTGCCATTGAAGTGCGAATAATCGAGGGGAGCTGGCGACTGACTAGTGCCATTACTAGGTCCTCATCTCCGAGCGTACTGAGGGCAATTTCTTTTAAGATGTCCTGTCTGTCCGCAAGTAAAACATGCTAGGCCGTGAGAAGAAGGGCTTCGGCCTTTCATTGCAGGCTTAAGTGCTGCAGCCAAGGCCGCAGTGTGGGCTCAAGCATGTATTTTTGCCTTTTCTACCTCCTGTTGCATAATCGGTACCCGTGTACAAGCTTCCACCATCTCTGCCAAAGAAGCAGTTTTTCCCAAACCGGCTAATATCAGTTGGCATTGGGTGTTTGCATTCATCATGGACAAATCTTTCCCCACAGCAGCTTTGGCCTCTGGAGTCAGGTTAGGAGAAGCATCTCTAGCTTCTTTTAAACGGTCCACAAACTTCATATAGGGTTCCCTAGGATCCTGCTTTATTGTAGAATAGGGTGGCACAGGGTTACCTATATTTGGTTTGTACAGGTCGTGAATGGTACATGTCTTCTCTGAGTTCTTCGATTTCTTGCAACAGCTTTTCAAACCGGTCATCGGATTTTTCACACAGTTTCTCCACAGCAGGGACACAAGCCCGTAGAGAACCAGCAAGGTTGTCCTCAAAATCCCAGAGCTGCTCAATCACTTCAGTAATATTTTGTACACCTCCAGCTGACCAGACCATTCCTGCCAATGACTTAGCATATGCAGGTGGTGCACTTTGCACAAATCTGCGCCACAGAGGTCGTGTACAATTGATTCTATCTGAGTCTGTCCCCTCTTGGCCGTTTGGTCCAAAATAGATGATCTCTCGCACAGCTAATTCTCTCAGGAACTGGAAACCTCTCTCCATAGTATTCCATTTCCCTAATGTGCATATACAATCTTCCTTGTAGGGAAATCTTACTTTCATAGCTGCCAGGAGTTGGGTCCAGAGAGTAGTGGCGTTAGGCTCTCTTGAAATTGCCCTATCAATGGTGGAATCTTTTGACAGAGATCCCAGCTGCCTGGCTTCACCACCTTCTAATTCAATTGTTTCTGCCCCATTGTCCCAGCATCGGAGCAGCCAGGTTAAAATATTCTCGCCTTCACAACGACTGAAGTCTTTTTGCAGATCTCTCAGCTCACCTGGAGAAAAGAACCGAGTGGTGGTCACATCATCTCCTCCTTGCACTGGTGATGCCCCTTGGGTTGATGTTGGCCCTGTGCCATGACCTGCTGCACGGGTAGTCTTTCTAGTGACTTTCTTACAACCGGCAACTGATGCTGATATGGGTTCACCGTCATTTGATTCATTTCCAGAGTTTGAATGACTGTCACAGTGATTGCTGTGGTTACAGCAGCAACAGTGACCAGTGTGTGAAGAAGGGGGGGCGGCCTTGTTAGCCTTTGAGGCTGGAGAAGTAACATTATCTGCAGCGACCTTAACAGAGGAGCTCTGCGTAGGAGCTGTAGCTTCAGCCTGTGAAGCCGCCATTGGGGGGGCAGTGGCTGCAGTGGCAGCTTTCGCTGTTTTGCTCTTTCTCGAGCGGCTAGGAGTGCTTTTTGCTAAAGCTTCCAAAGACGCACCGCAAATCTCAGGACTAAAAAGAGACGCAAACCTCCTATTGAACCTCATTTCTCTTAACAGTAACACAAACTGACACACATTCAGCAAACCAGATAACACCATCACAGTTCTATCAAAGCTCCAAGGATATTCAAAGCTTTCTAAAACATTTGCAAACTGTCCTAGTGAAAAAACAAAAGTATTGTTAGTCAGCCTTTCTAAAGGTTCGCTTGACCAATTAGCAAACACAGAGCCGTACTGCTCTTTAATCTCTCCTGGAGGCTTTTCAAGGTAAAGCAGAAACGAGTAGAAATTCATTAGTGGCTGCAGTATAATGAAATAAACCAGTGCCAAACCACACAATATCATCATAACCACTGTCCAGTTTCTCGTTGTTATATAATGAATACTTCAATTCAAAAAGAAGGCCCAACACAGATATGGAATCAGTGAGCACAATGTAGAAAATAACTGATACAACTTATGCCATAACATCTGTAAATCAATGTAATTCACTTTGCCTTAATACCACTAAATAATGTCCGAAGCAAACAGACGCGTGAGTATCACAACTCTATGAGTTCGCACCGTGCCAAGAAAATTGAAAGGTACGTCAGAGCAGTAGAAAAGCCAAAAATCTCCAAATTTACCCCTTTCTCTGGCCCCACATTGGGCGCCACTTATCTGTCGAGGGTTTAGATTGTGGGGTGACAATAAAACTCTGGCAGATGTATTGTTAACCTCCTCTCCCCCACACTTCCCCCTTTTGCCCCCCCTCTCCCCCCTTCCCAGATGGATCAGACCAGCAGCAGACCACCAAACAGTGACCGTGAGTGCTCTAAAAGAAAAATAAATGAAGATGTCATTGGAGGAACTGATTGATTGCAAAGTGGATCAGGCAATTTCTGAATGAATCAAGACTATTCTCTTTGAAGGTTTTTGTCACTGGTCTCTGAAAATACCTTCAAGTGTGGAGGGGTTTTGATAGATAAAGATTTGTTGCTGAATTAGTCAGGCTCAAAGGAATCTCAAGGCCGCTTCAAGAAGCTGAGAACAGAATCTGCTGTGAGAAAGAGGGGCGTCTCCTCATTAATGGGGCCCCAACATGGCGTGAATCATCGGACGTATCATCAGTGAGACTCCAGCACGTGGACAGCCCATGATACTCATTTAGTGAATCCATGCTTGGAGCGTGGACGCGTGATTAGAATATAGTTGCATATATAAGGAGGCTTGTTTCTGTAATAAACTGCTTTGCGTGATTCACATTGAATCGGAATGCTGAGTCCTTTATCGTTCCAACAAATGGCGACCCCGACATGATACTCTGAACGGCGTACCACTACAATTGGGGAAAAGCCTGGAGCGGCCCAGCCGGGAGCGGCTTCAGCTGGACTGAAGACCAAACGGAGGCATAAGGATGCCCCGGGGATAAAGGCGTCAATGCAGCACCGGAAAAAAGGTGGGCGGCTGGGAGCAGGAGGAGGGAAGAGTAAAGTTATGGGGCAGAACATGTTCTCTGAAGCACAAGCTGCAGTTAAGTTCCTCCTGCATATTCTCTCTATGAGAGGACTTAAATAGGAAAAAAGTAACATATGTAGACTATTAATTTGGTGTAGAATTAACAGCTACCCGGGAGAAAGCAAGAAGGCTTTTAAACGTTAACTTTGGGATGATAAAGGCCAGAAATTATGGAATAAGGTCAGCAATGGAGATGATAAAGAAACTAAATCATTAGCGTCTACATGGAAGCTTATAATTTCCACCTTAAAAGACTTTTAAGGTGGAGTGGGCTGCCGTTGCCGGAATTTTTCCAGCGTTGCAGCCTGACAACAAACCTAAAAATAACTGTGAAGTTTACCCAGACTGTGTCTTTTGACCCCCTCCCCACTCCATCCCCTGTTGTGCCGTCTGCACCCCCGATGATACAGCAGTCTGGGGCGGAGGGAGGAAAACTACCGAGTGGATGGACTCCTATACCACTACCCGACTCTAGAGAGATCAAGAAGTCTAAAGGACTGGAATCAGACAATTTGTCAAAAGAACTGGTGAAAGCTGAGAATGCTAAAGTCGTAAATAAGTGTAATATCAGTCCTTTTACTGATTCGTATCTGCTTTTACCGCCTTCTACCCCTCTAACTCCTATGAGAGAGCAGAAGGAGTCACCGGATAAGAACTGGGCAAAAGAACTATGTGAAAGATCAGATCAGATCAGCTATTAGCGAGTGAATCCAACAGTCAGCAATGCGGTCATGCTGATAGTGATGGGAAAGGGGCTGCGCCTGGGGACTCAGGTTATACGAATAATTATGATGCTAGAAAGTGCACCGTTCCAAACGCCCCTGTTACTAATGATTCTCCAGCACCATTCAAGTCCGTGTTATCTGATGACTCGGAAGAAGAATTGTTTGAAGCAATTTTCTTGAAAAGTTAAGTATGTGTACGAGTTGTCCTGAGACCCGATAAGAACCATGAAAGACTCAAGCAAAATTAGACCTATGCAATGTAACAGCTATAGATCATTTAGGACAGAACGATGGGGATTCTTTGAAAGAGGCAGGTATCCCACAACTCCTGGAAGAGACACTAATTGACACACCACAACAAGTTTCTGAAATCCTGAGGCAGTCAGCAGACCTTGCATATCAAGCTGAGAGGTGCCTGAAACCAACAAAGCAGCCAAATCATTTGCAACTATTAATCAGGGTCCCAATGAGAATTACATGCAATTTATTGACCACCTTCAAGAGGCCATCAATAAGCAGGTTGAAAACTTAAAAGCTAAGGAAGCACTAGTATTGAAATTAGCAGTAGAGAATGCTAATGTTTGCTATCAACATGTTATTTGTAAGTTTTACAGTACATATTACGTGCTCCTGTGTATTGCCTCTCTGAAAATCAAGCAGTGTGTCAGGAATGTGAGTTAATTGTTTTACTAGTTGTTTTTAAGTGCGCCGTAAAAACCTTCTCCCCGCTTTTCCCATTCACGCTGCAAGCAGCCCTGTGCCTTCCTCCCCTCCTCCCCCCCCCCCCCCCCCCCTTCTCAAGGTTTTGACTTGCAAGATGGGGTCAGGAATGATTGTTGTCAGTTGTGTTCCTAAAAAATCAGTATTGGGAGGTGTTTTAAAACATAGGAAAGCACTCAGAATTATAAGGAAGGAAGATCTTGTGAAATATTGAAATCAGTGTTGGCTGCTGTATAAGGTCCACTACACTCTGTAAATTAGCCCAATTGTCACAAGCCCAGTCTTCTCCGGGTACAGAGGGTCGAGCTCCATACTTTGCTAAAAGCGTGTAAAACGAGTCCCGATCTTTCGCTAACCAAAAATCCTGATTGTCAGCTTTTCCGGTCATTCTTACTACGAAGGGGTGGTACATGCTCTAGGAAGGCACAACTTAGTTATAGAAACCACAGCAACAACTGCGTCACCCTTCTCTTTCCTGAGTGGTTGAAGAAGCCTAGAAATCAGCTATGGGAGGACCAAATTTAGCTACACAAACACATGAGATTGCCCTTTCACTCTCCCTAGCAGACAATTCTCATCAACATGAGAGCAACACCCCTTTTGTACTTTGAGATCTTTTGTGTTAGATTCCGGGAGACAGAACACTCAACTCGAGTTTGGGGTGCTCGATGCCAAGGCGTGTATGGTGTGCGGGAAATCTGAATCACCTCCCTTGCGTTCTAGACACTTCTCACTGATAAATCAGTGTAAGGCTAGGTGTGGCTGAAGCGAAACGTCCTTCCCCTGGTGCAGACCGCACACTACCTACACCCCTCTGTTTCCCAGAATCCCATCCTCATCGCCAATTAAATGTCACGGTCCACTCAGTGATGGACTCGTGACAGTTCATTTACCTTGATCTCAGAGCGCAAAATTAAGGCAACCAAAAGGCCAAGGGGTTATGATTCAATCAAACGGTATTACTTTATTAATTTGCCTGTAAAGCGGCACGCGATAGAGAGAGATTAAGAAAAAGAGAAGAGAAAAGGAACAAGGAAAAGTGAAAGTAAAGATGGGAAGTGAGGTCCCGTAGAGTCCTGCCAGTCCTCCATCGTGGTTTGGGATCCTCTGGTGGGCAGATCTCCACAGTGTCCATTCGGGAGTCATCTCTTATGCTTCTTCACCCCCCTCTCGCTCCCATTGTTTGTGGCCAGTCTCCAGCTTGATTTCACAACCCAAGCTTGTACTGCGCAGGCTCGAAAGATCCACGCTTTCTTTTGCCAGCGCTTACGTGGCCAGCACTCAAGGGTCTTTCTCTGGTCCATTGGGTGACCTCGGGACCCTTGGAGAGCTTCTGGACATGTTCTTTTTTGTTGGCCATTGTTTGGGGGAGCAGGTGTGGGACAGGTGTGACTGAGGCTGCAGGTGAGAACACATCTTCTGGACGACAGCTATTGTCCCTGGGTCGAAGAGACTCTCATAATCACTTTCAGGAGGTGGGGGCTGGTTTGGCTGAAGAAGCAGGTGAAGTCCATACAGCAGACATTGTAAGAAGCAGCCCCCCCATATCAGAGAAACCAGTGCAACGCAATGCTTCTCCTCAGCCCTCTCTCCAAGTCATTGTCCATGTGTTCTTTCTGTCAGGGCCTCAACTTTCTCAGTTCCTGATGGCAATGTTCAGGCAAATACTGCTCCATCAGCAGTCCAACTCACACAAGTAGCCAAGAAAGACTGATAAGTTTTCGCACTTTCTGTTGGGAGAGGGGCCTTGGGCTCTGCATGCCTGCAACCAGTTTCTGATTTGCTGTGAAGTCCCGCCCATGACTTCTGGGGCCTGCTGGAGCCACACCAACTCCACCCACCCAGATCCGCTGCTGCTGGAGTGATGCCAACTCCACACTGAGCATTCAAGATTGGTTTTGTATATTTTGTATATATTTTCTATTTAGTAGTAGCATTTGTAAAACCCTTTGAAACCTTCCAACTTGAAATCTAAGTCTCTGTTCCTTCCCTCTTATCTCCCCTATCATCTTTCTGATCTAAAGGAAGGGGGTTGCGGGAGGTGAGTGGGTAACAGGGAGATTCTGCCATGGTTTATTGCTGCCTTGCCTTAAACTTTGACAGACTTAATTGGTGGCCCGTATGGGGAAAATGAGACCCTACAGGGAGAGAGAACGTATGGTGAAAGAGAAGCCATATGGGAAAAGGTAAGAAAACCGTGACAGATTTTATCACGCCAGAGCGGGGGCGGGTTTTGACTGAGATGGGCTAAGTGCGGTATCTGACAATTACTGTAAACAGCTTACCGGGGTAGTGTAAATGAGAGAGCATCAGGCTTTGATGTGAGCAGTCTGAGTTTGAATTCTCTGGTGGGAAGAAACTTTGGGAAACAATAGGTCTGTGTGCTTTATGGGTCATAAAGAAGACTGTGGTTTGAGTTTGTTTTTGATTCTAAAGCATGTTGTTACAAATTTATTTTGATTTAATAATGCCTTTTTTGGGTTAATTCTTCTTGTTAATGTTTTTGTGCAGAACATTTTCTTTGGAAGTAGGGATAAACTTGTTATAATAACTTTGGTCCTGGGTTGTGTATCACTGATTTATGTGATTTTAGTTAAGTCAATGATGTATTTCTACTCATTGTTATCATACGTGGAATATGCATTTTTGGAATTCTTCAGTGGAAGCAAAAGAAATTAAAGAGACCTGTGCCTTTTGTTTTCCTAGTTTCAGGAGTGAGATTTTTAGGAGAGCTATTTAACTGTGTCGTTAGAGCAAATTACAGATGCTTTTGGGAATTTTGAATATCCCTGGACCTTTGAGTGAAGCTTGTTGGTATTATTGGATCTCTGGAATGTGTGTCAGTCTTTGCTGGTGATAAACCTGTTTAGGAGGATTGCAGCAATTCTAACTTCTGCAGCAGGAGTTGCCGCTTTTAAAGCTACAAACACTGCAGTCACTAAAACGCCCGTGACAGCTACTGCACCCCCCTCGACAGACTCCGCAGCAACTCCTTTTCCTGACTTGGATACAGCAGCCACTACAACTGCAATGTCAGTTTCTGCATCCACTCAAACCTCCACAACACCTGATGTGGCCATTCAGACTTCGGCAGTATTAGTTGTCCCAAGAAAGAGGAAGCAAAAGAAAGCACAATTGGAATCCATTGTGAAAGAAGATGAGGAAGAGGAAGCAGAGGGTCCTTCTACCACAGAGCAGGGAGAGGTTGTTTCTGGAATAGAACAAGGTGATGACGAAGAAGAATCAGAGGAAGAAGAGGTTCATTCTACAGCAAAGTAACCAGAGGGCCCTCTTACAGCTCCTCCTACAGTCTTTTTTAAACTCCATCCACTGCTACCCCTGGATTATATAGCAAAGCAACCAGTGGGTCCTTCTAAAGCAAAGCAACCAGCAAAGGACGAGCTAATAGAACTTAATTCAATGCTGGGACAGTGGGGCTAATAGTTTGGACTTAGATGGCAGTGAAACCAGTCAGTTGGGATCCTTGGCCAGAGATGGTGGCATTGATAAGGAAATTGCAAAGAAGAAACGAAGTCAAAGCCTCTGGAGAAGAATTTTGTCAGCAGTAAAAATGAGGTACCCTTTAAAAGATGATATCATATGCCGCCCAACCAAATGGACTACTATGGAAAGAGGTATTAGGTATCAGAGAGAACTGGCTGTGCGAGAGATAATTTACGGTGACCCACAGACAATTATAGATCCTGATGAAGTGCCATGTACCCGAGGTATGATGTGGAAGTTTGTGCAGAGCACACCACCGTCTTATGCCTGCACTTTAGGATTACTCACCCTTTCAAAGGACGATCTGTCAACTGTGGGTGAAGTAGCAGACATGTTGCAGCAGTATGAAGACACTCTTTCTTCTCCCCTACAAGCCTGTGTGGCAGCTGTGGAAAAACTGTGTGACAAACTGTCCAAGAGGGAGGACAGATCCTACTCATCACATACACAGGCCCGAGCCACAGCTATTAGGAAGAGATGCCCTTCTGCAGCATCAGCCCAAGAGAAATGCAACATGTCACAAGGTGAATTATGGTTTCTTCTGCATGACCGGGGAGAAGATATGAGTAATTGGCATGGAAAACCCACTGCCGACCTACAGGAACAAGTACATGAGTTGAAAAAGGAAGCTCCCAAGAGAAAAGCTGCTCCAGTTTCCAGTGGGAGGCTTTCCAGCCAGAGTAAGAGGAATTCTTAGGTCTCCCTACCAGAAACTGTGCAAAGCACCAATTAGTGGCGTCCTGCCTCCAGCCAGGTGGAGGAGAGGGACAATAACAACTGAGTTTATTGGACTGTGTGGATTCGGTGGCCTGGTATGTCAGAACCACATGAGTATAAAGCCCTGGTAGACAGTGGTGCACAGTGTACAATGATGCCATTGAATCATAAAGGGTCAGTATCTGTCAGTATTGAAGGAGTGACTGGGGGATCTAAGGAATTGACTGCATTAGAGGCTGAAGTGAGCCTAACTGGAAAGGAGTGGGAAAGGCACACTGTTTTGACTGGTCCAGATGCTCCATGCATCCTTGGTATAGACTACCTAAGGAGAGGGTATTTTAAGAACCCAAAAGGGTTTGGTATAGCAGCTGTAGAGACTGAGGACATTAAACAGCTGTCTATTTTGCCTGGTCTTTCTGATGACCCTTCTGTTGTAGGACTGCTTAAGGTCAAAGAGTAACAGGTGCCGACTGCTACCATGACGGTACACAGATGACAAAATCGCACCAACCGAGATTCCCTGATCCCCATTGATAAACTGATCTGACAGCTAGAGAGTCAAGGAGTGATCAGTAAGACTCGCTCACCTTTCAATAGTTTTATATGGCCTGTGCCAAAGCCTAATGGAGAATGGAGACTGACTGTAGATTATCGTGGCCTAAATGAAGTTACACCACCATTAAGTGCTGCCGTGACGGACGTGTTAGAACTGCAATATGAACTAGAGTCAAAGGCAGCCAAGTGGTATGCCACAACTGACATTGCTAATGCGTTTTTCTCTATTCCTTTAGCAGCAGAATGCAGGCCACAGTTTGCTTTTACCTGGAGGGGTATCCAGTATACCTGGAATTGACTGCTCCAGGGGTGGAAACACAGCCCTACTATCTGCCATGGACTGAGCCAGACTGCACTGGAACAAGGTAAAGCTGCACAACACCTGCAGTACATTGATGACATCATCGTATGGGGTGATACAGCAGCAGAAGTCTTCAAGAAAGGTGAGAGAATAATTTGAATTCATTTGTAAGCTGGTTTTGCCATAAGGAGAGGTAAGGTCAAGGGACCTGCCTGAGAGATTCAGTTTCTGGGAATTAAATGGCAAGATGGGCATCGCCAGATCCCGATAGAGGTGATTAACAAAATAACAGCTATGTCCCCACCAACTAGCAAAAAGGAAGCACAAGCCTTCTTAGGTGTTGTGGGCTTCTGGAAAATGCATATTCCAGATTACAGCCAGATTGTGAGCCCCCTTTAACAAGTGACTCGAAAGAAATGGGATTTTGAATGGGGCCCTGAGCAACAACAAGCCTTTGAACAAATTAAACAAGAGACTGTACATGCAGTAACCCTTGGACCAGTCTGGACAGGACAAGGTATTAAGAATGTGTTCTATACTGCAGCTGGGGACAATGATCCTACCCGGAGCCTCTGGCAAAAGGCACCAGGTGAGACTCAAGGTCGACCTCTAGGATTTTGGAGTAGATACAAAGGCTCAGAGGCCAATTATACTCCGAGAAAGAGATACTGGCAGCATATGAAGGAGTTCAAGCTGCTTCAGAAGTGATTAGTACTGAAGCACAGCTCCTCCTGGTGCCCCGATTACCAGTACTAGGCTGGATGTTCAAGGGTAAGGTTTCTTCCACACATCATTCAACTGAAGCTACATGGAGTAAGTGGATTTCATTAATCACACAGCGGGCTCGAATAGGGAAAACTAATCGCCCGGGGATCTTAGAAATTATTACAGACTGGCTGGAAGGCAAAAATTTTGGAGTATCACCTGAAGAAAAGGAGGTGATGCATGCTGAGGAAGCCCCACCATATAATGAATTACCAGAGACTGAAAAGCAGTATGCCTTGTTCACTGATGGATCCTGTCGTCTTGTAGGAAGACATCTCAAGTAGAAATCTGCTGTATGGAGTCCTACATGACAAGTCACAGAGACTGATGAGGGACGAGGTGAATCAAGCCAGTTTGCAGAGGTAAAAGCCATACAGTTGGCATTGGACACCGCTGAAAGATAAAAGTGGACATATTTCTATGCTGACTCATGGAGGGTGGCAAATGCCTTGTGGGGATGGTTAAAGCAGTGGAAGCAAAATAACTGGCAGCACAGAGGCAAGCCTATTTGGCCTGCCCCATTGTTGCAGGACATTGCTGCTCAACTAGAGAACCTGACTGTAAAAGTACAGCATGTAGATGCCCATGTGCGTAAAAGTCGAGCCACTGAGGAATATCAAAACTACCAGCAAGCAGATCAGGCTGCTAAGATTAAAGTAGCTGGGGTGGATTTGGACTGTCAACATAAAGGTGAACTTTTCCTAGCTCGGTGGGCCCATGATGCTTCAGGGCATCAAGGAAGGGATGCAACATATAAATGGGCTCGGGATCGAGGGGTGGACTTAACCATGGACATTATTTCACAGGTCATCCATGATTGTGAAACGTGTGCTGCAATCAAGCAGGCCAAAAGGTTAAAGCCTGTGTGGTATGGGGGGAGGTGGTTGAAATATAAATATGGGGAGGCCTGGCAGATTGACTATATTATACTCCCTAGAACATGCCAAGGCAAGCGCTATGTGCTTACACTTGTGGAAGCAACCACGGGATGGCTGGAAACATATCCTTTGTCTCATGCCACTGTCCAGAACACTTGAAAAGCAAGTCCTGTGGCAACATGGCGCTCCAGAAAGAATTGAGTCAGACAATGGCACTCATTTTAAAAATAGTCTCATAACCAACTGGGCCAAAGAACATGGTATAGAATGAGTATATCATATCCCTTATCATGAACCAGCCTCTGGGAAGATTGAGCGACACAATGGCTTGTTAAAAACTACTCTGAAGGCAATGGGAAGTGGAGCTTTTAAAAAATCAGGAGAAGAATTTGGCACAAGCCACCTGGTTAGTTAACACCAGGGGATCAATCAATCAAGCTGGCCCTGCTCAGTCAGAGCTTTTACATACAGTAGAAGGGAATAAAGTCCCTGTGGTGAATGGAAGGAACATGTTAGGAAAAGCTGTCTGGGTTATTCCTGCTTTGGGCAAAGGCAAACCCATTCATGGGATTGTTTTTGCTCAAGGGCCTGGATGTACTTGGTGGGTGATGCTGAAGGATGGTGAAGTCTGATGTGTACCTCAAGGAGATGTGATTCTGGGTGAGAATACTCAGTTTCAAACTGTATGAGGGAAATTGCTGCATGACACTAACAGTGTTCCATAAGTGTCTTTCAGGTTGATGCAGTGGTGGTGATGAACCCTGAGCTAACCTCATTGAGTGGTGTACAGTAACTTTCCTGAGACTGACATCTCTGACATGGACATATGAACTGCACCAGATTGCACATCATGTCTCCTGCCTAGAGAGACTGCTGTGATAGAGAGACCTGCACTCATGAACTAGTGATATACATATTTGTGTGTGTGTGTATACACATTTGAAGACAGGCAGAAAGGGGTAGTGATTTGGGTATGACTTAAATGGAATAAGGGGTGGAATGTCCTGGTTTTGTTGTAAAGAAGACCAGTTCTCTTTTGGTGATTTTTTTTTTTTCTTTCTTCTCAGTTGTATTCCTCGGGGTGGCTGTGCTTTTTAAAGTTTTTGCCTGCATGTTTTTTCTTGGATGCTGTGCTCAATGCTTATGGGGAGACTGGCGGAGTGCTGGAAAAGCTTGTGTTTGGATTTGTTGCTGTGGTAGCCAAGAAAGACTGATAAGTTTTCCCACTTTCTGTTGTGAGAGGGGCATGTTTAAGGAGGGGTGGATGGAACAGGTGACTAGAACTGACCAACTGAAGTATGCCATCCCATAATAGTCATACCCCCTATATAAGAGGGTGATCATGAGGGTCAAGCTGCTCTTTGACCATGGCCGGCATCCAGAGAGGACCTTGTCTGTCTGTCTGATACTCTACAGGCCTCAGGCCCTGCATCCCTGCAACCAGTTTCCGTTTTGCTGTGAAGTCCCGCCCATGACTTCTGGGGCCTGACCTGCACCTGCTGGAGCCACACCAGCTCCGCCCACCCAGCTCCGCCGCTGCTGGAGTGATGCCAACTCCACACTGAGCATTCAAGATTGGTTTTGTATATTTTGTATATATTTTCTATTTATTAGTAGCATTAGTAAAACCCTTTAAAACCTTCCAACTTGAAATCTAAGTCTCTGTTCCTTCCCTCTTATCTCCCCTATCATCTTTCTGATCTAAAGGAAGGGGGTTGCAGGAGGTGAGGGGTTAACAGGGAGCATCTGCCATGGTTTATTGCCGCCTTGCCCTAAATCTTGACATTAGGAAAAGAACTGAAGTTCAAAATGCAATACATAATGTTTGGAGTTGCTCAATTGCAATTATGATGTCCTTTTTCACAGAATCACAGAATGGCTGGGGTTGAAAGGGACCTCTGGCGATCATCTAGTCCAACTCACCCGCTAAAGGAGGTTCACCTAGAGTACATCGCACAGGAATGCATCCAGGCAGGTTTTGAATGTTTCCAGAGAAGGAGACTCCACAACCTCTCTGGGCAGCCTGTTCCAGTGCTCTGTCACCCTCAATGTAAAGAAGTTTCTCCTCATATTTAGATGAAACCTCCTATGCTTCAGTCTGTGCCCGTTGTCCCTTATGCTTTCATTGGCCACCACTGAAATGTCACGACCAAGACGGACAAGCGACATAAATCAAGTTCTTCTGTACAAACAGCAGTCTCCATTTATTGCCACAAATGCTTTTTTATATAGTCTTTACCAGCTCATGTGTCTCTTTGCTACTGGTTACAGGCTGCAATGGTAACATCTCATTCACTGATTTTGCTATCGTCAATGTTACTCTTTTGCTCCATTCTTTCTTACGGCTACACCTTAATATCTCCAGATACTCCTTTACTTCCTTCTTTCTCACGGGTACACCTCAATATCTTCAAGGTCAATCTCTGTTCCCATACCCTCTGTCAGGAAATCCATGGACCCACCGTAGTCTCCCACAATTTCCCCTTTCTGTTTTTTAACTAACCATAGCCCTTTCATAGATTTTTTTTTTTCTCCCTGTATGTTGTACACATTAGAAGATACAAGGGACAAACATTAATATTAGTAATATGACTGTCAATAGAACTAGACCATTGTTTTATTAAATCCTTGATCCATCTTGTAATACCCCAGCCATTCAACCATTCATCTAAACCCCACTCTTCATAGGTTAATTTCTTGGTCATATCATCTAACCTTTTAGTTGCTTTGTGAATTGATTCAGAACGATCAGACAAGTTCATGTAACACATACCATCAAAATCTTTACACCCATGTCTTTGAGCTAATAACAAAAAGTCTATTGTGGCTCTATTCTGCAGTGTAGCATGTCTTACAGAATCTACATCTAACAAAAGTCCACTTAAAGCCTTAGAAGTTCTGTTAGTTTGCCTAGCTAGCCAGCATCCTAATTTTTCTAAAGTATTTAAAGCTTTAGCTGTGCCAGCACCAGATACAAGAGATCCTAAAACTCTTAACCCTGATCCCCAAAAATCTACATTATCATCACATTTTGACTTATATACATGCGAAAAGTGTTTTTCCCATCTTGCTCTTCTGTGATCTATTGTCATAGATACATTGGGTGTTAAGAGAGTTAATCATCCCAAACTACACAGTCCTCCAACAGCATTAGAAGGAATTCCTGGTCAGGCTCTATCTCCACAGATCAAGGATACATCATACAGGAGTATTCGGGGTCGCTCTCCCACATTATCAATGGCACCCCTTGGATTCTTCCATGAGGCATTACACCATCGAGTTTCATTTCTATAATCACCAAGGGTAGCATTAACATTTTGCAGTTTTATCCATTTATCCTCTTGCATATTGTTCTGACACTCTGACAGCTCGATACAAGCATCCATGGGCACAGATCCCAGCAATTCCAGTTCCTGTGGTTCAATATCTGCTTCCAGGAGGCAATTAATCCAAAGTGCCATGTTGGTATTATTACAGTTCATTGCAATACCTTTCAACCGACCACTACTTTGAAACAGTTGTGTGATGCTGATGTAGTCATCAAGGGGGATGCCAACCAGCCATGTATGGAATGGGTTTTCCGGAGATGCCATAGCTAGGCATATGGAGTCCTGGCCAGTCATGTTGGCTAAAGTAATCCACGTGTTAGTCTTTGTCTGTGCAGGCATCCAAATTGCAGCAGCTGCAGCAATCATTGTCAGGAAGTTAACACAGGTTTCATATTTCGCGCAGGCAACCAATTGGTATATCAGTCTGTTAGCATTCTCATCATACTGTCCCACAATAGCCACAGGTTCTTTCCATGTTGTAGCTATAAACAGACAAATCTGCAAGTCAATCAAATGCAGTTAGCCTGTAAGGTTGCCATAAATTTATTCATCAAAGTCTCTAACTCCATTTTGGGTGTCATATTTTTTGGATATTGTTTTTCCTTATCAGATCAAAGTCCTGTTTCAGTTCCATCAGTGTAGTGTTGGCTTTACTGATACTTCAGGTGCCAATACTAGTGGAAATACAGCATTGGAAATTTTCTTGGAGATTTCTCGCTTGTACCAAGCAGATCTGCACCATCCAAGCACCTTCTTCCAGGACATACAACTAAACAGAATTCTCAGAAAACGTTATTTGAGCTTACAATTTACTTAACAAATCCTGACCCAAGAGAGGTATAGGGCTTTCTGGCAAATACAATAATCCATCTGTTAAAACTTTGTTCCAAATTTGGCATTCCACTGGTTTCAAAAAACGGCCTTTCTTGCTTTCTTGCCCATGTGAGGCGCGGAATGACCTTACAACCCTTGAAGTTATAAGGAAGGTATGCATTTATTTACGACGCCAGACACACGGGGAATCATTTCACCTAATGCGTGTGTAAAATTACAGTAGCTGTGAACTTGGTTAAATGCAGTAAAGTGTTACATATTCATGAAAGTTTTAGGAACTCCTATACATATTCATAACCTGTCCCCGAGAAGGCGGTTCTTATGACAATGAGTTCTGGGAGACCATTTCCATTGTCTCCACCTCCGGCTCCTCCTGTTTGCAGCTACGCAGTGATCGTGACCCCGGGTCCTCTTTCTCTGTACACGGTCACCTTTGGTCCAGTGTGATGAGTTGGTTAGGTCTCAGACTGCTGAGTTGGTTAAAACTGGCATATCTCCTGTCCTGTGCGCAAGTTTCTGTAATCTAGTTCACCGAAGAATGCACCAAGGATGCACCCAAGGATTATTATTTTTGCAAGGCATCAGTGAAGTCCTGTTTTTTTGTACAATAAGTTACACAGAGCTAAGCAAGGCTAGGCAATAGTGATGTGGATTAAAGGGTTAGCTCTTTAAGTGTCAAGTGTTAGTTTTTTAAGTGTTAATTAGTTAATTGTTAATTCCCTGTATCACATGACCTCAAAAACTAGCACGGTGAATTTACTAAGAAGTCTCTTAAAACTAGTTACCACAGAATAAGTCTATTAAATTTCATCCTCAGACTCTTTCATTCAGTATTACAGTTCTCCAGTAGCAACATTGCTGTGGGATGGGGGGTGGGGGGGAATAAAGCTCCCTTTTGCCACTTTAGCAGCCAGGTTTTTCTATTTTTTTTTTTAATTTTTCTTCTTTCTCTTCTTGCTGCAGTTTAGACACAGCCAAGGCCACACAGGTGGCGTAATCGCTCGTGCTAAGTGTGAGCTGCCAGGCCCTGGAAGACTCCTTGGTTACAATGAGCCAAGTTTATCTTGCAGCTTGACACAGGCCTGAAATTTATGTTCAAGCTGTACAGCACGGGCCTGGGATATTATGCTTTTTTGTTTTTCCATTTCCTTCCAGCCATAATATATCCCATATGCAATTTCTATTAGCCCAGCAACAATCACATTCCTCAGCCCCATGTACCTTTTGCAATTTCTTACAGATGTCAAAAAACAGCATATTAAACCTCAATCCATTATTTTCATTTTCCTATATCCAAATCAGTTCATATTCTAGCAACTTTAAAATACAACCTCTCCCAGGTTCACATCCATCATAGCATTTAGTTTTCTTTCCCATATCTCCATTGCAAATCAGAGTTTAACAACTGAAATTCTTTTCTAGTCTCAAAAATTCTTAGATAACAATAACAGCAAATTAACTTACAGTACCGTACTTCATCCCATTTTTTCTAGAGTTCTGTAGAGCAACATTAATTGCAATACAGCACTACAACTCAGACCACAAAGTTACTCTAATGTGTAAGGATGCATCCTAAGAGGGAGCAAGGGGGTATTTTAGTAGCAGAACCGGTTCCCATTTTGTAATTATCTCCCCAAACAAAATTCTTTTGGTACCAAATATAAATATGCAAACTAAAATACTGAGCTCGTATATAAAAACCAAATACCCAGTTCATATATGCAAATGGCTCACAATTGCACTAATTCAAGACAATATCTCAATTTTTGCATTGCACCTTTGAACCGCTTACTGCTCAGCCAGGTAGAGGTACCGCTGGGTCTTCCTGACAAAAGAGGTCAGTGTGTGTTGGAACCGAATTGGCACCTGCCCCTCCGCTGCTCTAGCAAGCTGGACTGGGCAAGGCTTTTATTAGTGTCTCATCTGGGGTGCTACAACTGTTATCCCCAAACCAGGATTCTTTACCTGTTGTGCATATGGAAGAGCCAAATTTAGTACACCAAGATGAGACACAGCCTATCACAGAGTTGCGCAAGTCTGGATGCTGGAAAAAAGCTAGCATGCTAGAAAGGAAAGGAACAGCTATTACACACAAAATCTTATCATCGCATTCACGCAGTAAAGAACTAAATTACTCATGGTCTTCTCTATCATCACAAAATGTACACTTTGTGTCCATGGATTCTCGTGATTTAACAGTCTGTGAACATACTTTACCATACAACAAGCAAAGACTTACTAAGACTGTAATATGCTTAAACAGATACCTACAAAGAAAACAGGTTAATAAGGAAAACATCTATGACTGCTGTGTTATCAGTCTTTTTTTTCTTCTTTTTTTGTTTTTTTTTTTTTTTTTTTGTTTTGTTTTGGTTTTTTTTTTTTTGTTTTTTATGCTCTTCTCACTTTAGAAACAACATTAATTGCAAAAAAGTGTTATACTTAAAGGTACTTAGAGGTTCTCTTCTCTGGCCACTTTTCCCAGTCATCTAACTTATACAGCAGGCACCACTGATTACAATATTTCACAAGATCCTCTTTCCTCATATTTCCAAGTGCTTTCCTATGTATTAAAACACCTCCCAATACCGATTTCTTAGGAACACAACTGAAAACAGTTGTTCCTGACCCCATCTCATAAGTAAAAACCATGAGAAGAGGGAGGGAGGAGGGGGAAGCACAGAGCTGCTTGCAGTGTGTGTGGGAAAAGTGGAGGCAGAAGGTTTACGGTGCACTTACACAATCAGTACAACAAAGAAACAACTGTAACAACAACCAGTAAAACAATTAACTCACATTCCTGACAAGCTGCTTGATTTTCAGAAAGGCAATACACAGAAGCACGTAATATGTACTGTAGAACTCGCAAATAACATGTTGACAGTAAACGTTAGCATTCTCTACTGCTAATTTCAACATTAGTGCTTCCTTAGCTTCTAAGTTTTCAACTTGCTTATTGATGGCCTCTTGAAGATGGTCAATAAACTGCATGCAGTTCTCATTGGGACCCTGTTTAATAGTTGCAAATTATTTGGCTGCTTTGTCATTTTCAGGCATCTTTATCATAGTTTGATATGCAAGGTTTGCTGACTGCCTCAGAATTTCAGAAACTAATAGCACCTGTAATTGTGGTGTGCCAATTAGTGTCTCTTCCAAGGGTTGGGGGATACCCGCCCCTTTCAACTAATCCCCATCGTTTCATCCTGAATTATCTATAGCTGTTACATTGCATAGGTCTAATTTTTCTGGAGTCTTTCATGGTTTTTATCTGATCTCAGGGTAACACATACACATACTCCTTTTCTTTTAAGAGAATGCTGCAGACCCTCATCCGAGTCATCGGATAACACGGACTTGAACGGTGCTGGAGAATCATTAGTAACAGGGAGGTTTGGAACAGTGCACATTTTTGGTTTTTCTTCCAAATCTAGCCCAGGGAAGCCATCCCCCTCCACTCTCTCTGCCTGTTCCCGTTGCTCTTTTAATCCTCTCAAAGTCTCTAGCAACAAGTGCCATGTCATTAATAGTTCAGTTGTTTCGTTGGATCCTTGGGGAGTGCTTTGCTGCATAGTAACATCTTTTGTAAAGTCAATTCTGTAAAGTCAATTCTTTACATCTTCTGTAAAGTCAATTCCCCGCTTCTTCAGAAGCAACTTCCATGTACATAATATAACACACTCTTCTTGAGAGAGGTTCCCTCCCATGTTCCTGGTGGCTCACCTAACACTCCAGGTGTCGGTGTATTTTCAGTGATCCGGATCTATGGCAGCTCTCCCCGCTGCTCTCTCAGCTACACCGGGCTCCGTCTCCACAACTCAACACCAGTCGTCACGGCTCTGCTGCTGTCCTCTTCTCCATGCAGTATCACGTCAGCATGTTCGAATCACGTCAGAGTCACCATATGTCGCGATTGAGACAGACAAACTATATAAACCAAGTTCTTCTTATGTACAAACAGCAGTCTCCATTTATTGCCACAAATGCCTTTTTATATAGTCTTTACCAGGTCATGTGTCTTTTTGCTATTGGTTACAGGCTGCAATAGTAACATATCATTGGCTAATTTTGCTATCGTCAGTGTTACTCTTTTGCTCCCTTCTTTCTCATGGGTACACCTTAATATCTTCAAGGTCAGTCTCTGTTCCCATACCCTCCATCAGGGAATCCATGGACCCACCATAGTCCCCCACGCTGAAAAGAGTTTGATGCCATCCTCTTGACATTCACACTTGAGATATTTACAAACATTGATGAGATCCCATATCAGCCTTCTCTTCTGCACACTGAACAGGCCCATATCTCTCAGTCTTTTCTCATTCCAGAAAGATGCTCCAGGCCCCTAATCATCTTTGTAGTGCTCTACTGGACTCTCTTAAGTAATTTCTTGTCCTGCTTAAACTGAGGAGACCAGAACTGGACGCAGTACTCCAGGTGCGGCCTCACTAGGGTGGAATAGAGAGGGAGGATAACCTCTCTCGACCTGCTGGCCACGCTCTTCCTAATGCACCCCAGGATACTATTGGACTTCTTGGCCAAAGCTGCTTTCCAGCAGGTCAACCCCTAACTTGTACTGGTGCATGGGGTCATTCCTCCCTAGGTGCAGGACCCTACACTTGCCTTTATTGAATTTCATTAGGTTCTTCTCTGCCCAGCCCTCCAGCTTGTCTAGATCTCAGAGAATGGCAGCACAGCCTTCTGCTGTATCAACCACTCCTCCCAGTTTGGTATCATCGGCAAACTTGCTGAGGGTGCACTCAGTCTCTTCATCCAAGTCACTGATGAACAGGCTGAACAAGATTGGACCTGGTACTAACCCCTGTGGAACACCACTAGCTACAGGCCTCCAACTAGACTCTGCACCATTGATAGGGCAACAAAGATGATTAAGGGAGTGGAGCACCTCCTTTATGAAGAAAGGCTGAGGGAGCTGGGTCTCTTTAGTTTGGAGGAGACTGAGGGGGGACCTTATTAATGCTTATAAATATATAAAGGGTGAGTGCCACGAGGACGGAGCCAGGCTCTTCTCGGTGGCAAACAATGATAGGACAAGGGGTAATGGGATCAAGCTGGAACACAAGAGGTTCCACTTAAATTTGAGAAGAAACTTCTTCTCAGTAAGGGTGACAGAACACTGGAACAGGCTGCCCAGGGAGGTTGTTGAGTCTCCTTCTCTGGAGACATTCAAAACCCACCTGGACATGTTCCTGTGCGACCTCACCTAGGCATTTCTGCTCCAGCAGGGGGATTGGACTAGACGATCTTTTGAGGTCCCTTCCAATCCCAAACATACTGTGATACTGTGATCACAACCCTCTGAGCTCTGCCATCCTGTGGTGGATGCACTCAACCCCAAGCCCCCCCCCCCCCCAGCCAAACCAGCAGCAGTTTGGTCCAGGCTCCAGAGGAGGGAAGGGCCTGAGCCACAGCCAGGCCAACAGCTCCTTCTGGGAGACCCACAAGGAAGCAGAACGGCACACTGAATGCCGGTAACTTGTGGACACAAGGAGTCTCGTGCATACTTTTCCTACTGTATGCCATTTGACTATGAGTTAGCCAGTTAATTCTATAAATATGACAGCCTGGATGAGCCCACTTTGAGCTCTCCCTGCTAAATAAGTGAGCTGTATGGCAATAGTTTTACTACTCACAGGTCAGTGGATGAGCCAAATTCAAGTTCAGTATTAAATGATTAACTTAAGTAGATGCATACTAAATGTAATGAATCATCTAGAAGTATAAGGTTGTATGATTTTTCAAGGTACTCTTTGCTTCATGTCACTTGGTAAGCTGGATTTGCTAAAATTTTAAGCTGTAAAGGTCTGCTCACCTGATTTAGGTGAGGGCTCACACTTGCCTGGCTTAGGCAAGGACTCATTCAAGTATATATCCAGTAAATAACCACTCACCCAAATGAGGAGGTGAGGCGCTCTCAGTCTTGGGAAGTCTCCTTAGATGGCGTTCCAGTCTAAGGAGAGGGCTCCAGTTCACAGACCCACTGCTCCAAGAAGACCACTCTAAGGGGGTCTTCAGCGGGGACCCCATTTTAAAATCTTGTCAGATCTGGCTGTGGGCGTTACAACAAAGTCCAGAAGCTTTGCAGCTACTCTGGGCACCTCCTTTGTTAAAGAGGTCATTTGACTCAGGGTCCTGTTAAGGATTCTGTCAATTGACCGAAGGTCCCACCTCTCCTGCCCCACCAGCTGGTGGAGGTGAAGTCACCCTGCCCCGGGATAGGGGAGGATGTGACTCTCAGCACCTTGGTACCACTCTACGTGTGTGGGTGGGGACAGGTACAGTGGGGCACAAAAGGTGCTAAAGAGCCATCACCTGCCCCTCTAAAGGCTTCGGATCTCAGGGGAATGTACAACTACCACAAGCTAAACAAAACAAAGGCCCACATGGAATCGGCGAAAAGGATACAATAAGAAGGAAGAAGATACCGAAGTGAAATATTGCTATTGGACTGAATCATGGTATGAATGGTCTGTAAATATATAAAACGTTGTAGTTTTCTGTGCTCGGGTAGACCTCTGCGCAGGTACCCAGATTGAGCCAGCCCTCCTGCTATTCTACTCTGTCCTGTTTTTTTAAAAAACAAGACCAGTTTCTCTTTTAGTGAATTTTCCTTTCAGCTAAGTTCTTCTAATTGACCATTTTTCTGTATTTGGCTGCATGTTTTTCAGGCACACTTGGCTTGGCTCCAGAGGTGTTAACAGTAGCAATGGTATGCAGAAGAGGCCCAGGTTTAGATTTATTGCTATGGCAGCCAAAGTTACTGATAAATTTTGAACGTCGCATAAGTGAGAGGGGCATATTTGCAAGAAGGGGAGAACAGAACAGGTGACTAAAATTGACCAACTAAGTATTCCATCCCACACATGTTATACACCCTATAAAAGTAGGAGATCATGACGGTCTCGGTCTCTTCGACCATGACCAGCATCTGAAGAGGACCCTGCCTGTTGTGCCTGCGATCCGAGGCCTGGATCCAGACCCTGCATCCCTGAATCCAGTTCTGGTTTGCTGCGGAGTCCAGCCCAGGACTTCCAGGTGCCTGCCCTGCAGCCATCCGAGCAACGACAGCTCTGCCGCAGGCAGTGCTGCACTGCCCCAGGAAATTAAAGACTGGTTTTGTATATTTTGCATATTTTCTCTATTTATTAGTAGCATTAGTAAAGCATTTTTAACTTTTCCAACTTGCAGGTCTCTCTCCCTTTTCCTCTTATTGCCTTTCCTTGGTGGGGAGGGCAGGGGGTTAACAGAGAGCATCTGCCATGGTTTATTGTCGCCCTGCAGTAAATGGCAACATACTCCATCAATATTTTTTTTTCTTTTTCCTAAGAATTTTGTCTCCTGAAAGTCTACACTTGCTCAGTTTAGCAGCAAGGATGCTGTGGGAGACTGCGTCAAATGCTTTACTGAACTCAAGGTAGACCACATCCGCTGCTTTGCCATCATCTATCCACCTCGTTATGTCCTCATAAAAGGCTATGAGGTTGGTTAAGCATGACTTCCCCCCAGTGAAGCCATGTTGACTGTCCCTAATGACCCTCTTATCCTTGATATGTCTTGAGATGGCACCAAGGATAAGTTGTTCCATCACCTTTCCAGGGATGGAGGTGAGGCTGACCGGTCTATAATTACCCGGGTCCTCCTTCTTGCCCTTTTTGTAGACTGGAGTGACATTTGCTTTCCTGCAGTCGTCAGGCACCTCTCCCGTTTCCTAAGACTTAGCAAAGATTGTGGAGAGTGGCCTTGCAATTACTTCAGCCAGCTCCCTCAGGTCCCACGTGTGCATCCCATCAGGACCCATGGATTTATGGATATCCAGATTCCTTAATTGCTCCCTAACCCAGTCCTCATCAACCGAGGCAGACTCCTCCACTGTCTTGCCTTCCTCTGGGGCCTCAGTGGTACGGGGCTCCTCAGGACAGCCTCCGGCATTGTAGACAGAGACAAAGAAGTCATTCAGTAACTCTGCCTTTTCTGTATCTTCTGTCATCAGGGCACCGACCCCATTCATCAGTGGGCCTACATGGCCTCTGGTGTTAGTTTTATCTGCCATGTATTTGAAGAAGCTCTTTCTGTTGTCCTTAAAACACACACCAGAATAAAAAGAGCATTGCTAAGAAAAGTCCTGGTGACAATTGTTTTAACAAACTAAATTAATTTATTAAAAAATTGTGGATATGATTAAGCACCCACAAACAGACATTTACAATGTGATATTCAGTAGATGTTTGCACTGCACAGAGAAATACACAGCTCTATTGTCAAGAAGGAATAAAAGATTAACACACATTTTTTTAAAATGTGTGGATGTGTGTAATACCTGCCAAATTAGCTGAGGTACTGTGTCTTGTTCCACAAAGGAGGTCAGTTTACATAAAGTGTTTTTCCTTTAAATAAGTTAGTGTATGGCAATGTCTTTACAGAAAACTCTTCATTTATCAGTTTTACTTAAGGTCTGCTTTCTCCTTTATGTTGCCAGATAGGCCAAAAGACCTGACCACTGACCTGGCCTGCTAGAAAGTTAATATTAGATGAAAAATAGATGAGATGTCTAGTATAGGTTAACTCTGAGTAATAAATGAGATGTGTAGCAGCAATTAACTTTTAATTGTAGAACAAAGCCTATCCCGGAATTGAGAAGTCAGCCATGAACAGTTGATTGAGTACCTAGTGATTATTGCCTGTCGGGGGTCAAGACCCCGGCATGGGTTCGGGCCTACGATGACGGAGGAAGAAATGTAACCAATTCAATGTGAATTATAAACATGCTTCCGTTTATTGATACAGAGTGCAAGCTTTTATAACAGTTCTATTAATTATGCCTACTTGTCAAACACCGATTTGATAGCATACGTAATGAGCCCATCCCAACATACATAATGAATCCATCCCCTTGAGTCCATCCCCTTCTGTGGCCCCCCTGGTATGTGAATTCCCTCGTTATCTCGGAGCTGCCTCCTGGTACTTGTTTATCCAGGCCTTTCTCAGGAGCTGCCTCCTGAGACTGTGAGACTTGTTTATGCAGGCCTTTCCCAGGCAATACCTTCTCACCCACCCTTCTCAGCTCATGCTAACTGAGGCCTACTCATGCTAACTAGAAGAGATCCTCTCCGTAGAGAGGGTCTCATGCCCTTTCTCTCTTGGCCATTCTCCAACAATTGCCAAATTTTGTGGACGTGCTTAACCTAAAGTAAACTTTGCTCATTATAATATCATTTTAATACAAAAACACACCTTCTCGCTGAGGGCTACCCACCTCCAGGAGAAGACCCCTACTCACTGAACACATGTAGCAAGAATAGTGTTATATAACTTGTATGCAAATATGGTAACCAGTCAGCTCTACAGGACTGCTCTGAGGGTGTGTGTATAGTGATAAGATTTTGTATAAATGTTTGAGACTTCTGTATTGCTGATATGCTAGTTTGATCTAGCATCCAGACTTGGTCAACTCTGTAATAAAATCAATAACTTGTCTGAGTGTGAGATTGGCACTTTAGCAACAATATTTACTTAAGGTTTTCAATGGTAGCTCCATAGATTCTCTTTTGTCTAATGTAAGGACAAAATAACATCCACACTTGACAAGATGCCAAGAAGAATGTCAAACACTTTTTAAAACAAAAAACAAAACACTTTATCTTATATGAATAATCTTCACTTAGAACAGCTAACACTGGTACTATGATATTTTGGCAAATCAATTTTCAACAAAGTAAAATGTTATATAATCACTGAAAGTATTTCTACTTACTAATTAACTTCTAGACTTCTTTCAGAAGATGATCACAGTTTAAAGAACATTTTTCTGTGAAGAGTTCCACACTTTCATGTTGAAACTCCTTGCAAAAATGAAGAGTGGTCTACTGCTGCAGCCACCATTCCACAGTCTTCTTATAAAATAAACAAATAGTTTCATTAGATAAATTAAGACTGAATGCTTAATACAGAAATAAAAATGTAAAGCTTTATACTTTATAGACATATTATTTATTCTCCTTCTCTCATAGCCAGATATGGAAAAATAAAAAATCTAAAAAAACCCAGAAAATGTGACTGGTGACTAAATATCTCTATATTTTACAGAGTTAAGTAACCCAAAATGTTAATTCAAATGAACACTGCATCACCTGAGCAATGTTAAAGACTAAGGTGATATCATTTACTATCATCTGGGAGCTCTAAAACACACTGTAAGTAAAAACCAAAACAAAATAAACACAAACCCCCCTCTTGGCATCTGTCTGTTTACTGGCACAGGAACAAAATGCACAGAAACAGTATCAAGTATGGGTAAGACCTGTTGCTTGTTATGCTGAAGTTCAACCTTTCTTATTGGAACTGGTGTGATTTCTTGGATTTGTGACTTATAAAAGCACAGTTCTTCGTCCTGTTGTGCAAAACTCAGCAAAACTCACCTGGTACTTTATAATGGAACTCTCTGCTATGGTATATGAGAACTCAACAGTTTTTAACATCCAGAGAGGCACCTGTTTCTCCTGCTAATGCACACACACATATTCCTACTGACATAACATATAAAAGGCATGATTTGATGCTAATGGAAATCTAAGCACCTTGTTTACCAATTTAATTTACTCTTAGATCTCTTCTCAGGCAATCAGATAAATGAAAACACCAATTACCCATCCCACAGTCCTTGCACAACTAAAATGAAAACATTATACTTAACTATAGGGGTTGAACCTTAATTTCTTCACCCATTAATGCTGAATTGACTGTATCGAGAAACTGAAATAACATCTATCTTGAATGCGATCTTGTGTCAGTCTCATGGGCCCAATTTGTACCTCTGTACTTGAAGCCTGCTTGTCACGAAATATTACGTGGAGGCACCCCGAGGTTAATTTAAGGGACAACAGAGTCCAAAACAACTTTTATTAAACCAGTGAGAAACAGGGTTCTAGCGCTCCACAAGTGACTTAAATACAGGTTCGGATATCAGTTGAGGAAATAATTTGAAGGGGCAGCAACTGATACAACAGGCGGTCCACAGTGTGCATGAACGTGGCTGCACCAAAACAATGCCGGAGCCGTCTCTGGGTCCCGGAGGAGCACACACTTGCCAAACACGGTGCAGGATTATTTTTTTTTTTAAAAGAGATACACGCACTCGTAGTGAGTACGGAAAGTGTACACTCGCGATTCCGCGAGGGTAAATTTATAATATACTCGCAATTGTGTGAGGGGCTCTCAGCAGCCACTCGCGCTTGTGCGGGGATTTAAAGTACACGTGCAAATGTGCACGGAAAATATATGTGCAAATGTGCACGAAAAGTATAAATATACTCGCAATTGTGCGAGGGGCTCTCAGTGGCCACTCGCGCTTATGCGAGGATTTAAAGTACCCGTGCACGGGAGGAAAATACACTCGCGGTTGTGTGAGGGGCTCTCGGCAGCCACTCGCGATTGTGCGAGGATTAATTTAAAGTACACGTGCAAATGTGCACGGAAAATATATGTGCAAATGTGCACGAAAAGTATAAATATACTCGCAATTCCGCGAGAAGTTTTACTTACACACGTGGTGGCAAGGCAAGCGGAGTCTCCATCCCCGGGGAGCCGGGGGGGGCCCGTGGCTCCCGGCGGCAGTGGCCAAGCTCGTGCTCCGAGGGACCCGCACAATGGGCCGAGTCGCCGACGAGTGTCCCGTTTTTATAGGCTGATCAGATTATGACTTGGAGGCACTCTAGAAGCTTCTCTGCACCCCCACACTGGAGTGGGATGCCCCTGAAGCCTCAAAACATCCCCCACACTGGCCGCAGGCACCCAGCGGCTCAGTGGCGCCTCGGCGCTCCCTTCTCCTAATGGGCCTGGGTGGTGTGCTCTGGGCCACACAAAAGAAGCTGTTAGCCTCAAGTAGCGGAGAAAGAGGGAGACTTGCCTACTGGGAGAAAGAGGGGGGTTGCATTCCACTACACTGCTAAAGAAGAGTAATATAGATTATTTTTTGTTTTAGCCTGGTCCTTAACAAGATAGCATTTTACATGGGAGAATGAAAGACCAAACAGAACCATGAAAGACTTTCAAAGAAAGGCAGGCATATGAGAAGTCACATGGAAAAGACAAGGGGTAATGGGTACAAGTTACTCCTGGGAAGATTCCAACCAAACACAAGAAGGAAATTTTTCAGAGTGAGAACAATCAGCCATTGGAATAATTTCCCCAGGGAAGTGGTGCTGAAACAAAGAAATAAACTCAACAGCAGAGTCAATTATACTGTTAAGCAGGCATTCTTTATTGACAGCGCTGGGGAACACTGGGAATTATTCTCCATAAGTGCTCCAAAGACTGCATGCTCTTGTGTTGATTATATTCACACAATTATTACATATTCATTACAATTTTTGAAATTTTTTAACATACAATACATTTATACTAAGAAATAATTGATCAAGTTGTTATAATTTATTCATTTCTAACTTACAATACATCTATTAATTGCTAGTCAAATATAAGCTAAGCACTCTGCTTCTAAACAATATATCACTTAATCTTCTGTCTCTCTCTTGTCATGCAGAATGATCTAAAACTTGAAAAATATCCCCTCATTTTGTAGAAAGCATTTATCTCATGTCCATTGGTTAATGATGGGTATGTCTTTTATAACTTAATTACAGTATACATTAATTTAGCAGCTTCTCCCCTTTTCAATATACTTGAAAATTCTTTTGCAGTATAGATCTACAAAATATTATCATCTCGTGTTGTGGTACGGCATAATTATTTGTTACCTGATAGCAGCACCAAATAGAACATTATAGCATAATGCAAGTAAAAATTATTAGCATTAAAATTAAAATTAGCATTAAAATTAGCATTAAAATTAGAGTCACAAACATAAATAACTATTTTAACTAGGTCAAATTGGTTAGCTATGAAGTAAGCTTATACTAAAGTTCTTTAAAACTCCAAGATGTATCATCTTCAGTGACTTCACGTAATACTTTAGTTTATTCCCAAAAGGATTTGCGATTGCTCGTATGTTAATATCATGGGCAAAGCTCAAATTCACTTCGTAAGAGTCTTTAGTTTGTGCCAAAACCAAAAGTCACTATTGTCAAGACTATAATTATCACCAATAATGCTAACAAAGGATATTTTGCAGTTTTAGATTCGACCTGTGCAGACATTTCTTTTAGTTCATTTCAGGCTATAATAGTTTTTACTAAAGATTTGTGTAAAGGCCAACTTGGAGTAAAAGCATTTGTTACTGCAGTTATATTTTTTAGAGTCACTAAGATAAACATTGAGAGAACTGTAAATTAGTAGGTCCAACTGGTTCTGATGTCTGTTCCTTATCTGGTGCATTCTTCACTCTTGAATACTGAATCCAGGAAGGTTGCTCTTTCATCTTGATTGCATTAAAGGCTGTCAGCAACACCTGGAATAGTCCATTCCACTTCTCCTCTAAAGGTGGACCTGAAAAAGCTTTCACATGAAATTAATATCTTGACTTGAAAGAAAAGACTTAAGTTTTCCTTGGCTCGAGGCTTCACTCTAATTCTGAGCAGCGCTAGAGGTAGTGCTTGATTCTACTTCAAATTAGTTTCTTGACAAATTTTATTTAACTGCTGTTTGATTATATGATTCATTTTTTCTACCTGCCTACTTGATTAAGGCTTGTAGGGAGTATGCAATTTCCAATCACTCTCTAATGCTTTGCTGACTTGCTGCACTACCTGTGCAACAAAATGTGGCCCTCTATCAGAGGACATCACAGTGGGTACCCCAAATCAGGGTATGATCTCATTTAACAAAACTTTAGTTACTTTTCTAGCTTTACTAGTTCGGCAGGGGAATGCTTCTGGCCAACCTGAGAAGGGATCTGTTAACACCAGCAAATACTGATACCCTCATCTTCTAGGGAGTCTGGAGATATCTATTTGCCAATGTTGTCCTGGTACATTTTATTTTTCCTGTTGTTCCTATTTGTACCTTATTTACAGTATTAAGATTGTTTTCCAGACATATTTCACATTGCTGGGTCACTTGTTTCCAAAGAGTATATAAATTCACTCTTACCTTTTAATCAAATCTTGGTATGGAGCATCAGCTCCCCAATGAGTTTTGTTGTGTTCTAATACAATTTCCCATAACATAATGCAAGGTATAGTTTATTGATGTTGGTTTGAGGAGACAGCCTTCTGGGATCAGAGACATTACCTTCATATCTGTCTCTGTCTTTTTAGAAGCTTGTCTAGCAGTATAATCTGTAATCTGACAATTTATTTCCAGCTCCTTGAAATGCATGATGGCAACTTTTCTAGTAAAAGCACAGCTTCCAACAATTGGAGTATCATGTCTAATCTGTTTTCTTTGTGCTGTTAATAAACTTCATTCTTTTCAAATGGCTCCATGGGCATGCACCGCTCCAAAAGCATACTTTGAATCAGTCCAAATATTAATCTTCTTCTCTTTGGATAATTCTAAAGCTCGTGTGAGTGCAGCTTTCTGGGCAGAAGTCCTAGGAGGTAAAGGTTTAGTTTTCATTACCTTGTGGGTAGTTGTTATGGCACACCCAGCTTTACGTACTCCTGGCTTTACAAAGCTACTTCTGTTGGTGAACCAGGAGTCTTCAGCATCTTCCAGTGGCTGTTCCTTTAAATCCAGTCTGCTGGAGTAAACAGTTTCCATTGTTTCCAAGCAATGGTGGACCACAGGCTGTGAAACAGATCCACTAAGGAAAGAAGCTGGATTGACAATGTTAGTAGTGACAATATTCACATAATCTTGTTCCACCAACACCGCCTGGTATTTCAGGGGACACTAGTACAGTCATTTTCTGTCCCATAGTGAGCTTAGGAGCTTCCTGTACAACAGCTGTCACAGCTCAAAAACATCCAGGTCAGTCTTTGCTCACTTCATGTGATTGCTTAGGGAAGCAGGCCACTGTGGGAATGGCAGGATGTGCGGTTCCAGCTAAAGGGCCTTGGACAGGTTATACAGAAGTATTGCGGTGATTGGGAACGACACACACCAGAACGCAAAGATGCACACACAGGCAGAGATCTTGTTCAGGAAGAAGTGCAGAGCCGGGCAAAGCAGAGAGCTGAGCCAGGCTGAGGCCCTCTTTATTAGCCATTGACAATTTATAGGATTTACAGATACGGGCCTGGAATAAGATGTTTTATCAATAATTGTTATTAAAAACACACTTCACTCATGTTATGTCTATTTCAGTTATGTTCCAACTCATTCACAGACCAGGCCCAATGACATTCACACATCACATGTACTTGGGGGAGATTATCCGGCCCGAGATACCATTCTCACGAGTCTAGGCTATCATTCTTTACAATTATGAGAAACGTACTTCAGCACAACCTGTCCAAGGTCCTTTATCTTTTGACTAGTTGTTATGATCTAATTATGTTAGTACTATTTCTTCTTTGACTGTCCACATGGTCATGTTAATATTCCTTTATCATCCAGGTGGTGGGAACCGCACATCTTGCTTTCCCACGTCTTTGCTTTCCCACAAGTATGTTTTTTATGAGTCTAAGGTGTGATAGCCCAGGGCAGTGAGAACTATATCTCGGGCTGGAAAACTGCCCCCGTATGTATGATGTGTGAATGTTGGGCCTGGGCATGTGAATGTGTAGGTCAAACACCGCCCCCGATATATGCATGGGAATGTGACTGAAAACAGACACAACATGAGTGTGGTGTGTTTGGAATAAGAATTATTGAAAAAACATCCTCTCTAACCTCTTGGTCCAAGCCTGTATCTGTAAACCTATAAACTGAGAACTGCTAATACAAGTCTGATAAGACTGGCTCTACTCTGCCCTGCCCTGTCTGGCTCTGCTCTCTCTGCTAACAAGAACTCTTTGTGTGTGCGTCTCTGTCTGTGTCTGTATGAATCATTCTCATCACCCCAAAAGGTGCCCCGTGTGAGTTTCTGACCCCTGTGAAGCTCTTCATTGAGCAGTATGTGCGGCGGTGACCACGCAGTCTGACGGGTGAGAACATTTCTGTGGCCACACAATTCCTGGGTGTAACAGGGACTGCAACACTTGTTGAACGAGTGAGTTGTGGGATTGCATTAGTAATAGGACAAGCTGCTTCCCCTGTCCATAACCTGTATCTGCGAGTTTTACAGTACATATTACGTGCTTCTGTGTATTGCCTTTCTGAAAATCAAGCAGCTTGTCAGGAATGTGAGTTAATTGTTTTACTGGTTGTTGCTACAGTTGTTTCTTTGTTGTATTAATTGTGTAAATGCACTGTAAACCTTCTCCCTCCTTCTCCTACTCGCGCTGCAAGACGCTCCGTGCTTCCCCCTCCTCCCTCTCTCTTCTCATATTTTTTACTTACAAGATGGGGTCAGGAACAACTGTTTTCAGTCGTGTTCCTAAGAAATCGGTATTGGGAGGTGTTTTAGAACATAGGAAAGCACTTGGAAATATGAGGAAGGAGGATCTTGTGAAATTTTGTAATCAGTGGTGGCTGCTGTATAAGTTAGATGATGGGGAAAAGTGGCTGGAGAATGGAATCATGAAGTATAATACTTTGTTGCACTTAATGTTGTTTTTAAAGTGAGAAAAGCAGGACAAAAAATAAATCTCTGCAAGAGATGATTAAATCATTGCAGACAGTTTTACAGGCAGAACAGTTTGAACTTCAACAAGCTGAGAGAGAATTAACTGATAACAAATGAATCACAGAAAACTTGCAGAACACTCTGTAAGATGCTTTTCATTCTTAACCTGTTTTCTTCGTAGGTATCTGTTTAAATATATTGCAGTTTCATAAGTCTTTGCCTGTTATGTGGTACAGTAAGTTCACAGACTGTTAAATCACAAGAATCCATTGACTCAAAATGTATATTTTGTAATAATACAGAAGACCATGAGTAATTTAGTTCTTTACCCGGTGAATGTGATGATAAGATTTTGTGTGCGATAGCTGTTACTTTTCTTTCTAGCATGCTAGCTTTTTTCCAGCATCCAGACTTGTGCAACTCTGTGATAGGCTGTGTCTCATATCGGGGTACTAAATCTGACTCTTTTGTATGCACACCGGGTAAAGAATCCTGGTTTGGGGATAACAGTTGCAGCACCCCAGATGAGACACTAATTAAAGCCTTGCCCAGTCCCGCTTATTAAGAATAGCAGGGAGGCAGGTGCCGATTGGGATCCAGTGTGCGCTGACCTATTTTGTCGGGGAAACCCACCAGTACATCTACCCGGCTGAGCAGTAAGTGGCTCAAAGGTGCAATGCTAAAATTGTGATATTGTCTTGAATAAGCGTAATTGTGATCTATTTGCATATTTGAACTTGGTATTTGGTTTGCATATCTGAGCTCAGTATTTTAGTTTGCATATTTGTATTTTGTACCAAAAGAATTTTGTTTGGGGAGATAATTACAAAATGAGAACCGGTTCCACTAATAAAATACCACCTTGCTCCCCCTTAGGATGCATTCTTACACATTAGAGTAACTTTGTGGGGGAATCCTCTGATAAAAGAAAGTTTGAAACAATATTGTATTCACTTGTGGCTTGAATGAGGGATTCTGGGTTATAGTACTGTATTGCAATTAATGTTGCTCTACAGAACTTCAGAAAAAATGGGATGAAGTACAGTACTGTAAGTTAATTTGCTCTTATTGTTCTCTAATAATTTTGAGACCAGAAAAGGATTTAAGTTTTTAAACTCTGATTCGCATTGAATTTACATACTATTTGGAGACATGGGAAAGAAAGCTAAATGTTATGATGGATGTGAACTTGGGAGAGGTTTTGTTTAAAAGTTGCTAGAATATGAACTGATTTAGATCTAGGAAAATGAAAATAATGGATTGATGGTTAATATGCTTTTTATTGACATCTGTAAGAAATTGCAAAAGGTAAATGAGGCTGAGGAATGTAACTATTGCTCAGCTAAATAGAATTGCATATAAAGTGTATTTGGCTGGAATGAAATGGAAAAACAAAAAAGCAAAATATCCCAGGCCTGTGTTGTACAGCTTGAACATAAATTTCAGGCCTGTGTCAAGTTGCAAGATAAACTTAGCTCATCGTAAGCAAGGAATCTGCCAGGGCCTGACAGCTCCCACTTGGTACCAGCGATTACGCCAACTGTGTGGCCTTGCCTGTATCTAAACTAAAGCAAGAAGAGAAAGAAAGAGAAAAAAAAAATGGAAAAACCTGGCTGCCTGCTGCTAAAGCGACTAAAGGGGGCTTTATTCCTCCCCCTCCTCCAGTGATGTTGCTGCTGGAGAACTGTATTACTGAATGAAGAAGTCTGAGGATGAAATTTAAAGGCATCCCCAGCCGATCTGTAATTCTAATGAAGCTGGGAAATTAAACCAAATTTTTTTTTAATAAACTTATTCTGTGGTAACTAGTTGTAAGAGACTTCTTAGTAAATCCACCGTGCTAGTTTTTGAGGTCATGGGAAAGAAAGCAAGAAAGGCCTTTTTTTGAAACCAATGGACTGCCAAATTTGGAACAAAGTTTTACCATATGAATTCTTGTATTTACCAGAAAGTCCTATACCTCTTTTAGGTCAAGATTTGTTAAGTAAGTTGTAAGCTCAAATAACGTTTTCTGAGAATTCTGTTTAGATGCATGTCCCACAAGAAGGTGCTTGGAAGGTGGAGATCTGTTTGGTACAAGGATGAAATTTCTAAGGAAATTTTGGATGCTGTATTTTCACTAGTATGGGCAGTTGAAGTATCGGTAAAGCCAACACTACACTGACAGAACTCAAACAGGACTTTGATCTGGTAAGAAAAACAATATTCAATAAACGTGAAAGCCAAAATGGGGTTAGAGACTTTGATGAACAGCCCTACAATTTGCCAGTTTATGGTGAGTACTGCTGTGCAGCCTACACGTGAAGCATTCACAGAGGCTATAATATATCATTACATGGACAACATCTTAGTTTGTACTGAACAATCTGATTATCTGCAGAGCGCGGTAACACTTATTTCAAGCTCTGAAACTTCACGGCTTACAAGTTGCACAGGAAAAAGTGCAAACTGCGCCTCCTTGGAAATATTTAGACTGGATTTTAACAGAAACTATGATCAAACTCCAGCCTTTGACAATTGATAATGACATTAAGACAGTGAATGATTTACAGAAATTGATGGGTACAATTAACTGGGTACAACCCATGCTTGGAATTTCTAACCATGAACTCCAGCATCTGTTTAATTTGCTAAAAGGAGATTTGGATTTAACATCTCCTCTCACTTTAACTCTGCAAGCACAGAGAGAATTAGAGCTGGTAGCACGCAAAATTACAAACTTACAGGCTGACCACATTCGATTGGACTTGCAGATTTGTCTATTTATAGCTACAACATATAAACAACCTGTGGCTATTTTGGGACAATATGATGAAAAAGCAAACAGACTGATATATTTGGAACGGATTTCCCCCCCCCCCCCCCCCGCCCAGTTCTTTCTGTAAAACTATTACTCAGCTTCTAGAATTGACTGTTACTCTGATCAAAAAATGCAGAGAGCGGATTCAGGTCTTAATAGACCATGATCCTTCTGTCATATATGTACCATTTGTGAAATCTGATTTTTATTTTTATTTTTATTTTTTTTTTAATTCACAGTCTATGTCCTTGCAAATTGCACTAGCTGATTTTCTTAACAGCATAGGTTTTGGCATGCCTAAATGTTGCTGCAGAATCTGCATGTCTTTGACATCAGGCCACAGACCATTCCTGTATTTGGTCCAATGCCACATGCTCACACAGTTTTTATTGATGGATCAGGGAAGTCTCATGAAGTTGTAGTGGTCTGGCATTAAGATAACAATTGGCATCATTCTGTTAAAATTATTGATGGCTCAACCCAATTAGTAGAGCTTGGTGCAGCTTTACATTATTTAGAGCTTTTTAAGGAAGAACCTCTAAATTTGATTTGTGATTCTGAGTACATAGTCAAGGTCCTACAGTGCATCACCTCCATCTTTCTTAAAGAAATCTCACAACAGCAGTTCTTTGAAATGTTTGTATTATTGTAAACTGCATTGCACCTTCACAGACACCCATTGTTTGTTACTCATACACACTCTCATACCACTTTACCAGGTCCCATAACAGAAGGCAATGCAGTTGCGGACTCTTATACTGTAGCTACAGTCCACGACCAGTCTGCCAATTCTTCACATGCTTTTTTCCATCAGAATGCTGCTGTTAAAAAAAAAAAAAAAAAAAAAAGTTTGATCTGACACTTGAACAAGTGAAAGACATAGTTCGCTCTTGCCCGGAATGTCAAGGCCTTATTACAAATTTATGCTCCCTTGGAGTTAACCCTTGCAGGCTCACAGCTAATGCCATTTAGCAGACTGATGTTACATATGTTTCATCTTTTGGTTGTTTGAAATATGTACACATTTCTATAGATACTTTGTCAGGTATGCTTTGTGCATCTGCTTATATTACTGAAAAAAGCAAGGATGTTCAGTGCCACTGGTCCCTCTGTTTTGCTATGCTGGGTGTGCCACAAAAGATTAAAACTGACAACGGTCCTGGCTACACTTCCAGATCCACACAATATCTTTTATAGCAATGGGGTGGTTCGCATGTCTCAGATATTCCACATTCTCCTACTGGGCAGGCTATTATTGAATGGGCTCGTTCCACACTGAAACAAATGTTATTAAAACAAAAAAGAGGAAATATGATGACTCAGGGATAATACGATCCCCGAAGCCCCGGCAGCCATTGGGAGAGAGCAGCTGACGTGGCGGGGGGGCGTTCCCACGGCGACGGCGACCACACCCCCTCCCCTTGACTTGAAAAAGCCTCAGGGAGTAGGCACAGCGTGGAGCAATCAGCTTGTGTTGTGGGTGAGTCCTACCCGCACTGTGCTGTAGCAGGGGGTGTGGTAGCTTGTGCAGCAGGGTGCAGAGATCGCTCATTGCCTGTCAGACTCTTACTTTTGCCAGCGTCCCACACTGCTGATGACCATGGTCGCCACTAGAAAAAGAGCTTGTCTCAAAAAGACTGTGGCAATGCAGACTGAGGTTTTGCCCCGAACTGTGGCTGTTCAGGTCTCTGGCTGCAGGGAGTGCCAGATCCTGCTGCTGCCAGGGGAGGGAGGCCAGCATTCCACCTGCCTGAGGTGTGAGCAGGTGCAAGATCTGCTCAGCATGGTGGTGAAACTTAAGGAGGAGGTGGAGAGATTGAGGACCATCAGGGAGTGCGAAAGGGAGATCGACTGGTGGAGTAACACCCTGGTGTGCCAGTCAGTAAGGCCCCAGGGAGGTACCCCCCAAAAGGAGATGGACCACCTGCCCCCTTGGGCAGAGGGGGAAGTCCCGAAACAGCCCCTACCCCGTCACTGTCGGGCAGAGGTAGGGGACCGAAAAGACGATGAGGGGTGGAAGCGTATTCCAGTTTGGCATCACGGGCAGCCCCCCTCCCCGCCTGCTTTGCTTCCCCAGGTGCCCCTACATAATAGGTTTGAGGCCCTGGATCTTGAAGAAGAGGTAGGAGAGGAGGTGGTGCCACACCTGCCTACAAGGTCACTTAGGAAGAGGCAGCTGACTCCACAACTCAAGACTGCCTCCAATAAGAAGGAAAGAAGGGTAATTGTAATAGGAAATTCCCTCCTGAGAGGAACAGAGGGCCCAATATGCAGGGTTGACCCTCATCATAGGGAAGTTTGCAGTCTACCTGGTGCCCGGATCAAGGATATCGCTAGAGAGCTCCCCAAACTGGTGCACCCAATGGACTACTACCCACTGCTGGTCTTCCAGACAGATGGGGAGGAAGCTGCATCCCGCAGTCTGACGGGAATGAAGAAAGATTTCAAGGCCTTGGGAAGGATGGTGAAGGACTCTGGGGCTCAAGTGATCTTCTCTTCACTCCTTCCATCTTCGAATGACGAGGTGGGATGGAACAGGAAAATTCAGACTGTAAATGATTGGCTCCAAGGCTGGTGCTACAGGCAGGCTTTGGATTTTTTAATAATGGCTGGTTTTATAAGACTCCAGTCCAGAGAGTGAAATGCGGGAAAGGCTTATCTCACAGGGGCAAAAGGAGGCTGGGACAGGAATTAGCTGGGCTCATTTGGAGAGCTTTAAACTAGGTTCGAAGGGGGATGGGGTTGAAGCTGGGCTTGTCCCAGTGGGGCAGCATTCTAGAACTGATGAGGACCAGGTGGCCTCCTGTACCCCCAGGGAGAAATCGGGGTGCTCGGCATGCTCCCTGAAATGCCTGTACAACAATGCACGCAGCATGGGGAATAAGCAGGAGGAGTTAGAATCCTGTGTTCGATCAGAAGGTTATGATCTAGTGGCAATTACAGAAACATGGTGGGACAGCTCACATGACTGGAATGTGGTCATGGATGGCTATGTCCTTTTCAGGAAAGACAGGCCAGCCAGGCATGGTGGTGGAGTTGCTCTCTATGTGAGAGAGCAGCTACAATGTACTAAATTCTTCCCAGAAGCGGATGACGAGCGAGTTGAGAGTGTATGGGTCAGGATCAAGGGGCAGGCTGGCAGGGCTGACACTGTTGTAGGTGTCTATTACAGGCCACCAGATCAGGCTGAGGAAGTTGATGAGGCCTTCTATGGGCAGCAATATAGGCCCACTGATGAACGAGGTGGGTGCCCTGGTGACAGAAGATACAGAGAAGGCAGAATTACTGAATGCCTTTTTTGTCTCTGTCTACTCTGCCAGAGGCTGTCCTGGGGAGCCCTGTACCCCTGAGACCCCAGATGAAGCCAGGTCAATGGAGGAGTTTGCTTTAGTCGATGAGGACTGGGTTAGGGAGCAATTAAGTAGTCTGGACATCCATAAATCCATGGGTCCAGATGAGATGCACCCGCGGGTGCTGAGGGAGCTGGCTGAAGTCATTGCTAGACCGCTCTCCATCGTCTTTGCCAAGTCTTGGGAAACGGGAGAGGTGCCCGAGGATTGGAGGAAAGCAAATGTCACTCAAGTCTTCAAAAAGGGCAAGAAGGAGGACCTGGGTAATTATAGACCGGTCAGCCTCACCTCTGTCCCTGGGAAAGTAATGGAAGGCTTGTCCTTGGTGCCATCTCAAGGCATATCAAGGATAACAGGCTTATTAGGGACAGTCAGCACGGCTTTACTAAGGGTAAGTCATGCTTGACCAACCTTATAGCATTTAATGAGAATGTAACAAGGTGGATCGATGATGACAGAGTAGTGGGTGTGGTCTACCTTGACTTCAGTAAAGCCTTTGACACAGTCTCCCATAGCATCCTAGTTGCTAAGTTGAGGAGGTGTGGTCTGTACAATAGAGTAGTGAGGTGGATTGCAAACTGGCTTAAGGAGAGAAGCCGGAGAGTGGTAGTCAATGGTGCGGAGTCTAGTTGGAGGCCTGTATCTAGTGGAGTGCCTCAGGGGTCAGTACTGGGGCCAATATTATTCAATATATTCATTAACGATTTAGACGAGGGAATAGAGTGTACTATCAGCAAGTTTGCTGATGACACTAAGCTGGGAGGAGTGGCTGACACGCCAGAAGGCTGTGCTGCCATCCAGCGGGACCTGGACAGGCTGGAGACTTGGGTGGGGAATAACCTTATGAAATTTAACAAGGGGAAGTGTAGAGTCCTGTATCTGGGCAGGAACAACCCCAGGTTCCAGTATAGGCTGGGGAATGACCTATTAGAAAGCAGTGTAGGGGAAAGGGACCTGGGGGTCCTGGTGGACAACAGGATGACCATGAGCCAGCACTGTGCCCTTGTGGCCAGGAAGGCCAATGGCATCCTGGGGTGTATTAGAAGGGGGGTGGTTAGTAGGTTGAGAGAGGTTCTCCTTCCCCTCTACTCCACCCTGGTGAGACCCCCATCTGGAGTATTGTGTCCATTTCTGGGCCCCTCAGTTCAAGAAGGGCAGGGAACTGCTGGAGAGAGTCCAGCGTACCGCAACCAGGATGATTAAGGGAGTGGAGCATCTCCCTTATGAGGAAAGGCTGAGGGAGCTGGGTCTGTTTAGTTTGGAGAAGAGGAGACTAAGGGGGGACCTTATTAATGTCTATAAGTATATTAAAGGTGAGTGCCACGAGGATGGAGCCAGGCTCTTCTCGGTGGCAAACAATGATAGGACAAGGGGTAATGGGATCAAGCTGGAACACAAGAGGTTCCACTTAAATTTGAGAAGAAACTTCTTCTCAGTGAGGGTGACGGAGCACTGGAACAGGCTGCCCAGGGAGTTTGTGGAGTCTCCTTCCCTGGAGACATTCAAAACCCACCTGGACATGTTCCTGTGTGACCTCATCTAGGCATTCCTGCTATGGCAGCGTGTCGAGAGTTTAGATTGCAGGGTGACAATAAAACCCTGGCAGATGTATTGTTAACCCCCTCTCCCTCCCCACTTCTCCCTTTTTGCCCCTCCCTCTCCCCCCTTCCCACTCAGGACAGGCGATCGGGAGGGAAAGAAGGACAGAGAGAAGAGAGTTGGAAAAATTAACAATGTTTTACTACTGCTACTAATAAGAATCGAGAAAATAATACAAAATATACAAAACCAATCTGGAAAGTCTCAGCAACTGCAGAGCCGGCACCCGAAGTCCTGGATTGGACTCTGCAGCCAACCGGAGCTGGATTCGGTCTGTCACTAGGCCTCAGTTCGCAGGGACGACTAGCAAGGTCCTCTCCTAATGTCGGCCATAAGCAGAAGGGAAAAAGCAAAGGCAAAAGGGACGAGATCCTTGTGATCTCCCACTTTTATATGAAGTATTCACGTGAATGGAATGTTATACACAGTTGGTCAGTTTCTTGGTCACCGGTTTCTCGTTGCCCCTCTTGCGAGATGTCCATCCATGCTTATCAATAAGTTTGCATTCCATTGCTAGGTTTACCAAAACATGTGTCTGGTTCTCCAGGAAAATGCAGTTAATATGAAGGCTTTAGCTGACAGGCAAAATACACTGAAAGAGAAACTTGTTTTTAACAAAACCAGGACACAGCGGGATCGGACTAGATGATCTTCTGAGGTCCCTTCCAATCCCAAACATACTGTGATACTGTGATGTTGATTATGCCATGTTTATTGTCATGTTTGCAAGGTATGATGCACAAGATGATACAACAGGTAATGTTTGTAGAAAAACAAAAAGGGAGAATTGTAGGATATGAGGAAGGGTTTGACCTTGATGAGACAGGCCTGTGCCCTTGAGAAGCAGAATGAGCAAGTTTTGAGAAAGCAACAGCAAGAAACAGGATGTGGTTCCAGAGTTGCAGCACTGCATGGACAAAGGACTTTAGCCAATACAGTGACAGAAGAATATGCATGATTACAAGGCATAGCACTGATAGCGCGTGGACAGCAGAAAGAGCTATAAAGCATAGCAGTTTGTGTAAATAAAGGTCTTTGGTCTGTGCCCTACCAGAGTCCATGTCTTCATCCTCCACATCCAGGTTAACTGGGCTTTTCTCCCAGCATTGGGATTTTCTCACTCAAAAGCAAAAAGCTTCTGACTCTTTCGTTAATGCAAGACAGAAAAGGCATCTTTCAAATCCAACACAGTAAACTATTTCTGACTGTCTCATCATTTGATTAACAATGTGTAAGGGTTTGCCACTGTTGAGTGTACTTTTATTTATTATTCTCAAATCCTGCACTAACTTTATAGCTTTTACCATCTAGTTTCTTTACTTGTATTCTATCAGCAGTCCAAACTGCAAGAAGGTACCGATTATTTATTTTCTTTTTTTTTTTTTTTCCTGTCCTCTCTAATTTCAAAGGATATTATGTGATTTTGACTGGTCCAGCTCCAGGTTTAAAATTAATTTTCATTGGTTCTGCATTCTTTGATTTACCAGGAACTCTTGAAGCCCATACCCCTGGAAATATTTGATCCAATATTTCCTGAGGTATTTGGCTTTGCTTGTCAGTTTGAATCATTGCCAAACTCAAAATCTCAGTTCTTTTATCTTGAATTTCACTTTACATTGTTTGAATATTATTATTGCTTTCAATTGTTTTAATAGATCTTGTCTTAGTAACGGTTTTGGAGACCCAAGCATATATAAAAATTTATTAATTCCAGTATGTTTTCTCAATTTATATTTGATTGTCTGTAAAAGAAAGCTTTCTCTTGTTGGCCAGTAGCTTCTACTACAGTTACAAAATCTCTATCTAATGGTATCAATTCCTGATTCAAAACCAAATAAGATGTTCCAGTATCAGCTTAAAACTCAGCTTCTTTTCCCCGTTTTCCTCTTCTCTCTCTGAAGCTTCATTATCTGCCACCTCGGAAAGTGAAGGCACATAATCTTCAATTCTACACAATGAACAACATCATTGCGGCCTCCCCTGTGCTTTATTTCCCTCCCTTGTTAATATAAACACAGATCGATTCTGTGGTGGCAACTTAATACCACATTCTTTCTGCCACTCTGGGTGTTTTCAGAAAGTGAAAACTCTATCAGCATACATAACTTGACTCCATTTTCCTTCTCTCTTCAAGAGTAACTTTAAAATGCCATAACTTGAAGTTTCATGAAGAGGCCACTTTTCTTCCTCATCTAATGTATACAGTGGTCACTGATTATAATATTTCATCAAGGTTTCTCTATTCACTTTATCCCCAGGTGATTCCCCAATCTCTTTCCTGTGAGCTAAAATGCACCCTAACAGGCTCTTTTCAGAATACCACTACTATGCTGTCCTTCCATTATGTTAATCTCATAACAAATACAAACTAGGAGTATTAATACATATGTCAACACTCCACAGACAATACTAAAAGCTATCCACAACATACAGTCCTCACAATTTGTACTCCAGGTTTATCCCACTCTCTCCAAAACTTACAATTAACACAAAAAGATTCAGGCACACAGCTCAAATCTATATAATACTCAACACTACAATCAGGACATTTTACAAGATAGATTGGTTCACAGCACCCACACTTCTTACAAGTTAAAGCCACTGCAGCTTCTACTGTGCCTTTAGTCATTAAAGTGATTTATCAAAACTAAGGTGTATCCAAGAATTAAACAAAACTACAGTATTCTTTAGAGTTATATACAGAGTCGGCTTTACACCACAACAAAGTAATGGAATAATTAATACCAGAAGTTTTTTGCACAAATAAATCCACAGCAATGAAAGTATACCTTTAAGGTGTCAGCAACCCAGTATATGCTATCCTGCATAAGAATTCTGTATCATGACTTATGGATAGCCCAACACCAAATGACCAGTCCCAAATTTCAGAAAAGAATGCCTTCTTACCAGAGGTCCTTGTCCATCCCTGCAGCGATCAGATTGAGATGAGGATTCTCTCCAGAGAAATCTCCAGGGTGCGCCAAGAAAGTCCTTGATTGAACAGGTCCTGCAGCTGGACAGAATCAGTTCTCCTGCCTGGCTTGCCAACTAAAACAAAGACATAAACTTCACAGCAGAGTAAATTACACTGTTAAGCAGGCATTCTTTATTGACAGCGCTAGGGAACAATGAGAATTATTCTCCATAAGTGCTCCAAAGACTGGATGCTCTTGCGTTACTTATATTCACACAATTAGAATCATAGAATAGAATCAAAGAATCATTTCAGTTGGAAGAGACCCTCAGGATCATCAAGTCCAAACATAACCTAACCTAACTCTAGCACTAAACCATGTCCCTAAGAACCTCATCTAAATGCCTTTTAAACACATCCAGGGATGGTGACTCCACCACTTCCATGGGCAGCCTGTTCCAGTGCCTGACAACCCTTTCCGTGAAGAATTTTTTCCTAATGTCCAATCTAAACCTCCCCTGGTGCAACTTGAGGCCATTTCCTCTTGTCCTATCACTTGCTACTTGGGAGAAGAGACCAACACCCTCCATTCTACAACCTCCTTTCAGGTAGTTGTAGACAGCGATAAGGTCTCCCCTCAGCCTCCTTTTCTCAAGGCTAAACAGCCCTAGCTCCCTCAACTGCTCCTCTTAAGACTTGTGCTCCAGGCCCCTTGCCAGCTTCATCTCTGCACTCTCTCTAGTACCTCAATGTCCTTCTTATGATGAGGGACCAAAAACTGAACACAGTATTCAAGGTGGGGCCTCACCAGTGCCAAGTATAGTGGCACAATCACTTCTCTAGTCCTGCTGGCCACACTATTCCTGATACAAACCAGGATGCTGTTGGTCTTTTTGGCCACCTGGGCACACTGCTGGCTCATATTCAGCTGGCCATCAATCAACACTCCCAGATTCCTTTCTGCCTGGGTTTCTCTCTCTGCTGCTTCCATGTCACCCTCATGAATAGCAAATATCTGAATAGAAGGACCTAAAAATCAGAGTCTCTTTCACTACCCCCCCCCCCCCCCCCCCCCGCCTAGTTTCAGAGTGTTCTTGACTTTGCTAATAGGAAAGCTTCAAGGGGATTAGAAAATCTGAGAATTCCAATGTAGGTGAACTTGTCCCAGTCCTGCTCTGCGCAGACATGATAGGATCAGAACCACACAGGCATGCAGAAAAAATGCTGCTGTATCTGAAAGATTGCCACATATAACCTTTAACTCCCTAAGCTGCTCAACTTCATTACTTGTTTAATGCATGGAAATGGATAGGACCCTCAAGTTAAGACTGGTAATGAACCTGAGCATGATTAATAAACCTTCTTATCAAATACAGTAAAGAATATGTCCGAAATCCTCCTTCCTAGACTCGGAGTTCTGAGTTTCGTTTTGCAAGCTCAATCAGTCCCTTGGATTTATATGCCCAAATTACTTTAGGTACAAGTGACTTGCTAATTTTTCTCTTTCAAAACATGGCTAGAGGAGACAGCGAGAATAATTACATGACTGTCTGGCCTTCATAACTGTTCTACAGATCTCTCCTTCTTCTGAAGGAACTAATTTCACATCTTCCTAACTTCCAGAAGAATCTGGCCATGTGGACCTTTCATATTAGTGATGCCACAACCATACCTCTGCTCATTTCCTGACTTAAGTGAATATCTCACTGCCGATAATTTCCAATTTAAATAAATCTCTCATTTTTTTACTGACTGGCAGGAAGAACTGTTAATAGACTTGCAAACTAAATCAATTAGTACAGTAGCTCATGACAAACTTTTCTGGTAAAACATATGAGTAAAACAGTCAATGTAAACACAGACAATTCTGCAAGTTTCTTAGAATTTAAACAAAAAAACTGATTATGGTTTGTGGTGGTGGGTTTTTTTTCCCCCCTCTGTGATCTCTCTCACTTATGTTTTCCTAAGATTACTTCTGGATTTTTTAAATTACAGAAGTAGTTTATATTTTAAGATTTCAGTAATCTTTAATTTCTTAATTATATTTTAACAAAATACAAAGATCTATTTAAGCCCATGGAATTATTTTATGACATGATATCCTGCTCTATTAGTATTAATGCAACAGAAAAGTTACCTAAGGTGCAGCTGGGATCATGACACCATTTGTTTTGATTGTAAGCTTTGGAATAGGGCAACACAGCAAAATGAAGTTCTTAAAAAACTTTCAGGGAAATTGATGAAAAGAATCTACTGTGATATTATTAAAAAAAAAAACAAAAACACACAAAAAAACACACACAAAAAAAGAAAAAAACTCACAAAACAAAACCAAACAAAAAAAAAAAACCACACCAAAAACCACAAAACAACAAAACACCAAAACCCAAACAAATCAGAGCAACCATATCTTTTAACTGCTAAACTCAAGTGAAGATGTTGATATGCAGGTTCACAGGTTCACAGAATCACAGAATATATATATATATATATAATATATATATAATATATACTAATATACTACTACTAATAATATATAAAATAAAAAAGATAAATATAAAATGTGATACTCAATGCAATTTCTCATGAACTGTGTCCGTGCAGAACAGCCTGTCCCAGGAGCTGCTCTCAGCTGCCTGTAAAGGCCTCATCAGCTTCCTGACCTTGATCTGGTTCTGTAATAGACATCCACAACAGTGTCTCCCCTGCCAGCCTGCCCCTTAATTCTCACCCATACACTCTCAACTTGCTCCTCATCTGTGCCCAGACAGTACTCAATACATTGTAGTTGCTCTCTCACGTAAAGAGCAACTCCACCACCTCACCTGGCTGTCCTGTCTTTCCTGAAGAGGACATAGCCATCCATGACCATGTTCCAGTCATGTGAGCTGTCCCACCATGTCTCCGTAATTGCCACCAGATCATAATCTCCTGCCCGAACACAGGTTTCTAGCTCTTCCTGCTTGTTCCCCATGCTGCGTGCCTTGGTGTACAAGCATTTCAGGGAGCGAGCTGAGCATACTGATTCCACCCTAGGGGGATGGGAGGCCTCCCAGTCCCCATCAATTCTAGAATGCTGCCCCACTGATGCAAGCCCACCTAGAACCCCATCCCCTTCAAGTCTAGTTTAAAGCTCTCCAAATGAGACCTGCTAATTCCTGACCCAGCATCCTTTTGCCCCTGCGGGATAAACCATTCCCACGCATCACTGTGTGGACTGGTGTCCTATAAATCCAGCCATTATCAAAGAATCCGAAGCCCTGCCTGTAGCACCAGTCTCGAAGCCAATCGTTTACGGATTTAATTCTTCTATTCCATCCCACGTTGTCACCCAAAAATGGAAGGAGTGACAAGAAAATCACTTGAGCTCCAGACTCTTTCACCATGCGTCCCAGAGCCTTGAAGTCTTTCTTTATTCCCCTCATACTGCGGGATGCAGCCTCCTCCCCACCTGTCTGGAAGATCGGCAGTGGGTAGTAGTCTGTTGGGTGCACCAAGTCAGGGAGTGCCCTGGTGATATCCCTGATCCGGGCCCCGGGTAGGCTACAAACTTCCCTATGATGAGAGTCAACTCTGCATATTGGGCCCTCCTTCCCTCTCAGAAGGGAATCACCTATTACAATCACCCTTCTTTCTTTCTTGTCAGAGGCAGTCTTGAGGTGTGGAGTTAACTGCCTCTTCCTACGTGTCCCTGTAGGCGGATCTTGCACAGTGTCCTCACCCACCTCACCTACCTGCTCTTCAAGCTCCAGGGCTTCAAACTTGTTACAGAGGGGCACCTGGGGAAGTAAAGCAGGTAGGGAGGGGGGTTTCCCGTGACGCCGAATGGGAACTCGCTTCCAATCCTCCTCATCTTTTAGGTCACTTACCTCTGCGCTACAGCGACAGGGCAGGGGCTGTCTTGGGTCTTCCACCTCTGCCCGACAAGGTAGGGGGTCTGCCACCTTTTGGGGGTTATCCCCCTGATGCCTTTCTGAGTGGCACACCAGGGAGTTACTCCACCAGCCTATCTGGTCCTTAGTGTCTCAATCTCCTCCTTGAGTGTTGCAACCATGCTGAGCAGATCTTGCACCTGCTCACACACCCACGGTTCAGAGTAAGGTTGTTGTTTGAGTCGCCACAGTCTTTTTCAGGCAAGCTCTCTTCCTGGAGGAGACCGTGGCCAGCAGCAGTCTAGGACACTGCCAATAGGTGAGAGATCTAACAAGCAAGGAGGGCAGAACCTCTGTGCCCTACTGCACGAGCAACCACACCTGTTGCTGCAGCACAGTGTAGGTGGGCATCACCACCTCACAGCTGCTTCCCCTCTCAGCACCTAGTGAACCTCCTGAAGGCTTTTTCAAGAAGAGGGTGGGGGTGTGATCACCGTCACCGTGGTAACGGCCACACCACGTCAGCCACCCCCGCAAGGACTGCTGGGGACTTCCGGGTTGCAATATTGAAAATGCGACCAGAAAACCCTCTTTCTTACTGCTGTAGCTTCAAGATTTCGCTCATGGCTCTGGCCGAGCTGGCTCAGTCAGCTGATCCCAAGAACTGTGTCCTGAGGAGCCCTGTACCCCTGAGGCTCCAGAGGAAGTCAGGACGGTGCAAGAATTTGCCTTGGTTGATGAGGACTGGGTTAAGGAAAAATTAGGCAATCTGAACATCCACAAATCCATGGGCCCAGATGTGATGCACCCACAGGTGCTGAGGGAGCTGGTTGACATCATTGCTAGACCACTCTCCATCATCTTTGCCAAGTCTTGGGAGATGGGAGAGGTGCCTGAGGACTGGAGGAAAGCTAACGTCACCCTAGTCTTCAAAAAGGGCAAGAAGGAAGACCTGGATAATTATAGACCAGTCAGCCTCCCCTCCATCCCTGGGAAAGTAATGGAACGACTTATCCTTGGTGCCATCTCAAGGCATATCAAGGATAAGAGGGTCATTAGGGGCAGTCAACATGGCTTCACCAAGGGGAAGTCATGCTTGACCAACGTCATAGCCTTTTATGAAGATATAACAAGGTGGATAGATGATGGCAGGGCGGTGGATGTGGTCTACCTTGACTTCAGTAAAGCATTTGACACAGTCTCCCACAGCATTCTCATAGCTAAACTGAGGAAGTGTGGTCTGGATGATCGGGTAGTCAGGTGGACTGTGAACTGGCTGAAGGAAAGAAGCCAGAGAGTTGTGGTCAATGGGGCAGAGTCCGGTTGGAGGCCTGTATCTAGAGGAGTGCCTCAAGGGTCGGTGCTGGGGCCAGTACTGTTCAACATATTCATCAATGACATGGATGAGGGACTAGAGTGTACTATCAGCAAGTTT